>CM029542.1:13911545-14262756 GCA_017141395.1 Laodelphax striatellus
CGCCTTCGGTACTCTGCTACTATTTGTTCAAATCAGATCTATTTATTCATAATTTATAGTAAAAAGGCTCTCTTATCTTACTGAAATATTGTGCTTTGTTCATCTGAATTCTCTCCAATAAGGTTAATCTCAGAAATCATTGTGTAGTAGGGAAAGTAATTTTATGGTAGTTATCCATGCAAAAATAGACTTGTGAAGATTTAAAAAACACAGGTTAATCGAAATCTCGGAATACCGGTTTCGGTTGTCCTGGTGAAGCGTTTACTACTAACAGATTTATTAAGATATCAAGATACCGATCTCGGTTGTCACACCATTATCAATCCAGATATTTCAATAAATGCATGATGTCAGGACTTTTAGTTTTTTTTATTCAATATTAATACTAGTAGAATGAAGTCTTTTTTCGTCGATCAGATCTAAATGGTCGATAGTGTTTCAAATACAATGATTCATTAGCTCTTACTTTATCTAAATTTAAAATAAACAGATTTGTCACATGTACTGCGTTTTTTGGGGTCTTTTAGGGATAACATTGAAGAAGACTAAGATAGTAAACTAAAAAAATAGTCTACCTCAAGCTTAACCTTGAGACAAACAATAAAAAATTGTTTTGATCAACCTAGATTGATGGAACATATCCTTGAATATTCAAAAACTATTAGGCTGGGTGAATTTACAACCATCAATCATTATTACAGTGTGAAAAATGTTTGTCAGGGAGAGAAAGAGCGAAGTAGAAATTGTAAAAAGAAAGGAAGAGAGAAAAAACGATGAAAGTGTATGAAACGCTCGGTGAGAAATAGAGTAAAGTAGGAAATGGATAGAGAAAGGTGGGGGAGGAAAAATAATAAAAGAGAAAAAGAAATTTAGAGAGGTACGGGCCACAATGTACGTCATTCCAAATAACACAATTTGTCGTTCTCAGTTTCTGGGGGACTCGCCCTAATCGATAGTGATGGATAATCGATATATCGACTTGTGGGAAAACGATAAATGTCGGAAGCAACCTTCGTGGATAAGACAATAACAGAGAAAGGAAAACGCGAACGGAAAAGGAAGAGAGGGGAGGGGAAGAAGAAGGAGGTGGAGGAGAGAAAGAAGAAGAAGAAGAAGAAGAAGAAGAAAAAGAAAAAGAAGAGACAGTTGAATCAACGGAGCATGGAATGTTCTAGACAAGTAAACAAAGGAGTTTGGGCTTTTGGGTGATTAACCTTGGAGCGAATTCTGGATCAATCAGGCAATAGATTTGGGGTTTATCAAATATTATAGATTATAAGCTTTGGAAATATGTTGAGACTGTGAGGAAGTCACCCGTGCTTCGCTAGGTGGTGGAAAATGGGCTTCAATAAATTCATGTCTTATCAAAAAACAAGATCATCAAGGTGATGATCTTGATTAACTTCATGTTAATATTTTATTTCTTTCTATGTCATCATAATTATTTACCTTTAGGAATATTTCTGAATAATCCGACTTGGAAATTGAAAACTTGTAACATTCATGAAACCATGGAGTGGCCTTTACGCAAGTTGGCATATTGTCACTAATAATAATTCACAAAAAATACTCAGGTTCCTGGTTTGATCAGAGTCATAATAGATTTTGATCACAGACTCCCGTCTTTTGGAGGAGACTTTGAGCTATGAAATATAGCCGTTATTTACTATATTAATATTTACAATATTACCAACTCAAGATGCAACATTCTTTATCATGGAAATCTCGATAAGAAAGATGAAGAAAAAGTAGTGTTGATTAGCACTAAGCAAGATCGATTTTGATCCAGGATCAGAGAGAAAGTTGACAATGCTAATCAGCTGATAAGTCGATACAATATCAATGAAAGAGGATCAGCTGATTCAAAAAAGTTACCGCGGGCTAGTGCAACTCAACATGAGAGAGAAAAGGAGGAGTAGAAAACAGGGGACGGGAGAGGGAGAAATAGAGAGAGGGAAACAGAGTCAATCATGAAAAGGGATAAGGGGAAGAGGAAGAGAGAAACAGAGGAAATGAAGGGAAGGAACAGAGAGTTTCAAAGGGAGAGAGAATTTGAGAGATGGGGGGAACTGTATGATGTGAATCAAACATGTGTTTGGGTCAGGATAATCAAGGTTTGGAGAGCAGTATTTACAAAGGCAGAGAAACGTGCAAAATGGATCGTCCTGTCATAGATGAGGGCTCCGCATCTGAACCCAGAGCAAGGCTAAACAAGCGTGTGTGAGTGTATGTGTATCTCTGTGTCCTGTGTATCCATGTGAACAAAGTATCCTGTGAGTGTGTATGTGTGAATTTGTGACGTGTGTCGTGTGTGAGTGTGTGAAAACAAGCATGTGACGACAAAGTACCAGCACAACCCGTTTCTGTTGTATACCACAGTAGCCAGGGGGTTGTTTTGAAAGTGCAGTAATGTAGTTCGAAACACATTGCATGGTGCAGCAGCGATGGAGAAGGGAAATAGAAAGAGAAGTTGAGGGAAAGAAGGAGAGAGGAGGAATGAGGTGAGGAGAGGAGGAGGAGGTTGAGGAGGGGAATAAGGAGAAGGGCTTGTTTTGAAAGTGCAGTACTGTAGTTTGCTTCTGAACACATTGCATGGTGCAGGGCTAGAGGAAGAGGAAGAAAAATTTCAGATAGAGAGGAAAGAGGAGGAGAAGAATAAGGAGAAGAAAGAGGAGAGAGGAGAAAGAGGAGAAGAGAGAGGAGAAGAAAGAGGAGAAGGAGAAAGTAGAGGAGGAAAAGACAAAAGGAGGAGGAGAATAAGATGGAGGAAGGAGGAGGAGGAGGAGGAAGCGGAGGAGGAGGAGGAGGAGGAGGAGGAGGAGGAGGAGGAGGAGGAGGAGGAGGAGGAGGAGGAGGAGGAGGAGGAGGAGGAGGAGGAGGAGGAGGAGGAGGAGGAGGAGGAGGAAGCGGATAAGGAGGTGGAATTGGAGGAGGAGCTTTTGTGTAATTTTCCGTGAGTCCTTGGCTCTGTAAAATTTTCCATCTTTTTTGTAGTAGTCTTGTAATTTTCGTTTATTATTCTTTTGTTAGAATCTGTAAGATTCTCGTTCGGTATTTTTCCATACCTCTGTAATTTTCCGTTGCTATTTTTTCCTTAGCTCCGTGTAATTTTCCATGAGTATTTTTCCATAGCTCTGTAACTTTCCATTGTCATTTTATTTTTCAGCTCCGTGTAGTTTTCCGTCAGTATTTTTCCATACCTCTGTAACTTTCCATTGTCATTTTCTTTTCAGCTCCGTGTAATTTTCCATGAGTATTATTCCATAGCTCTGTAAATTTCCATTGTCATTTTATTTTTCAGCTCCGTGTAGTTTTCCGTCAGTATTTTTCCATACCTCTGTAATTTTCCATTGTTATTTCTTCTTAGCTCCAAGTGATTCATCATCAGTACTTTTCCATAGTTCTGTAATTTTCCTGTGTTAGTTTTTCCTCTGCTCTGTTCAATCTTCACAATAATTTTTACAAGCACGTCAATGTGATGTTTGAAAAAGAGATGCGTTTGGATTTTTTCAGATTGTCGTCTGAATCAATAGAGCTTCTACATAACGTGCAGTGGTGAAGCGTGGTATGCTTATTTGTTCATCGCCGGGTGTATTTCCTATAGGCGATGACTAAATAAGCATACCACGCTTCGCCACGGATGACGTGGTCTTTTTACGTACACAGACGGACCTATTATATGCCTGCCTGTCTACACTGGGTAGTCAAATTCCACTCGATTTTTGTAGAAATCCATCTTATTCTATACAGAATCATTCTCGTTCAAAACTGTTCCACATTCCAAGTCAACAAAAAAAAATTGAAAATTGGATACAACAGAAGTCCACATCTAATGAAAAACACACACACACAACATGTGCACATTTTTTACTTTTTCATAAAATCGCGACTCACACAACGCTGACCTAAATGGACCGCGGGGTGTGAGCTCTCGAGAGAATAAACGAGAGCCAGAGAGAGAGAGAGCGAGTGAGAGAGTGAGAGAACGGAAGAGTGTTGTAGAGGGAAGGATTTTGAGCTAACAAAACACGAGTATCATGTTTATTTACTCGGTATACATGTATATAGTGTGTATTTATATGTGCATGTAGTCAAGTTACTACCCTGGGGGATGTTATTCACTTTAATCTCCGGCGTTTCTCTCATTACTTTCATATTTCATCCTCGGCTGTCCTGTAGCAATAGTCTCCCAGTTATTGCACCGTAATCACCAACATTTCAGACGCATTCCCACTGTTCATGTTGTGGTACACAAAGTGAATACAATTGAAGGGGAGTTGTCACTATCAGAGATAATTTGCGATAGCGTTCTTTGGAGATTCAATTAGTCAATATCTCTATTACTCAGTATATATTATGATAAATAATTATAGTGATGGAGCTTTGGGCTAACGTATGATTTTCTTTCAAATCTGATTTCCTCAGATTGATCTACTCTAGATCAAATTGAACCTACATCAGGTTGAATTTAAATAGAATTGATCCAGATCAAATTGAACCTAGATCAAACTGAACCAAGATCAAATTGAACCTACATTAGATTGATCCTATTATGTTCAGAATTTTAAGCTCTACAGTCTACATGTGTCATATTTTGAGTTTTTGTAGTCAAATCAATCATTTTCGAGTAAAATTAAGGTGAAACGTGATGATTGAGTAGAACTATTGTGAACATAGATTTGGTTGTATCATGATGCGATAGCTCGTAAGAATAAACATTTTTAACTCGAGATCAAGATGTACCTTTGAACAACTGTGACATTGCTATGCAACATTCTCATTGCTTGTATTTCTTTTCTATTGGAGTTGGAGTTTTTTTTGACAAAATATCTATTTTTCTTGCAGGTTGAGGGTGTGAAATGTCGTGGAGTGGTAGTGATGGAGGGGGATCTCCCAACAGAGGGGGTGATTTCCTCGGGGGAGGAGGAGGAGGGGGAATACCATCCAGGCAGCGCTCTCTCAAGGACAGGCTCCGCGAAGGAATAGCTGGCAGTCTTTCTTGGCAGTGAGTTTATCAATTAATTTTTTTATTCTTTTAAAAATAATAAATTTATTTGCATACAAACATGGTGGCAATTGGTAACATTCGTAAAAAGGGTGTTTTTTAGAGGCGGATTACTTAAAATTGGAATTAAACAATGGAAAATGTTTTCAATATTCAAGGAATAAACTTTAATTGAAAACGAAATTATTTTTTAACATTACAATGTTTTAAGTGACTATGATATTAGGAATAGGAATACAGTGCGAATAGGATAGAGACCTCAGCAACTGCCTTGTGCTGAACAAGGATTGCAAACTCCCATCTAAACAAAGGTGACTTCTTGACGTGAATCGCACTATAGATCCTTGATATGTGTTAACATATGATTTCTATATGTAATCATATCACCTTATTGACTACCACAGTTAGTTATTTTGTATTCAGTCTTCGTTACAACTAATAAATGAACAGTTCAATATTATCTAATGAATGTGTTTCTTTCTGAAAGTATATAAAATTAGTGAATCACACTATAGATCCTTGGCATGCTTTCTTCTAAATGAGTTGCTGAATCAAGACTTAGAAGGCCTTTTGGACCTAGTATCAAGTAACATTTGTACATTACTGGATAAATAAATAAATTATCCTGACTGAAAAAGTCAAGATTGATCAACTAGAGCTCTCTATTATCACAAAATATAACTAGGCTAGAACCTGTTCAACTTCAGGTAGACTACTCCTGCTTCACCATATTTTTCGTGAAACTCGTTCATTTCTCTCTGAAGTTCTGAAACCAATGTTCTTCAGGCGCGCTCTTAATTACAAGGCACTTGTAGCGACGATGAAATGTTGAGGGAAAACGTTGGAAAAGCTTATCATTTGGCGAAAATTCGTTTTTCATCTCCGGGAAAAGCAAAACTGAGCTACGAGCAGGAATGTTGGCTGCTCAGATTAACACGCTTTTAATTTACCAACGCTCGTTAGGGCTTTATCCGTTCCAAAATCGATTTTATTTCTTTTAGAGCAACAGAGCAAGAGCAAGAGCGAGAGTTGTGTAGAGAGAGAGAGAGAGACACATTGTTGTAAGAGTGAGAGACATTGTTGAGAGAGAAGGAAAGAGAGTGACATTGTTGTAAGAGAGAGAAAGAGGGTGTGAGTGACATTGTTGTAAGAGAGAGAGGGAGAGAGTGAGTGAAAGGGAGAGAGAGACATTGTTGAGAGAGAGGGAAAGAGAGTGACATTGTTGTAAGAGAGAGAGTGAGTGAGTGATTGTTGACAGAGTGAGAGAACGATAGATAGAGGAAAGAGAGAGTGAGTGTGTAAGAAAGAGCGACTCATTGATGGCGAGTATGTTACACGCTCACAGAGTTATACAGAGAGTTCCATCCAGTACCATCACGGTAGTGTACAAGCTAAAGCAAACAGGAAATATCCTTGGAAAAGTGTCGATTCCTCCTCAGTTTTCCTGTAATAAGTCATTTTGTCTTTCAAGATTTTGCATCATAATCATATGACATAAATTTTCATATGACAATAAATTGTCAGATCAGGGGCCCATTTCACGAAAGTCACCATTCAAAAGTTACCAATGTAACCGCTGAATAATAATGTAACTTTGAATTCTCTAGTACCGATGTTTCTCAAAAGTAACGAGATAACGAGTAACAGTTTCAAAAAGATAATAACTGACTTCATTACTTTTCAACAACGTCAATCAGAACAGATGTGCCTATTCTCAGTTACCTGTTACAAGAAATCGAGTTATTTCGTGAATTTTATGTTTTCAAATTTTAATGATAGGAAAAAGATTTTTGATGTCGTTTCTCCTCAAGGAAGATTGACAAATGAGGCTAGGCGTACACCGGTTAGTCAAGACAAGACAATACAAGATTAGTCACGTTTAGTCACAGTAATTCACATAGTTGCTCATGAAGCAGCACACACCGATGCAATGACTAATCGGTGTGTGTTGCTTCATAAGCAACTATGTGAATTACTGTGACTAAATGTGACTAATCTCGTCTTGTCTTGACTTGACTAACCGGTGTACATCTAGCCTGATTAATGCGGTTAGTAGTAGACAGCTGCCAAGTGCCAAGAAATTTTGGCCCATCTATACCACCACGGTATTGTACAAGCTAAAGCAAACAGGAAATATCCTTGGAAAAGTGTGGATTGCTCCCCATTTTTCCTGTAATAATAAGTCATTTTGGTCTTTCAAGATTTCGCACCATAACCTGCTGTTATTTTCAATCGTATGACAATGAATATTGTCAGATCAGTGGCCCGTTTCACGAAAGTCACCGTTCAAAAGTTATCAATGTAACCGCTGAATAATATGTAACTTTGAATTCTCTAGTAAAGATGTTTCTAGAAAGTAACGAAATAACGAGTAACAGTTTCAAAAAGATAATAGCTGACTAATAACAGATGTACCTATTCTCAGTCACCTGTTACAAGAAAACGAATTATTTCGTGGATTTTACGTTTTCAAATTTCAATGATAGAAAAAAGATTTCGATTCTCTTCAAGGAAAATTGAGTTAGTCACAGTAACATTTATGAGCAGCACACACTGATGCAATGACTTATCGGTGTGTGTTGCTTCATAAGCAACTATGTGAAGTACTGTGTCTAAATGTGACTAATCTCGTCTTGTCTTGTCTTGACTAGGCGGTGTACGCCTAGCTTAAGTTAATGGGTTTAAGTTTGCCCATAACAGAATTCAATCTATTGGAAAAGTATGGCGGTAACGGTGAAAAAATTGTTCCAACACTTTGTTATCGGAGACAATAATCCTTCTTCTTTTGAGTTAGAATTGTATTTTCTGTTATAAACCTTATCACAGCAATGGCCACACTGTGATTATACAGTCTCTGTTATAATCATTGGTAGTGTTGGAGTAAAGGAATAGAAAAATTAAGATAAGTATGGAAGTTCAAAGAACAGTTTCTCCACCAGGGAAAAATGATCTCAAAAGACGAAACTGCTGCTGAAGAAAAAACAAAAAATGATAATAATAGAGGGTGAAATATGAGAGACAGCTGAATCCCATTCCACTGGTCGTAATTTTCATAATGGACTTTTTATCAGGCAGTGCAAGATTGAAGTTTTCTTTTTTCTTCAAATTGAAAGCAACGGAATAATGCTGGTTGGTGCCTGTTGCTGGAGGAGTTTAGTTTGACTAGAAGTGGTTTTATTACGAAAGAAGGAGAATGGTGAAAGAGGGGAAGGGCCGCAGAAGGTGAAGTAAGGGGGTAAAAGGGGGAATAAGGAGTAGTAAGGGGAAAAACGGTAGAAAGGAAGATTAGGAACGGAAAGAGGGGGAAATAAGGAGGAGGTAGGGGAAAAACGGTAGAAATAAGGGAGATTGGGAAGGAAAAAGGGGAGAAAATAAGTAGTAGAAAGGGGAAAACGGTAGAAAGCAAGATAAGGAAGGGAAAAGGGGGAAAATAAGGAGCAGAAATGAGGAAAAGGGTGAAATGGAAGATTAGGAAGGAGAAATGAGGAGAGAGAAAAAGGAAAAGAAAGGAGAAAAAGGAAGAGTGGGAAAGGAAAAGGGGGAAAAGGAAGAGTAAAAGGGGGAAAAGGAGGGAAAAGGAAGAGTAGAAGGGGTAAAAGAGGGAAGAAGGATTAGGAAGGGAAAAAGAGGAAAAGAAGGAGTAGGAAGGGGAAAAGAATAAGTAGGATTGGTAAAAGGGGGTGAAAGAAGGAGTTGGAAGGGAAAAAAGAAGAGTGATAAGGGGGAAAAGGGTGGAAGAAGGGTAGGATGGGGAAAAAGGGATAGAAGGAGTTGTAAGGGAAAAAGGGAAAAAGAAGAAGGGTTAATAAGAAGTAGGAAGTGAAAGAAGGGGACAGAAGGAGTACGAAGGGGAAAAGGGGGACAGAAGGAGTTGGAAGGGATAAAAGGGGAAAAGAAAGAGTTAGGAGGAAAATGACAGGGAAGATGGGTACATAAATCGAGGGAGGGAGGAAAAGGGGGAGTTGGATGAGATTTGCTTGAAAGTTTTGTATTTTGAGTGGTTTTGAGGTTTGTCGTGGGAGGGGTTGTCGGTTATGATGACCGATTTTTTAAAGGGAGCGAGAAGCTGCATCTGAAAGTGATTACTGCAGAGGATTAGGAATGGGAATTGAAAGAGTTTTGATGATTTAAGGGAGAGAGGGAGAGTGAGGGAGAAAGTTTCTTATGTAAATAGAAAAATGGAGAGTTTTGGAAATTGGAGAAGAGGAAATTAGGAGATAAGGGGAGGTTGAAACATTTATATGACACTAGGGTCCTGCTTTGTGGAATTTTAGAAGTCTTGTAAAACAGGAAAAAGTGGACAGATACTAGACTTATGTTAGACAGTCAAGACAAGAAGACGACATTAGTCACGTTTAGTTTAATAATTCATTAGTCTTGAGCAGCACACACGATGCAATGACTAATCGGTGTTAATAACTTATGTGAATACTGGTAACAACGTGTCTAATCGTCTTGTCTTGTCTTGACAACTGTAAAATAAGTCTATAGCACAATCTCCCGTGTCTAGTGTGTATCCGCCTTTTTACTATTTTACAAGTATTGTAATATTTTCCGGGAAACAAAAACGGAAACAAGATTTACTTGTTATGATCTACTTCATCTAAATATATTCTAAAATATGATTGATGAAGAACCTTAGAACTATTCTTGATTGAATCAACAGATTATTTAGCTTGATAAAATGTAATTTAGCCAGATGCACAAAAATCCAATTAACCAGCTTAAAATGACGTCGTCAAATTTGTGTCCGACTCGTTCATTGGTTCTTGTTGCTGCAAAGATTTTGTTAGACGATGCTGGCATACCATTTTTTTATCAGTAAATGAACAGGAAAATTATTCAGTAACTTCAACTTGAACTTACCAATAAACTCGATTCCATGAAAAGCTTCCTAGTATAGCAGGATCCATTTAACTTGTCAGAGAACAGCTGATTTAACGTTAGTAAACGAGCGTACATCAATCAGCTGTTTATGACAATTTAAAATAATCCTGCTATACCTGATCAGAAGTGGGTAGGTAATTGATTGGAGAGTACTGATGGGTTGATGGGTAAAATTCAATCTTTTCGAAAAACCTGGTCGTTTTTCACGTTGAGAATTCTCTTAGTAGATTGCACTTGTAAGAGAAAAGCGCCGGCCATGATTGATTGAGGAGCTTTTCCAATATTAAACATCGTTTGATGGATGATTTCTATTCCGCCTGTTTGATATCTGTCCACGAAATGGTTTTTCAATAATGATTTTTCCAAATGCTTTTCTGAATTTCGCTGCCTAAAGGAAGATTACCTCTGGAAGATTGTAATGTGTATTCCACATGCAATGTGATGTAAAACATTACCTTGCTACTTGTTTAATGCCGCTACATTTTACCTCCTGAGGTGCGAATACTTGATGATATTCGATCAATTTTCAGGGTTATTTTTAAACTTCAGGTAGGGAAACGCTTATTTTAGTGAAAGTAGACTACATGTCGTTATTTCAGTGTTAAATATTGATAGTCCTTATTTTTCTTGAAGAATTGTATCATAAATATTAGATTGGAGTATAATTGTATTATAAATGACATTTATGCATATGAATTATTGATACATTGTTCAATTTCTAATTGTTTATTTGCGTGTTACTGTCTATCAACCTTTTTCGGTTTTAAATAATTTGAATAATTTATAAATTATTGATAATCTTTTTCTGATTAGCTTCTTCGAGTGTAAATTGTGAATTTGATCAAAAGATATTGGACATAATCTGCTTTTGAACATTTTACGAGGATATTATATTCGTTATCAAATAACTCCAAGCCAAATGTATCCAATGTCTTTACATCCAAAGTTTTCAAGTAAATAATATTATATACTTGGATTGGGAATTTTTGTGTTCAACTGAAGTGGAAACTTGACATTATTTTCGAATAAATTATTTACAAAACTTCGGGAGAGAAACAGTTTTGGGCTGAGCCTGTTGTCTCTCTCCCAATCATATTATAATTATTTGGGCTTGAATCAATGAATGAATTATTATTGAATTGAAATAGATGAATATGAAAAACTGAATCGACGGGTAGCTTTTCAGTTGACAGTCGACTTATTAAAATAATAAAGTGTCATTTATGTCACCTTATTACTTTAATTTCACATAGCAGGATCCTTTTAATTTGTCAGAAAACAGCTGTTTCGGTAATAAGTAAACAGTGATTTTGACACAATAATCAAAAGGCTGAAAAGTCTTAAAGACCTTTAAAGTCTTTAAAAGACCTTTTAAAAGAAGATCTTTCAAAGAATAATCAAACACCTTTCAATAATCTGCGAGATTCAGCATTTGTAGGTTAAGTATTGTGATGCTGGTGGCAGAAACATATGTTTTCTGACAAGTTAAAAGGATCCTGCTATACATTATTTGTAAAGACATTTTGAAAAATAAATTAGCGTTCCCTTAGCTAAAATTTCAGAAATAACAATGACAACTAGTTGACTATCATCTTGAACGACTGGCACCATGTAAACACGACAATTGAATCTCCACACTCGTATTATTTTGTATGTTGTGCGATTATTCGCGTGCGTGCGTGAATTCGCATACACTCAACCTTGTTCGTATCATTTGAATTTATTAGTGTCCGCAGTGATCGATGCGAAAACATTTCAGCATGTAATCCACTCGGACTTACGATCCTTGAAGGCGAACTTATAAATCAAACCAACTGAATTATATATCTCTGTTCTCACATGACCAGTGAATGACCTTTATCAGCACTCCTGTGAAATATTTATAGGTATATTCTAATTGAATTCACCTGCGATTTCTCATGGAAATGCCAAACAAAGTGTATGTATAATCCAATAACGTAGCCTTTAGTTGATTCAGGACAGTTGCAGTGTTCTGTTATCTCTGTGGGTGAAGAGTGTGTGTAATTTTTAGCTCAATGTCATCCTTGATAATGACGTTTGATTCTGCGAATTTATTCTGCATCAGGATATTAGTTGGATTCGCAGATCCGGTTGAATGGAATTTGAATCAGCTTTATATTTTATGTACGTGCGAGTATTAAATATTTAAAATTGAATATATATTGAAATATTGAAATATTGAAATATTGAAATATTGAAATATTAAAATATTAAAATTAAAATTAAATATTGGTTGTTGTGGATATCCATACTTCGTGTACTACAGAGATTAATAGAATAAAAGATAACTTCGTGCTATACGTAGTCATAGTGTAAGTACTGTATAGCACGTAGTTATCTTTTATTCCAATAAAATATTATTCTTATAAGCAGTGCTGTTTTTGTAACAATACGGTAAAGATTCCGGTACGCAATTTTTCAGAGTGTCTGGGGGGTATTCAGAAGGGGGGTCCGCCGACGGGAAAACGTTTCAAATTTAGCCTCCAAAAAGGGCGTTTTAAAGCTATTTGGCAGCAAGGCAAAAATTCAGGAATTTGTCTATAATTTGTCATGAATACTATAAAAAATCTAATACCATCCACACTTTGCTACATCATTGATAAGATAAGAGCACAAAGATTATTATTCTTGATTCAAACATTGGATATATATCCTTTATATAATATAGGGTATATATTCAATATAGGATATATGAATATATATCCTTTATACTGTATATATTCAATGATTCAAGTCAGACTACACTCTCATTTGAATACAGACTAGAAAGTAAAGAATAAAGAATTCTCATTAGAATACTTCAATAGTCATTGAGACATGAGACATTAGACGATTGTATGTCTTTCCTGGAGCCTTCAACAATGTCTAAGACTGAAAGTTGTCCAAATCTATGAGTGACATAGATGGAATTCTCTATTGTTCCAATTCAGTTCAATTTTATTTCTGTGAGAAAAATATCATAAACGATACACAGAATTTGAAATGATTTTTCAGGAGATTATTGAATACAGTGCACAGATAACAGAGGAAAGAGAAACCCCACCCTAACAATGTCTAATAGCTGTGCTTGAGATTTTACATAATTCCATTTATTTTCTCAATTCTAAAATAAAAAAAATTGTATTTTAAGCTCGATAATAATCTCAAAATAGGCTCAAAATGGTTTTGATATGAATAGGACGGCTAATTGAAAACAAAATCAGAAAAAATTATTAATAATCTTGGTGAATCCGATCCCACTAGTCGTTTGATCTGCGATATAAGCGGAAACCAATCTGAAAAAAAAAACAAACAAACAATATAAATCAATGAAATAAAAACAAAGTATAGTTATTCACTGTTACGTATAATTATGAATGCAATAACAATATTCGCTGCTGTTATAGCTTTATTATAGAATAGATAAATTTGAGAAAACATTATTCAAAACTAAACTTGATTGCCATCTCTCTCCAATCACATCTGATTCTAATTTCCTCCCACAAAAAGGTTACAAAACGGGGCCACACAGAATTTATAACTGACAAAGAATACATGACATCATGTAATTTTTGCGCACTTTAGTTTTCTGCAGTAAACAAGAATTCTTAGTCTTTTTCATCACCTAAGGCTATAATCATCTATCATCCTTTTTAAGCATAATTTAACCAACCCACCTAATAATGGGTAAGTCATGGGCGTTTCTGACACTATAATAGCGTTAAGTGTTATGAAGGTAGATGAATGGTAACTGGTAAATGATAATGGTAATGGTACCAAGTTATCTGTGAGTTGTGAAGCCAAACCAGATTATGCAGAATGGTTTGAATTGTCGCGATGCGAATTTGCATAAATTGAATGTTCAAGGTCGGCGCTTTTGGATATAGAGTAGGTTTTGCGGGCTAGTGAGAGTGGTAGCCTACTCCAATTCGAATATAGTTATATATTATCTTTATATAATATATATTAGAGCTATAGGTATATGATTAATGATCATTAATGATCATTCACCTCTGCTGATTCAGTCAAGTGGATGTGAAACTGGCAACCAGCTGGTAGGCCTAGGCCCACATAGGGCTGTTGAGCCATGGACAGACAAACAAACAAATAGGTATATGAAGTAGTAATGTGGTTACGACTATAGGTATATTAAGTTATGTTTGGCTGTATAGATACTGTAATTGGTGGCTGGATTTTGCGATGCGAATTTGAATTTTTATGGATTGTTGAATTGAGTTGCCATGTAGGTATCTGACATGTGGAATGTGGATGTGGTAAAATCAGGGTCGTAAAATTGTGCTTAGAAACAAAGGTGTCTCCAAGTTTTTTCCAATTTGTTTTTCTCGTGGTTTGTATAGAGCGGTTTTGAGAGATTTTTTGCGCGTTTGTTTGATATACATAGATTACTTTGTTTGGAGATAGTTTTTGTTGAATTTGTTGATTATGATTTTATAGTAAAAAGAGGCATGATTATTATTCAACTTATCCCCATCAACTTGGAAAAGTCTCTATGTATCATCATAGATTCATGTAACAGTGGATAACTATACTTTGTTTTCGTTTCTTTGGTTTGGTGTATATTGTTTGTTTGTTTTTTTTTCAACATTGGTTTCCACTTATATCGCAAATCTAACGTCTGGTGGGATTGGATTCCCCAAGATTATTAATAATTTTCTTCTGATTTTGTTTTCAATTAAATTCCTTTTCATATCAAAACTATTCTGAGCTTATCTTGAGACTATTATTCAGCTCAAGATACCATTTTAAAACAGGATCACATTGAACAAGGAACGTTTTATAATATAGCATCCGTTTCAGAAAGCCGTCATTGTGATAAAAGTTCCAAATTCCATTTCGAAAAAGCTACTGTTTCGATTTCAATTATGAAACTGTAATGATTGCGTTACAACAAGGTCGTAGATAAATATACAAAAAAATACATTTTCATACTCAGTCGATATTGTATTTTATTTTTAGATATTTCATATTCCATATTTCATCTACACCATCTTCATTTTATCCTCATTTCTGAAGAACTGAAGAGGGTAGATAGACTGGCAACACCCCTATATCGCAGACAATATAGAGAGAAACCTCATTCTCAGTTCCGTAACTCACTCAACCGTAGTGTAATGAAATAAGGCTCGTTTACACTTGTGTGATCTAATAAAGGATACCTTCTCACGCACTCTCACGCGTGATATGGAGGTTGGAAGGATGGATTAAAAAGGATTAAAGGATAGAAGGATACAGGAGTCCCTCGTTATTAAATGACTCGATGTACATAGTATATATGAATCACAATATTACGTATAAATAAAAGGCTTTGCACATGATCAGGTTCCATGATTCCATATCTATAGGTATACGAGAGTGACTATCTACGTGAGGATCGTTACAAGACTATTGATAGTACAGTACTATATTTATAGTGCTATATTGTTGGTGGTATACATAGTCAAGTGCCTTTTATAGGCTAGTGAACCGGTTGAATTGGCTTGGTCATTGAAGGCTGGAAATAATAGGTCATAATCCGTTTATTTATGTAGTAAGCCGGGGCTATTCTATTCTATTAACCAGTGGAGCTTTCAGGAAAGGCTCTGAGATATTTCAGCGCTATCTTATCGATGGAATTAATATTTATGGAGAGGTGTTTGAGTGCAGGTTTTGTTTAGGGGATTTATTTTGTACCCTACGTACTTTTTACGTTATTATATACAACAGATCTAGTGTTACTGTATTCAGTTTTTGAATCAATTGTATTGGTTTGAAATGATTCTATGAATGAAAGCCTTTTTAATTGATATCAAGCGGCAAAGCATTATATGTAGAATCTAGGCGACAAGGAAATGAATTAACGTTTTACGGAATAGAGTGCAATTAGGTCTAATTAAGACATCTGACAAGAGCAAGAGAGGCTGCAGTTTGCCTGTTCGATCTAGGATTTTTTTTTTTAGGGTGATGCCCACATGAGCTCTAGGCTTGTGCGTGGGTAATGAGAGGGATTGTACAAATAATGAAAAATAAAGATCTTTCATTACATTGCAATGACAAAGCTATTTAATAAAAAAATAGATCGAATCAAATAAATTTTATTCACAAATATGCAGAATACATTACAAGAAAAACAAAATACACAAAAGTTGTTCATTTTCCCCACATATAACTACCACATGTAACCACTGAGAAACATCACCATAATGAATAAATGAATTCATTGCTCTTCATGTGAAAACATATCTTGAATATTTTCATATTTCTTGATTCCTCAAGTTAATAATCTCATACGTTTTATTTATTAATCATCAAATTAAATCATCATCACAATTTCTGTATTTGGATTTGAATTTGTATTCATACTTCTTCATGTGAAAACATAACTTCATTTATAACTTGATATTTATCATTTCCCCATATTAATCATAAAATGAATTCATCATCACAATTTCTGTTGCTCACTGCATGAAGCATCTGCACAACATTTTTATTTACAACGTCTGAAACCAGTTTCACAGTTTAGAAGTTAGTTGAGTCTCGCGCAGAAAGCTGCCGAGTCATGATTGAGCTCGGATAAATTGAGCGAGCTGGTATCAGTTACATAGTAGCCAGTCAGACACCAATAAAAACAGTAATAAAAGTTTATGGCAACCAATCAAGATGCTTGTCTGCTCGCCAAACATTTCAGAGACGGAAGGAAAGGGAACGCAACGTAAACAGCCGTTTCTCAACTAAACTGCTAAACTTCGAGTAGCGTTAAAAGATTATGTTAATGAATTTCAGCTAGATGCTCGTACAGTGACAAGAATTCGGACGTGAATAGAGATGTTATTTTCGCTCAGTTTTTATGATGTATTTCATCCACTGTTTATTACATTTTAGTTCACATCATTTTTTTATTTTTTGGTGGTGTTATTCTTGCTCAGTTTTAAATACAGAGCTTGCAATTAGGCGAGAAGGAACCTACCCGTAAGGGTCTCTCCACCGATAAAAAGCCATACGATAAAAATAAATACAAAGCTCAGTAGGCATATTTTGTTCCACAGTAGGCTATATTACATCATGTTAGTTCAGATTTTTCTCTATTTCTTGAAAATGTTATTTTTCCACAGTTTCCATTTATTTTGTTCCAGAGTACCTATATTACATAATAATACGATAGTTCATTTTTTTACTGTTTTGATTATATTTTTACTCAATTTCGTTCCACTTCAGATTATTTTTTATTTTCTGGATACTTTTTTCATTTATCTGAGTCTAGATTATCGTTTTGGAAAACAAGGCTATAAACTTTATAACTCATATAAGAATAAGGTAGCAATGTTGCAGTAAACACGGAGGTATTGAAGTATTATAATGAATTGATATATTTGAGGTATTCTATATATATTTGTGCCCGCATGTTGTTTTATTCTAGAATGTGACGAAAATGTGTGAAAAAGCTGAATATTTTCAAGTTTACGTTCATTAAAATGGTTACATAACGTTTTGGAGAATTCCAAAGCTTGATTGCTTGCCAAATTTTTCAAATGATGAGTTTTTCGAATTTAATATGGGATCATTGAAATGTTTTGAAAAACCATACACTATTCAAAATTGTTGGAATAAGTTGAATTTTGGACATTTTTCAACATGAAATCGTTCACTTGTTTTTACGAACTTGATCATTAGGCTTACTAAAAAGTTTTAACATTATTATAGCTTTTCTATCAGAGAGTAACTAACTTTACCATTGAAAAGATTTTCGCTCAGTTTACATGTACTTTGAAGTACATATTATATTTCATTATAGGTACAGTAGTTACTGAGATATTTTGCAAAATATGCTTATAACGGGATTTTTCAAGTTTGAAGCGTGATAAATTGATTACCTAGCAAATCTGTTATTCATTATAAATTTGTTTATTACAATGTTTTTTAATTGGTATGGAAGTCAATAATAAAATAATTTTTTGCTAACAACAAAAACTTTTTTGAAGCCATGATTCAATCAATAATAATAGTTTACAGGAGGATTCTATGACACACATACTGTATATTTTATAATTAAAGTTCATAAAACGTGAAATTGATAGGATCTTGATTAGGATCTGTATGTTTCTCACCAGTTTTATCAACCCAGTACTTCAACAGGTTTCATATTCAATTACTAGCCACTCCTCCACTTACTGATCACTTTAGCACATTACATCCTTTTCTCTCTCACTCTCTCTCTCTTTGTATCTCTCTCCCTCCCTGTGTCCTAATTCTTCTGCCTCTTTTTCAACACAATACACCCAAATCTAGGCCACTATACAACTACTATAACAAGAGCAACTTGTTCACAAGTTGTGCAAATCTCAGGGATAGATCTCCTTTGCTGAGTCTCTGCCAATTCTACGAAAGTCCAAGGCAACACTTTATAAGGAAGGCATCTCGACCTCTCACCCTTCTTCTCTGACAAAACCTATTCTTTTTTCTTGTTCTTTATTTTGTTCTGTCTTTAGTGTTTTGAAGTTTGGGTCTTCCAAACTTGGTTCTCATAATCCCTCCTATCGATAGATAATTTGACACCTTGTGAGACAGGACTCCCCTTATCTATTTATTTATTTATTTATTTATTTATTCAGTAATGTACACATAATACTTAATGAAAGGTTCAACAGGCTTAAGCCCAAAACTGTCCCTCTTCAAATTTAGAAAAAAGTCCAAAATTTAGGTTATGATGATCCATATCTTTGTAAGTCACAATTTTTCACTCAAAAACAAAACACTTGAGAAATTTTGAATATTGCAAAATAGTTTATATATCGATAAACTGAGAAAAGACTTCAATAAATAACAATTTTTCATTTTGGTATTCTTTCAACCATAGGCGTATGTATCAAATTGTAGCGCTATTACACTCAAGATCAATAATTCTTACTTCCTGGATGAGATTTCTGAGTCAACGAACCTTATTAGAGGAATTGAGAATATTAGGACAGCAGAATAATTTTATTACCCGAAACATCTTCCTTTTCTTCCCCCTTTCTTCCTTTCTCCTCCTTCATCTTTTCTTCCTTTCTCCTCCTCCATCTTTTCATCCTCTTACTGTTCTTAATCCTCATTTTTCTCTTTTTCCTTTTCTTAAGCCATCTTTTCTATTTACTCTTGATTTTTCTTTTCTTCATCATCATCATCATCCACTTCTCCCTCTTCATTCTCTTCTTCTTCATTCTCTTCTCCTTTCTCATCTTCAACATCTTCCTTCTCAAATTGAATGAAAAGTCCTAGTTTTCCCTTTCACCTCCTTCTCCTCCTTCTCCTCCTTCTCCTCCTCCTCCTTCTCCTCCTTCTCCTCCTTCTCCTCCTTCTCCTCCTTCTCCTCCTTCTCTCCTTCCTCCTTCTCCTCCTTGTCCATCTTCTCATCCTTATTATCCTCTCCACCTTCTCCTTCTTCTCCTCCTTATTCTCCTTCTCCTTTTCCTTCTCCTTCTTCTCCTCCTTCAATCCTTTCTTATGATCATACTCCTTCTCATTCACCATGTTCTCTCATCTTTCTCAACATCTTGTCCTGTTTTTTCTCTCATCCAAGGTTGTCTGTTTGTCTTCTGGCCAGCATCCCCTCAAATACATATATTATACTGTATCACAGTGTAATACACTGTAATTTTTGTAATATAATATACTGTATCATATAATAAACCGTAATTAATGTAATATAATATGATGCATTACAGTATAATTCTGTATATTATATTTGAGCGGATGCTGGCCAGAAGTCAAACAGACAACCTTGGATGAGAGAAAAAGAAGAGAAGAATAGGAGATAGAAGGGAAACATGCTGGATGAGAAGAACGGGGATCATAAGATGAGGAGGAGGAGAAAGAGGGGAAGAAGGAGAAAGAGATCTCGAACAGTCATAACGTATACAGTGAATGCAACAATAGATGGACCTCCAATTCTCCAATGTTGTTTGGCTCACTATTGTTGACTATGGATGGAGAACTGTGGCGCCTCAGCTGACAGCTTCTCATGATGGATGACTGGCCAGCCCTGTCTCCGGATCATCCCCGCTCCTCATATTCACATCCATTACTAATAAATTAATCACTTTAAATCAGTCTCAGATCGTGTTCTTCAAGTCGTTTCCAAGATGGACGATATTTATGTTGTTTATGTGCAAATGGGTTCTTCATATTGGTCGAGAAAAACTAGCTTTGGGAAGCCGTGCACAATTGAATTATCCATAAAAAACATGAAGCTCTATGTATCAAAGTACCCAAAATACTCTTGAATAGCAAGCAGTTAAGCTTATTAGGAAAGTTTCTCATATACTAGATATCCATATTATGGTATGCCACGTTATAACAGGCTATGGGAATAATGAATGGGAATTGAACCTAGACTAAACGGAAAATGATTGAAAACTGATTGAATATAGCACGATCCATTTAACTTGTCAGAAATCAGCTGTTTTGTTAATAATTAAACAGTGACTTCCACACAATAATCAAAAGACTAAAAAGTCTTTAAGACCTTTAAAGTCTTTAAAAGACCTTTTTAAAGAAGACCTTTCAAAGAATAACTTTTTAAAAGACCTTTTCAATAATCTGTGAGATTCAGCATTTGTAGGTTAAGTATTGTGATCATATGCTCGTCGATCATATGTTTTCTGACAAGTTTAAAGGATCCTTCTATACTCAACTGAATTCTGAACATCATTCTGAATTTAATGGATGCTCCAAATGACTATCTGTTCTTTCCCATTGGATAAGAATGAGTGTAGAACACCTCTGACATCTAGACGGCGGAATAATGAAGTTGTAACTTGAATGACTCAGTAACTGCTGCCATTTTATGATAGAATTCAGAACTAGCTGCGTTACGCATTGCCGACCAATCAGGGGTGAGAGGCGGAGCTTGGAGGCGTGTCTGTAAAAATTGAAGCTGTAAATCACCCAGTAACTGCAGCCATCTATCGATCGAATTCGAAAGTAGCTGAGTCATTCATTGCTGGCCTATAACGAGATAGCAGGAGGAGTTTGGAGGCTACATGATTTACAAATTAGGCTACGATTCATGGAAGAATTTTAGACACAGTCAAGCATTGTTCAAGTATTTTCATTGCTGAATAAATAAATAAATAAAATATTTGTCTTGGAAAAAACAATAAATGATTGAATCACCGTTTCTGAAATTTGTTCGAATTGTTTCATAATGGAATAGTTACACTCCATTACCATATCTTCTATCAGATGTTGTTCAAGTTGAAATTGTTGAAGTTGAAGTTATTGAAGTTGATGAAGTTGAAGTTGTTCATAATTTATTTTTGGTTTTTTTGCGTAGTTATTTTGGCAGTCCGTGTCGGACTATCCATGGATCTCCCGTGAGCCAGTAATCGAATAAATTGGAAGGTCTTCGCTTATAAGCAGACTTATTCAATAATTTATATTATAAGTGTTATCATTTTACCACTTTACATCTTGTTGTGGGTTGTCTGAGGGTTGATTAACAACAACCCGTGGCGAAGCGTGGCATACTTATTTGGTCATCACCTATAGGAAATATACCAGGCGATGACCAAATAAGTATACCACGCTTCGCCACTAACAACAACAACCACATGATGAAATAATTATAATTTTGCGACCCCTGACGACGGTCTTATTCACAAACTGCTAAGACTGGGTCTGTGTAGAGTCATATACAAAGCAAAAGAATTCGCAAGCAAAATCCTTGAGTCTACTACAGCCTTGTAGCTTGTAGCCGAGATAGAGATTTGCAAAAATGTGTATCAGCTGGACACAGAGGCTGACAAGACAAGAATAAGGAAACCAATGCAAATGAGATCGATGTCAGGAGCAGTCGACTAAGTTTGCAGTCTGCCAACTTCGATACTTCAAACTGCTTTTCATATTTAATCAAAACAAAAACGTCGCGCGCCCGTTTAACGCGGAAGGAATGTATATCTATATTTTTAGACGATATATATGAACGATGCTATTATAATACAGTGAGGAAAGATATTGAGACTATGTAAAGACCTTGTTTGAAATCTATCCGGCAAGTCCAACGACCTTAGATGAATGTGAGCTGGATGTGAACAATGTGGATGTGCTTGAAGAGGAAACGGAAGGGAATTTCACATACTTTACAATCGAAAAAGAACTGTTGGATTCTTTAAGGAATATGATTAATTTGGTTTATAAGTAATATGAATAGGATCGTTTGAATTGTATCAATAATATTGATGCTTGGACCATAATCTGTGTATAAAATTCCAAATCTTTCATCTGATATTCACGTAAGTTATGGTAATTTATATGTCCAATTACTCTCTTCCGAAAACAATCAGCGACAATCATTGTGATAATATAATAACAATTAAACTGATCTAATTGATTCAATATTAAATGAATATAAATTCTCATGCAATGTGTATTGTTTTCTATCAACTGATTAAGTTGATTGCACAAATAACGACCAAATATAGATTAAAAAATAATTATTTTACTCAACAGCCCAAGCTATTCTTCACAAACTAAGCTATACTTTGAGCTGATATGTAAAGAATATTCATTATTATATTTAAGCATAATTTGAACCTATAGCTACATCACTATAAATGGACAGATTTGTTCTCTGCTTTTAAATTTACATGAATTAATTTTATTTTTAATAACACTCTTATCTGAAGCCATCTAAACCAGTAGGTCCCAAAATAATTATGATACAGTACAAACGGCGAAAAACTAACACTTAGTTTGTGAGGATCTCCCCACTAATGATACCACACGAGTATTTATTATTATAAAATTATTGTCGTAAGAGTTTCAAAAATATTATTCTCATCTCTTCAAAGCATATTTTATCTCTTTACAAAGTAAAAACTGTACTCTACTACTGTATTTACTAATTCCTAATCTAATTGATATTAATATTGAGTAACGAAACTCTACAACCACTAATTTATTGAAATATAGAGCTACCGATTTCGGTTGTCACACCTTTATCTATTTCTGGTAAACTCTTCAAATAAGATTAGTGTCTTTCAACTTCGAGTCTTATTCAGAGAGAATACAAGTGAAACTTGTAGTTACAACTAGTTACAACTTTAGTTACAACTTGAGTAAATTAAAAATAAAGTAAAGTAAGTTCTTATTCTATTCTCTCTGTTGTTTTTATGAGATATGGATAACACAGTACCACCTCCACTACTACACCAAAAAAAAATAAAAGTGAATTATATCACACCCATTACTACATAAATGATATTTATATTGTATTCACTATATTAACTCATAATATAATTCTTTCTCACTGTCTTAACTCATAATCTATTTGATCAGTCCAATTGCATGGGATGCCAGCTTCATAGTCTGCGATCCATTCCAATAGATCTTGAGTGAGAGATGACCTCCTCATGGTAAGGTCGTCTCTCAACACATATACGCAAACGAGTATGTCAAGTGCAAAAAAGGTGTGTCTTGTATAATATGTGATCGCTCGTGCGCGTTGTGTGTGCGTGCGTGCGTTTTTGCAAATTCGAGGACAGCATCTTCCTCATCTATATATGACTACGATATAGTGGGCGTTTCATCATCGTATGTTTCACAACATTATATAGATATACTAACTCAAAACACGCCATTTTTCCACCACTTTTTTCCCCATACAACTTTGCAATTTTTTCAGCAATGTAACTTTCCTTACTTCCGGTTTGAAGTGTGTTTGTGTGTGTGTGTTTTTAACAAGTTTATAATAAGACCAGTCATACAGAGTTACTGACAGGATTATTAATCGCTGCAAGATAATTTTAGAATGTATTTAAAGTAGTTTTTTATGCTAAATTCCAGACTACATGGTATTTTTGTTGCGAATTATTTAATTACAGACTTCCGTACAGACTTCGATGATTTATTCGTTGTAAACATTTTTGAGGAGTGATGATTATGAGACTTTGATATAGAATACAAGGATGTGGTAATCATCATGGAAAATGAGTAAAATAAATGTTATGAATTTGAAAAAATTAATGTGTAGCTTCTGGACTGGAAACTGTCTTTCTGTTGTAAGTTCGTGGCTGTGTTTGGTCGCTCAGTGATCAGGTTGCTGAGTGATCATTAGGTTAAGTCACGAACACTCAAGACTACTCTTGGATTGGTGACCAACACAAAATAAAGCGTGGAGGAACCTACCCATGAGGTAATATATCCCCAAACGATAAGAAGCCATACGAACGTATTATTTTCAAGTTTGATAATTCTCATCTTATTGCCATGTATTATTCAATTAGAAATTTTCAAGTAGGGGCAAAGGGACAAGAATCACTGCAAGAGTGTAATGGCAAACCATAACGTCGGGCAATAACACTGGCAAAAATGTATTTCACCTTGCAATGTCGATAACTTTCTGGAAAATCGGCTGCTATCGAAGGTGGAATCGTTCTGAAATAAGCTCACTTTAAGCTCCCTTTCAAACTCCTTCTTCTTCTTCTTCTTCTTCTTCTTTTTCTTTATTTCTTCTTTTCTTCTTCGTCTTCGTATTCTTCTTTTTTCTTTTTCTTCTTCTTTTTCTCTTCTTCTTCTTTTCTTCTTCTTCTTCTTCTTCTTCTTCTTCTTCTTCTTCTTCTTCTTCTGTGTTTTATCTCTTTTGTTGTTTCTTGTTCTTTTCTTTTCTTCTTTCTTCTTTTTCTTTTTTCTTCCTCTTCTTCTCCTTCTTCTTATATTCTTCTTCTTTTCTTCTTTTGTTGTATTTTTCTTCTTTTATTTGTTCCTTTTCTTCTTTTGTTTTTGTTTTTTTTGTTTTGTTCTTCTTTTCTTTTCTTTTCTTTCCTTCTTCTTATTTTCTTTGTTTCTTGTTGTATTTTTGTTTATTTGTTGTCTTTTTTTTGTTCTTCATTTGTTTGTTTATTCTTTTTTTTCATTTTGTTCTTCTTCTTTTGTTCTTGTTGTTCTTTTGTTCTTGTTCTTCTTCTTGTTTGTTCATTCTATTCTTCTTCTTCTTGTTCTTGTTTGTTTGTTTTCTTTTCTTCTTTTTTCTTGTTCTTGTTTGTTCTTCTTGTTGTTTGTTGTTGTTTTTCTTGTTGTTTTCTTTTGTTCTGTTTCTTTTGTCTTCTTGTTTCTTGTTTTTTGTATTCTTCTTCTTGTTGTTCTTTTTATGTTTTTTTTCTTCTTTATTTATTTTGTTCTTATTCTTATTTCTTTGTTTTGTTCTTCTTCTTCTTCTTCTTCTCTTCTGTATTTTGTTGTTCTTCTTCTTCTTCTTCTTCTTCTTCTTCTTCTTCTTCTTCTTCTTCTTCTTCTTCTTCTTCTTCTTCTTCTTCTTCTTCTTCTTCTTCTTCTTCTTCTTCTTCTTCTTCTTCTTCTTCTTCTTCTTCTTCTTCTTCTTCTTCTTCTTCTTCTTCTTCTTCTTCTTCTTCTTCTTCTTCTTCTTCTCTCTTCTTCTTCTTCTTCTTCTTCTTCTTCTTCTTCTTCTTCTTCTTCTTCTTCTTCTTCTTCTTCTTCTTCTTCTTCTTCTTCTTCTTCTTCTTCTTCTTCTTCTTCTTCTTCTTCTTCTTCTTCTTCTTCTTCCTTCTTCTTCTTCTTCTTCTTCTTCTTCTTCTTCTTCTTCTTCTTCTTCTCTTCTTCTTCTTCTTCTTCTTCTTCTTCTTCTTCTTCTTCTTCTTCTTCTTCTTCTTCTTCTTCTTCCTTCTTCTTCTTCTTCTTTTCTTCTTCTCCTTCTTCTCTTTCTTCTTCTTCTTCTTCTTCTCCTTTTCGTTTCTTCTTCTACTTTTTTGTTGTTGTTGTTCTTGTTGTTCTTGTTCTTCTTCTTTTCTTCTTCTTCTTCTTCTTCTTCTTCTTCTTCTTTTCTGCTTCTTCTTCTTTCTTTTCTTCTTCTTATTCTTTCTCCTTCTGCTTCTTCTTCTTCTTCTTCTTCTTCTCGTTCTTCTTCTTCTTCTTCTTCTTTTCTCGTTCTTCTTCTACTTTTTTGTTTTGTTGTTGTTGTTCTTGTTCTTGTTCTCCTTCTTCTTTTCTTCTTCTTCTTCTTCTTCTTCTTCTTCTTTCTGCTTCTTCTTCTTTTCTTTTCTTCTTCTTATTCTTTCTCCTTCTTTTCTTCTTCTTCTTCTTCTTCTTCTTCTTCTTTTTCTCGTTCTTCTTTTTCTCCTTCTTTTTTTTCTTCTTTCTATTCTTGTTCTTCTTCTTCTTCTTCTTTTCTTGTTTTTTCTTCTTCTTCTTCTTCTTCTTCTTTCTTCTTCTTCTTCTTCAAATTCTTCTTCTTCTTCTTCTTCTTTCTTCTTCTTCTTTCTCTACTTATTTCTCTTCTTCTTTCTTTCTCTTCTTTTTTTACTATTCTTCTCGTTCTTCTTCTTCTTTTCTTCTTTTCTCATTTTTCTTCTTCTTCTTTTTCTCTTTTCTCTTTGTTTTGTCCTTGTTGTTGTTGTTGTTCTTATTCTTCTTCTTTTCTTGTTTTTCTTCTTCTTCATCTTTTCTTCATTTTCTTCTTCTCCTTCTTCTTATTTTTCTTCTCTCTCACGTTCTTCTTCTTCTTTTTCACGTTCTTCTTCTTTTTCTGCTACTTATTCTTATCCTGCTCTCAATGTCTCTTCTACCATAAGACGATATAGCTTTCTTACGTGATAAGGGTACAGAATAGCAGAATGGCTATAGCTTGTTATCCCCCGAAGAATAACCAGATCATCTAGTCTAGCTAGCTACTTGCCTATAAATGTTCGTTCGCGTTCTCTTCTCTTATTCTTTCGTCATCTTCATCGGATTTCCTTATCTCACACTTCTCCACAAACACTTTCACTGATGCGCCTCCTAGCAACTCATTCCGTGAATAACTTTTTTTATTTCTGAATCTACTAATGTCAGTCTAATTATTTGATACAATGTTTTTCTCTCGAGTTTAATTAGATTCATTGCTGTATTGCTTGATAAGAATAATATTGAGGCAAATATCAAGCTCTAGTTTACTTCTCTTGATATTCATCTCTGATTCTTGAAAGTTTGATAAGTTTTTATTTTATTTGATTTTGTATTTTATATTCTTGCCTTCTTGGTTATCGTTCAAAACTGTATTGACTTATTTTCATCAGTGCATCTTTCTCCTAGGGGCAATCGAATTTCTTATCCAATGAAATAGAAGCGAGCCAAATTTTTTAAATATTGTCCAAGATTTGGCAAGACTTTGAAAGTTTTATCTTTCGATACATTTCTAGAGATGCACAAAAATCAAATTTGATTAAAACACCATAAAATTACGTCATCGCTTGGACTTAGATTCGTTCAGATAAGGTTCTCTTTGTATTGGTTTCGTTAGATGACATTACATTGTTTTATTTCAGTGCAACTAACTTAGGCTCCTGTCAGACGAGGCTCATAAAGTCTTGTCATATACTGAAACTGAACTATAATTTGTAGCTCTTTTACTTTATTGTATCGGATGATGAATTTGATCGGTGTCTTTATGAAGCGGTAGCTCTGGGAATAGATGAAGAATGATGAGAAAAGAAGTGAAATACAAAAAAAAAAAAAGAGGAGAAGCAATACATGCAAGAAAATCATATTGAGAGATCAATAATATATGAGTCCTTCAATTACTCTAGTATTCGATCTTAAAAGATGCTCTATAATACAGAGACGGTATAATTTATTTGTAAATTATAATTATTTATTTGTATATAATTTATTATGTATTTGATTACAATGAGTAATTGTAATCTGTAATCCACAACTGATAGATTTGGAATACAGTACAAAAAGTGGAAGACAATAGAAAGAACAAAACTATAATTTATTACTGTGATGGGTGTAAGGAAATAGCAAGAACAAAACAACAATATATCATGTCCTACACTACATACTCTAGTATTTGATTAATTTGATCTTCGGTGTTCCAAAAATAAGATCAACCGATTAAGATAAATTATGCTAACACATTACTCAATAGGTACTATGCCAATTTGGCCCTAACAACTCACACCTATTATGACAGTGGGACCTTAGCCAATAATATGAATATATTAGACATGTATATTTGTCCTTGAACCACATAAAATGAATGCGTGGGCAAATTTCGATTACTTCCTGTCATTAGGAAACAAGATGACCGAAAAAAATTAGCGGATGACGGAAGAGGATGCGAGAGGGTTTGAGAAAGCGAGGAAGAGGAGAAGAAGGTGGTGGAGGAGTTGAGGAGGAGGAGAAGGAGGGAGAGATGAAAGATGAGGAGGAGGGTAGGAGGACGAGGAGGAGAAGGAGGAAAATGAGGAGTTGGTGGTTGTGAAGGAGGAGGAGGTGGAGGAGTAGGAGAAGGAGGGGAAGGAGGAGGAGTAGGAGGAGGAGGAAGGTGACCAGTGCAGAAAATTGGTGTGTCAGGGTTAGCATCGATGACCTTCAAACTTGTTCCCTCCCAAAAACATCTCTCTTATGGTTTCTTGCTCTCATTCCATCGGGCTCTCTTTGTTGTCTCATTGAGTTGGACATTTTATTACATTTTTATTTACATTAAATATTTTGCATATTTTCTGCAACGACACCAAGTCTTTCATCTTCTTTGACATCGACATCATCTTATTCTATATTCTTTGGTTGCAATTGGTTTATTGCAATTTTATCATTGGGATCATTGCAATAGGTTTTTTGTGCACCAGTTATTATCAGATATCAGTTGACGAGTCTGATAGAATGCTTCTTGAATATTTCAATTTTTATCATGAGCCTCGATTGCACGTTTTTCACAAACCCAAAAATAATAATAGGGACTGCACACGGAAAGTAAAAAGTCAGTTTTGGCAAAGTAGGCGTTATGAGTGGTAGAATTACAATAAGAATAAGAACCGATTGTTCATTCTTCCCTTATACTTGAGCGCCACCTATACTGAGGGCCGCTTTCCCCAACGCTGCAATACATCTGGCTCAAGCCTCATTCGGAGAATAGGAAAAGTATAGAAAAAAAATTGAGCGTCAGCTGTTATTACTTAAGCAGCGTTTAGGGACAGCGGCCCTAAATCTCGTACTGTGACTATAGAAAACCGGCTAAAACTAGGCGTACACCGGTAAGTCAAGACAAGAAAAGACGAGATTAGTCACGTTTAGTTACAGTAATCACATAGTTTCTTGAAGCAAGACACCGATTAGTCATTGCATCAGTGTGTTGCTACGATTACTTGAATCACGTCTTGTCTTGACTAACCGGTGCATAAGCAGTGAGCCGGCTAGATGACTGGGCGGCGTACACTGGTTGTCAAGACAAGACGAGATTAGACACCTTTAGTCACAGTAGTTCACATAGTTTCTTATGAAGCAACATACACCGATTAGTCATTGCATCAGTGTGTGCTGCTTCATAAGCAACTATGTGAATTACTGTGACTGAACGTGACTAATCTCGTCTTGTCTTGTCTTGACTAACCGGTGTACGCCTAGCCTAAGTATACCACGCTTCGCCACGGCAACAGTCAGAAAACTGTACAGAAACTGTACAGAAAACTATACAGTCACTGTGAAATCTTGTTCTCTATTCTCAATGAGAGAGAACGTGCCGGACAGCACACAGCCATATGCCAGGCGTTTGTCATCAGCGTTTTTTGCTAAATGTGAACCGGTGCTACATAGATATATTCGCCGGAGATCTAGGAGGCGTTGGCGACACCTGAACGTCCTTGAGACTGATTCGCGCGACCTCGCAAACCACGCGGAATTATGGGCGGGGCAACTTTTAGCACTTACTTCCGACAGGTTATTGGCCTACAGTCGCGGCGGGGAGGGAGGGGGAAGCTAGACCGGACTTGATAGACTTTGTTGACCGGTGATTGAGTTCTAGCTTCATATAGAATAGAAAAAGATAATAATTTATTGGAATTGGTTGATGATTGATTTAGTATTTTCCACATAATTATCAATTAAAAAGTGAATAGAGTTGATTGGAATTGTTTAGAATAGAACAGAATAGAATAGAATAGAACAGAATAGAATAGAATAGAATAGAATAGAATAGAATAGAATAGAATAGAATGAGAATAGAAGAATAGAATAGAACAGAATAGAATAGAATAGAATAGAACGAGAATAGAATAGAATAGAATAGAACAGAATAGAATGAGATAGAATAGAATAGAACAGAACAGAATAGAACAGAATAGAACAGGAGAAGAGAATAGAATGAGAAGAACAGAATGAATAGAATAGAATAGAATAGAATAGAATGAGATAGAATAGAATAGAATAGAATAGAAGAATAGAATAGAATAGAATAGAATAGAATAGATTAGAAATAGAATAGAATAGGGTTTTATTTCACCAGAAACAATAATTACAAAATACATTTCCAGCAATAAAATACAATTGTATAGAAATTTACAAGAATTTCATATAAAATTAGCCTACTTAAAGTAAAAAATTAAAACCAAAGATGTTTGAACAGTGATCAAGTATTTCAATAATGAAATTGGTTGTTCGGTGATCTAGACTATCAAGAGTACTTTGTACAGTCAGTATTATCAAAGATAAGCATTCTCTTCACTTTTATTTATACTACGATCGCTAGTTTACTTTTGACGATTCAGAGTTCCAAGAGATGTCGCTAGGATCGGCTTGCCACTTGTGTTTTCGTCCAAAAATTTAACGTACAATGAGACATCTGTTACTAAGGCTAGGCGTACACCGGTTAGTCAAGACAAGACAAGACGAGATTAGTCACGTTTACTCACAGTAGCACATAGTTGCTTGTAAACACACCGATTAGTCATTGTATCGGTGTGTTCATAAGCAACTATGTGAATTACTGTGACTAAACGTGACTAATCTCGACTTGGCTTGTCTTGACTAACCGGTGTACGCCCAGCTTAAGTTTGTTCTCTGTGGTATTATATTGTCAGTATCTTAGTGATCAGTAGTATTAGTGATCCAGTACAAGTCGAAAACGAACTCAGTTAATTGGTATTGGTTAGTCAGTGATCAAGTATTTTCTAATTATCAATTGAGAAAATAATGCAATTGATTGGTGTTGGTTCATGGTTGATCAGTCATCAAGTATTTCTAAAAATCAAGCTCACTTGTTTGAAGTTAATTATTCAGGGTTCAATTATTCGTTACAATAGAGCACATGTATGATGGAGTTGATTGATCTGGATCAAGTATTCGTTAAAATGACTTGATTGGACTTGGTTGAACAGTGATCAAGTATTTGCAAAAATTGAACTAATCATGTTTAGACTTATTTGCCCAGTCATCAACAATGAAGGCTGCAATGGAACACACTTGATTAGAGCTGGCTGACCAGAAATCAAGTATTTGTTACAATTATTCACATTTGCTGATTGGAATTGGTTGACGAATGTTCCACTATCAGCTCCAATCAAAGACTCACTATACTAACCTTCTAAAGTGTTTCCAAGTCAGGTAAATTTAAAACCGTATAGCAATCGTGTGTTCGTACCAATTAATTCCACAAAGGTTGTCTATTCTTGTTGAGTCTTTGCCAATTATGTTGCAGTCCTAGAAACTGTTTTTTCTATTCAGTCTACTGTAACTCAGTCTGGTGTATTACTCATGAGTGGTTTTCTTAGAACTATGTACTAGAAACCGGACTGCTTGCATTTTTTGTTCCAACTTGATAGATTGTATTATTGAGGTGTAATTTCTACTAATTTTTTTTATAGTTTTTGGGTCTTTTGCAGAAGAACCATATTATTATACTACATTTGTGTTGTAGTACCATACACTACCGTGGCGAAGCGTGGTATACTTATTTGGTCCTATAGGAAATATACCCGGCGATGACCAAATAAGTATACCACGCTTCGCCACTAACCTTAGACTAACCAGATTTGGATTATTATCTCTGATACTACCTAACCCTATACAACATGGAATATTTGTTGCTTATTCAGATGACAATTATAGCACGATCCTTTTAACTTGTCATAAATCAGCTATTTCGGTAATAATTAAACAGTGATTTCGACACGATAATCAAAAGGCTTAAAAGTCTTGAAGACCTTTAAAGTCTTTAAAAGACCTTTTTGAAGAAGACCTTTCAAATAATAACTTTTTAAAAGACCTTTTCAATAATCTGCGAGATTCAGCATTTGTAGGTTAAGTATTGTACTGGTGCCCGAGTAAAACATATGTTTTCTGACAAGTTAAAAGGATCCTGCTATACAGTCTATTTGAAAAACTTAGCAGCTGATATTACAGTTAGGTGCAGTCTATTATGATATTTCTAGTTGGATGCAGTCTAAATGCTTTTAAAATTGGGTTTAGATTGTTGTGAATGGTATTATATTTGTGTGATATTTGATCTTGAACTCAAGAAGTATCACTTTAAAAACATTACAAAGCCAACGAGCACTGATTTCTTTTCAATTTGTACATGATAGCCAATAAAGCACGAACCAATGATTCTAAGATGAACTATAGTAATAATAATGATTCTAGGTCAGGCCGTTTAAGGCTGTGCATCAGCTTATTTGGAACTTTTTTCTGGTGACATTTTTCGAAGTTTTACGATTTGGATACTATTAAGCTATCAAAATGAAATAAATTTTACTCGAAGAATTTTCTTTTTTGTTCACTAGTTTGTGAGATATGGGCACCTAAAGTTACAATTTTTGGGGTAATTGATCTCAAAATTGGTTGCAAATAGAATCATGGAATTTCGAGCATACATGTTTGAAGGTATTGTTCATGATTTGAAATACTAAATTTCTCAAAATATCTCATTTTGAATAAGTTGATTTTTAAAATAATTTTTATGGAATAACTATTTAGTATATTAAAATGAAAAATATCTCAATTCAATGTGTTATGTCTCATCTTGTTATTGAGAAAGTATAGAAGCTTCAAATCATTTCACTTAAGAGATCAATTACCCCAAAATTATCATGGACTCAATATAGATTTGCCGAGTCTGGGTGAGATGCTACTAACACACACACACAACCGTTCACACGAGCTCTCATACGCAATTCGACGTACACTCAAGCAGTGTTGTCTGATTGACTCTATGCAGTGGAAACAATGACAAGGTCATCGAACGGTCTCTTTCTCTCAGCCGGCTACTACATACACCTTCTCATTATAGACTTAGCTCTGTTGAATCACAACAGAATAGAACAAAACGTAAAAGCAAAAACAATTTCGCTCAGCTCTCTCACTATACTATCTCTCTCTCTCACTATACCATCAGCTTATCTTCATACTATCTTTCATCCTCTCACCTTTCCTCTCCTTCTGATGGAAAGGTAATATTCAAACCATAAAAGTTTTATTCATGAATGGGAACACAGATTACTCAGTACAGCTTTTCGTTATACTTTGCTGTGTTTTGAATTCACGAACATGGAATGAAGCAAAGATTATAGTAAATTAGTAGTCTTGTGAGACAGGTTACTCACTACTTTCGGAAGAGAAAGAGATTATACTCAAATCTCAAATTAACACAAAATAGAGGCAAATAAAAGGAATCCAGTTTTATTAAGTCATTTATTTTTATTTATAAATGAAATAACTTTATCAATTTCACTTCCCCAATGCAAGTATTCTGTGCGCCCCTATTCGTAGACTCATTACCCCCCTTCCCCCACAAACACCAACGACACTAATGACAATGACATTTCTCCGTGCTTCCACACTTCCAGGATACTATTTCACTACTATGTAGTGTCATTGTGCAAGCTATATTTAATTAGAGAAAGATTATTCAAAGAAATATAATTTATTATGTACATTAATTTCAAAGTTAATTTATTTAAAAAATTATTATTCAAAAATTAATTGAAAGTAAAATTGTTACTAAACTTTTCCAACATCATGAACATAACTGAAGTAAGGACCATTACATACGCACAATCATTAATTAATGTACTTTTTAGTATGATAAAAATAGACTACTTCTTACTTTACTCAACATTTCATATTTATTCAGTATAGGCACTGAATAAATAAATAAATAAATAAATACATATATATATATATATAAAAGCGAAAATATTTGGCATGTTCATGTTGATCAGTTATATATATATATATATATATATATATATATATATATATATATATATATATATATATATATATATATTATTTATTTATTCAGTGCCCTATACTGAATAAATATGAAATGTTGAGTAAAGTAAGTAGTCTATTTTATCATACTAAAAAGTACATTAATTAATGATTGTAAGTATGTAATGTGGTCCTTACTTCAGTTATGTTCATGATGTTTGGAAAAGTTATACCGTATATATATCCTATTATATTAAGCGAGCAATTTCTGTATGTTTATATGTTTATATATCCTATTATATTAAGCGAGCAATTTATGTATGTTTATATTCATGTTTATATGTTTATATTTATGTTTATATGTTTGTATGTCCAACGGATCTCGAAAACGGCTCTAACGATTTTGACGAAATTTGGAATATAGGAGGTTTGTGATACAAAATTAGTTTGCGCCGGGTCTCATCCTGGGATAACTCGCTAAAAGGACCTAAAAGGAGAAATTGATCCTTTAAGAATCAGCTGACAGAAGAAAGAAATTTCCATCGGCTGTAAATGATGAGAAAGAGTGAGAGCTGAGTGAGTGTGTGAGTGAGACAAGATTATTATTTCAGCTGCTGAGACAGTGACAGAGAATCAGCTGACAGGAAGAAACAAATTTCCGTCGGTTCTTGATGTTGTTGGTAAAACCAGCGGTTCCATTACTAGAATTGAGAAAATATCGAAACACATAAGCTGCTCCTATTCCCCTTTTTTTCTGATCTTAATTTATCTATAGAAAATTAAAAGGAATTAGAAATTTTGAAAATATTCCATATTGTACTGTATTGTCATTTTTAAATTTGAGACATGAAGTTAGCCATGTGATCTGTTTTATTTATTCGAGAAAAATCGTCAAGAGTTCATCAAAACAGCTGACCTAAAAAAAGTTATCAACCCATATTATTATTTCTATGAAGCAAAATTTTACCACAAGTGCGATTTTTCAAATAATATTTCTGATTTTAATATATCTATAGAAAATTAAAAGGAATTGAAAATTTTGAAAATATTCCATATTTTATTGTTATTTTTAAATTTGAGGCATGAAGTTAGCCATGTGATCTGTTTTTATCTATTTGTGGAAAATCGTCAAGAGTTCATCAAAACAGCTGAGCTAAAAATAGTTATCAACCCATAAATAATTATTATTTTTATTAATTTTACCACAAGTGCGATTTTTCAAATGATATGCATTCAAACTCGATTATTCATAATATTTCGAAAGCGAAGATTAATTCTTTTATAGTGCAATGATGATTCAATGCATAAGACTGATGGCTGTACTTTGAAAAATTGTTTAATTTCATTTATTTTTCCCTTTATAATTTCCATTCCTGTGCCTTTGTAGGCCTACCCCCGAGCAGAGCTCGGTACCCCGATATTATGTTTATATGTTTATATGTTTGTATGTCCAACGGATCTCGAAAACGGCTCTAACGATTTTGACGAAATTTGGAATATAGGAGGTTTGTGATACAAAAATTAGTTTGCGCCGGGTCTCATCCCTGGGATAACTCGCTAAAGGACCTAAAAAGGAGAAATTGGTCCTTTAAGAATCAGCTGACAGAAGAAAGAAATTTCCGTCGGCTGTAAATGATGAGAAAGAGTGAGAGCGAGTGAGTGTGTGAGTGAGACAAGATTATTATTTCAGCTGCTGAGACAGTGACAGAGAATCAGCTGACAGTAAGAAACAATTTTCCGTCGGTTCTTGATGTTGTTGGTAAAACCAGCGGTTCCATTACTAGAATTGAGAAAAATATCGAAACACATAAGCTGCTCCTATTCCCCTTTTTTTCTGATTCTAATTTATCTATAGAAAATTAAAAGGAATTTGAAATTTTGAAAATATTCCATATTGTATTGTTATTTTAAAATTTGAGGCATGAAGTTAGCCATGTCATCTGTTTTTATTTATTTGAAAAAAAATCGTCAAGAGGTCATCTAAACAGCTGACCTAAAAATAGTTATCAACCCATATTATTATTTCTATATGAAGCATATAGAAATAATAATAGTGGTAAAATATTTTTTAATGAAAATAATGAAGTATTATTACTACTATTATTAATTACTACTACTACTATATGAAGCAAAATTTTACCACATGTGCGATTTTTCAAATGATATGCATTCAAACTCTATTATTCATAATATTTCGAAAGCTCAGATTACTTTTTTTATAGTGCAATGATGAATCAGTGCATAAGACTGATGGCCGTACTTTAAAAAATTGTTCAATTTCATTCCTTTTTTTCCTTTAAAATTCCATTCCTGTGCTTTTGTAGGCCTACCCTCGAGCAGAGCTCGGTACTCCGATATTATATATATAAGCGAAATATTTGGCAAGCATGTTCAGTTGGATCTTTAGACGTTATATATATATAAAGGAGATTTTGTTCTATAATTTGAGACTAAATGAAATTTTTTATCATCAACGGCATTTAAGATAGATGTATTTGAAAACAAAAAAATCGCCTTCTTCTCGGTATATGGGAATAAAGTCAAAGGACATCAAATACATCTATCTTGGATGCCGTTGATGATGAAAAACTGTATTTGGTCTCAAATTGTAGAACAAAATCTCCTCTTCCATTTGCGATCATTTGCGACCACAATATCGCATTCTCAAGTTGAGTGCATGCAATCTAAAAAGATGAGAAAACTATTTTTCACGTTTTTCATTATTTTGCTGTTACTAGTTGGCTTCTAAATTGGGATTAATGGAAGTAGAGAACATGTATCTGGGCTCAAATTGTAGGAAATTTTATTCTCTACGCGTATAATTAGCTCAACTACCCATTTAACTCCTTTAGTGGGGTGAAAAATTGATCTAAACATGAACAAGGGAAGAATTCTGATGATTTTTCGACTTACAAAACCAAATGTTTTCAACTTGAGAATGCGATATTCTGGTCGCAAATGATTGCAAATGAAAGACGAGATTCTGTTCTACAATTTGAGACCAAATACAATTTTTTATCATCAACGGCATTCAAGGTAGATGTATTTGAAAACAGAAAATAGCATTATTCTCGGTATATGGGAATAGAGTCAAAGGACTCTTTGGGCACAAATTTTTTTAATTTTGACCGAATTTAACATATGATATATGAATTTGAACCGCCTTAATGAGCTGAAAACAATGAGTTATTGTTTGTTAAGATCCGTCCACTTATAGGAAAGTTAGGGGCGTCCTCAGTTTATCATCCTTGAAGGGTCCTTTCTTACCTCCTACTTCTTAAAAAAGTTGATTTTTGGAGCCGCAAACTAGATATTCTGAGGGAGAATGATCTAAGAAACAATATTATAATAGGATACTTCAATAGAAAAACATAGAAACGTGTGTTAGACTTCAACACCAAAAATATGGTCCTTTTTGAAATGCAAGGAATTTTGTTAACAGCTCTAGCTCAAATAGTAGACAAGATAAGAAGGCCTACTTGGTCTAAAATTGTAGAGAAGAAAATTATCCTCAGAGAGATTTTGAGTCACATAATTCTAATACATCATACGGAAGATATGAACAATCAAAAACTTAGAATGCTTGAATTTTAGTTTCTCTCCAAAAATTACCCTTTTTTTGAAAAATCATAGCTCGGTAGATATTGAACTTAGAGGAATGAGTTAGGCACCAATCTTTTGGAAATTTTATTTACTAGAAAAAAGGTGAAATGAGTTTTTCTGCCCGACGCTTAGTTTCCACGTAAATTGAAGATAACTAGAAACGGAACCAAAATTTCGAGGTTTCGGCACCCTATATTACGCGGCACTCAGAAACCGTCGCAACTCATATTAGCCTTCTTTGGGATGCCCAAAGTGGTTTGAGATCATTTCCAGCCTTATGTTATTTTTTAGGACCTAGACCCTTTTTTTGGTCTAATTTGCCTGGGCTAATTACAATTACAAAGAAAAATAAATAAACATACAGTATTAATTAATCTAACAAACGTAAGCTTGATACTACTACTGTAAGGACATAACACAAATTCAATGGAAAGAGACAATATAATTGATAAGTTTCAATTCAATAATATAATTTGTATTTATGTATTCAAGTTTTTCCTTATTACTCTGGACTATATTCAAGTTCATTGAGGCGTCAACATTCTATGAGAAAATAATTCATTGCAAACTTTTTTTACCGCTATCTAAGAATACAGTATTAGATAGAGTTGAGGCAGACCTTTCTTCATTCATATAGGAGAACGAACTAGTCCGAACTACAAACAATTCATGTGCGTCATCTCACCAGAACGCATAGTAATAATGAGAGAGGAGAGAGAGGATTGGCAACGTTGGAACGCTGCTGATTCCAGAAGTCTGTCGCCAGAGAGCCACAATGTACGGGCACTCAAACTCGACTCGAATCACACATTCACCGTTCCAGTCTTGACTCCCGCCAATACTCGAGTCTTTTGGCATGACGCACGGCCTTAAAACGATTCAGACCGCCTTTATATCAATGTCTGTTCAGTCTCAATGAATGCTATTCAGTCAGACGGACATCATTCATTGATATTCTCAGCTGCCATATCACTAGCCTATAATTATCGTTTCTTTTCCAAGTTTAATATCTAAACGCCTCCTCTAAATCATCTGTCATTCCTTCTCGAGGTTGATATTTACCAATAATATCCACTTCCTTCCTCACTATCAACCTACACACTCGCTCTCTCTCACTCTCTCTCTCACACACTCTCTCTTCTTTCATCTACTGTATCTCTCTTCCAGTTTTGCAAATGTTGCCAACAATATTTCGAACAACTTCGCGGAATACAATTTGCAATTCGACCGTGATCTTTTCGTTCTAGAGCACTAGTGCCAATTTCTCATGAACACTCACGATAATTTTATTTCGATTGCGGGGGAAATTATACAGAGACTGTATAATAACAGTGTGGTCATTGGTGTGAATGGGTCCATTAGATTGTATTGGAAAATGTTTTATTCCTGTCACCGCCATACTTTTTCCAAGTTTTTGTAATTTAATATGGGATTACAGGCAAACATTAACCTATTCATTCATTCTTCAAACTTATTTGACCAGGGACTTTAAAACTATTTCCAAGCCCCATCAGGTATTGATCGAGGTTTGAAGCAAGCAAATCAAATCCAGAAAGAGCATCAAGTCTTGTTCAATACTTGGTGAAGCTTTTAATATTATTTTCAAATCCTGTCAAATGTTAAAAAATATTTGAAGCTCATTTATTGTACTAGATGTAAATCGTGTCTTTGAGCGTTCATTGTATTTTTGAGGAAATATCTCATCGATTTTGTTTTCGATGACGAAATCTGTGATTTAGTAAAGTGATATACTGTATTATAACCCAATTTTGGACTACAGTGGGACCCCGATTTAACGTATTTGAAGGGACCAAGAAATTCGTACGTTATGTAGGGGTTTACTTAAAAACGAGGTTCGTTAAATCGAGGTTGAAGTCTGGCAAAATACGTTATATAGGGGTTAGTTATAACCTCCATATAAAGTATATTGAACACGTTCAACCTCTATTTGAAGTAGATTTTTAGATATACAGTTTACAGTACTGTACAAATACTGTACTGTATGTTTCATATTACAGTACAGTACTGTACTGCTACAGAAGGTGGAAGAAAATAGGATATTGAAATTATTCAATTGCTATTATATAATAGAAATACTGTATTGAAAATAGCAATTAAATAAATGCTATTATTTAATAGCAGTTTAATAATTGTAATACAGTACCCATTTTCCTTCCACCTTTGTAACTAGCCAACTTGGCAACCGTACACTTCACTGTCTGAGAATACACAAGAATACATAGAACATTACAGACAGTACTGTACTCTATTATGGGCGGCGAGCGGAAGGGGGGTAAATGAAAACTTTCATGTTCAAACATGCTCAAGTGATGGCCTAGATAAGAATAAAATACTTTATACAGGGGTCTGAACCGTGGGAATACGTTATATAGAGGTTATCTACGTTATGTAGGGGTTTCTTAATTTTTATATACGTTATACAGGGGTCAAAATATTACTAAAAAAACACACCAAAAATTCGTTATATAGAGGTTCTAATACGTATTTTGTACGCTACATGGGGGTTAATTTTCTATTAAGGTTTATGGGGTTTTCAAGGGACCGGAAAAAAATACGTTATACCGGGTTATTCGTTATATGGGGGTCCGTTATATCGAGGTTGCACTGTATTTGTATAAATTGGAAGGGGAACAATCTTGGGCATAAGCCTGTTGTACTCTGCTTTGTAAATGGTTGAGTAAATGATCAATTGATTGACTCTTTTCGTAAATATCTACAACTTGAAAATACTATCAGTAAAGAATATTGAAAAAAGAATGATCATAAATAAAATAAACAAGATTCATCAATTACTTATGAAAGAGTTCTGGATTTAATTATTTGATGAAGGTTTTTTCAAAGACAATCCTACTACTTAGTTAAACAAAGTTTACTAGTTTACTAGTTAAATTGTCTTTACTTATGAAAGAGTTCTGGATTTAATTATTTGATGAAGGTTTTATCAAAGACAAACCTACTACTTGGTTAAACTAAGTTAGTTTATTAGTTAAATTGTCTTTTCTTTGATTTTATTATCATGAACATGTAAAGAAGTAGCTTGATGATATACGAAATGTCAAATGAATGTTCCTCAGGTATTTAATATCCTCGAAACCGTACTTAACAGCTGAATATTCCCTTGACTTCGCACCATTTTCTTCCAATCATCCATCCATTAGACAGAGTGTCGCGGTATTTGCAGTTAAGTGAAACCGTCCGTACACGTACGCCATTTAGCCGTCCACAATACTGCATTTAGACACTAGCTGTAATTGACTCGAAGGTCGTATCTTTACTTGATTTGTTGAGTGGTCTTTTAAAGAATGTGAGTCAAGGTCACCTTTAAGTTTTGACCCCTCGTCTGTCTGTAATAAGTAATGCGGTAATTTTCTCGCCTAACCAAACGTTGTTATTATTTTCTTGTTTATCGGTATTTTCAATTACACGAAAGTGCGCTGGTTATTTATAGATGATAACGAGCCAAAGCTACCTTCTGAATCGATTATTGAGAAAATACCAGCAGGCTCATAAATTGGACGGATATCCTAATAGATACGGGTGATTTGGAGTTATATTTGGTTTGTTGCCGAAAATTAATTGAAACCTTGATAAATTTTTTGAGAATAGAATTAATTAAGGAATGGAATGAGTGTATTTAATTGATACGATACTGTATCTGTTTATTTGAAATTTCTGATAAAATTTGGAAGAGAAGACGTTTTGGACTGTCTGATGTGTTTTCATCCTATGAGGTAATTTACCTTCTTGAATAAGTAAAGGTTTCAATGAATAAATACATAGATGGATATAAAAATAGATAGATGAATTAATCAGCAAATGAATGGAAAAATAATTAGATAGATGAATCAATTGATAAATGAGTAACTGAATGAATAAACAAATAAATGAAATAATTATTAATGAATAATAAATACTCGATTGAAATCTCCTCCATACAAGGATTAATTTACAATACATACTTCCCAAACAAGGCCGTTTGAAGCTGAACGCTGAACGTGAATAATGAGTGAAAAAAGAATATATTTTAATGCTAGCATACATACTTTTCCATACAAAGCCTCTTGAAGTAAAACGTGAATAATGATTCAGAACATATTTTAATGCTTTGCAATAAATACCTTTCCATATAAGGCCTTTTGAAGTTAAACGTGAATAATGAGTGAAAAACAACGTATTTTAATGGCTCTTAATTTTTTAGAGCATGTCTGAAAGTTGTTAATTTTTCAATTTTTTTCTGATATTGCAGGATGATATTTGTGCAAAGATATTTTAATAGAATTTTAGTCACTCAGTTTATTTTTCATAATTTTTTCAATTTCAAATCTTCAAATTACAGTTTTCTCTACTCTGTCTCATTCTCCCACCCTCTTCTCACCCTTTCTCTCTCTTCCTACTCCTCTTTCTCCTTCTTCTGTCAACACCGATAAGCATAACAAAGCAGATAATCTGTTAGTTTATCGTGTTTGAATTGGTGGCTAAGCACAAATCCACTTGCACCAAATGGATGCCAGGCTAATGCCAGTGCAATTTACATTAATCGGACGTTCTCTCACTCACTCTCTCTCTCTTTTCCTCTCTCTTACACACTCTCACTTAATCATTCTCTCTCTCTCACACCCTCACACCATCACACTCACTCTTAAACCCTCTCACTCGCTCAATCACTCTATCTCACTCCCTCACTGTTCCTCTCTTGCTCTCTCTCTCTCTCTCTCACACAATCTCACTTAATCATTCACTCTCTCTCTCTCTCACACACACTCACACGCTCTCATCCTCTCACACTCTTACTCTCTCTCTCTCTCTCTTGCTGTTTTTGTTTGATTGTGTGAGGTCTGCATAGCTTCCAGCCAACACCTGTCAAAATTGTTTCGATTGTCGATTCGTGTTTGTGGCGATACTCGATAATGCAAACTCGACCCGCCGCTCAAATCGATTGTGTTTTGAACTGTCAGTGGTGGTTAGTGTAGGTCATAATGTACCTCCAGGGTTTACAGCTCGTGAGCTGTGACCAGAGCTTAAGCTAACCTATGCTAAGCTAAGCTTAAGCTATGGTCGTTGGAGGACTATCAACTTTTCTATGTGTATTTGGTCGTTTGTCCCTCTAACTCAGTCAGTTGGTTGAATAACAATTAGGTAGGTAAGTGTGACGTCACTCACAGAGCTGTTCGAAAACATGTAGATGCATTAAAAAAATGTAAACATGTTTCCAAACACTTATATGTGTTACAAGTTATGTTATTGTTTATTCACGTGATCACTAATACGGTCAGTGTATAGCCTACATTTATATGATAGCTCTCAAGAAATGTTTCTAAAATACTCCATGGCTATCTCCAGGAGATGAGATAGAGATAGAGGTAGATAGAGATGAGATAGAGATGGCTATGCTATAAATCGAACTGTGAATCAGCAATAACTGAGTATCGTTTTTCATCACTGGATTGTGGAAATTTGAATTTATTTATTAGTCAAATGGAAGTGCATCTAAACAATATTTTCCATGGCATGGTGTGAAGCTTTTGGAAAATGAGTACCTCCAGATTTCTGATATTGATTCATGCAAAAACAATTGCTGCATATCTGTTCCTTTTATGACAAGGATGATTATTCAACTATATTTCATGTACTTTTGATTGATTGGTAGTGTACCTAATGTTTTCTATGGAATTGTAGGAAGCTTCTAGAAAAATAAAATAATATCTTTTATCGTCTATTCATTTCAATTCAAATTCAATTTTCTTTACTGAATTTAGAGAATACAAGTCTACTGTATTGCTGTTCCCTTTATAACGATATTCAACCGTGTTTCATGTCCTTTTGTTGAATTGTGTGAATCATCACATCTTATGAGTTTAACCAAGTATCTGGAGCTAAGGCTTGGGAGGCAAGGTGGATCTACTATTGATGATTCACTCTATTAAAATATACACACGATAACTAGACTATTTATAGTTACTATACGATTTTTTCTATCGTATGGCTTTTTGTCGGTGGGGAGACCCTTACAGGTAGGTTCCACCTCACCTTATTTTTTTCTGTCGGTCACCCATCCAAGATATTATATTTATTCAATTCTCTATCTATGGGTTTCCCAGTCGCCTACTAATCAAGGCATTAACCCCATTCATCAACCTACAATTCAAAGACCGAAGATCAACACTTTCGAATGATAACTAACTTACAAGCAGTTATTGATAGGTGTTTAGACTGCTCATGCAGATCTACATAGTTTAATACAAGACACACACCTATATATCATATCTAATTGCCTTCATATGTATGCATAGTGCATAAATTACTAGTTTATTGCATGTAATGGGTGGCGGCATTGCAATACTATTACTGTAATTCCATGTAATTACGAGGTAGATAGGACAATCTCGGATCTCGGTTGCGATATTAAATTTGCAGACTCTATATACATGTCTCAGATGATGATGCTATGTATATAATGGTGACTACGTCTTTATAATGTTCCGTTACGTGGATGATTATAACGTTAGTGTGATTAAAACAGTATTTCAATGCTAGCCAGTTTAGAGAGACGCAGTTCCGGATGGTTTTTTGGTGACGGTATGATAATTGCCACGACTTGATTATCTAGTTAGTGTGTGTTGATAAGTTGCTGTGACATTTTATCATTTTAGATATAGGATACGTAATAAGGATGAAAGATGTTCCGTTGAAGAAAGGTGGAGATTGAAAGATATTGATTGTGAGACATGATTAATACGAAACATAACAAACAGTCCATAAAAGAGCAGAATAATTCCGGAGAAGATAGGACAGAATGGATAACAAAAATAGGAGGAAGCCCAGAAGATATCAATATTAGAAGACATAATTTTATCAACATACAGTTGATAAAAAAGCGGAATAATTCAGAAGGTAGTGAAGAAGGCAGGAGAGGAAGAAGGAGAAGAAGGAGGAGGAGGAGGAGGAGGAGGAGGAGGAAGAAAGAAGAGGAGGTGGAGAAGGAGAAGAAGGAGGATAAAGAGAAAGGGAGAGGCTTGAAGAAGGGTGGGAAATAATAAGAATGAGAACTAAGGAGGAGTAGAAGGATAAAGGTAGTAGAAGAAAAAGTAGAAGGAGGAAAGTGAGAGGAAGTGTAACAGAAGGAGGAAGAGGAGAAGTTGGAGGAGTAGGATTACGAAGGGGAGGAAGAGGAGCAGGGGAAAGAAGTAGAAGAGGTGGAGCAGGAAAAGGAGAAAGGAAAGGAGGAATAAAAGGAGAATGAGGATTTCTCATCAGAAGAAAGGAGGAATAAAAGGAGAATGAGGATTTCTCATCAGAAGAAAGGAGAATAAGAATGACAGGAAGTAGATAGGAAGAGGAGGGAGAAGGGGGAGGAGAAGGAGGAGGAGGAAGAGGAGGAGGAGGAAGATGAGGAGGAGGAGGAAGAGGAGGAAGAGGAGGAAGAGGAAGAGGAGGAGGAGGAGGAGGAGAGAAGGAGGAGAGTAAGAGAAGCAGGGAGCTGGAGGAGGAGAAGGGAGGAGGAGGAGGAGTAGGAGGAGACCAGAAAAGAAGAAGGAGAAGGAAGAGGAAGAGGAGCAGGTGGAGGAAGGGAAAAGAAATATAAGGAGAAGGAGGAGAAGGAGAAGAAGGAGGAGAAGGAGGAGAAGGAGAAGAAGGAGAAGGAGAAGGAAAATAAGAAGGAGGAAAAGGAAGAGGAGGAGGAGTAGGAGGAGATGGAAATGGTGAAGGAGAAGGAGGGGGAGGAAGAGAAGGAGGAAAATAAGGAGAAAGAGGAGGAGAAAGAGGAGAATGAGGAATAAGAGAGAGAGGAGGAAGATAGAGAGGAAAAAGAAAAATATATCTATGATAAAGTTGGAAGAAATACACTTAGAAGAAGCTTCTAGGAGAAATGTGGAGTAAATGGTAATGAAAAATAATAATCAAAAAAAGCTTTCCTACCGCGAAGTAGAAAAACACAAAAAACGGGATTATGGTTTGTTAAGGAGTTGAAAACAAACAAGAGAATTCTAAAAACTCCAATTACAACCGGTAGTTGTTGAAATAACATTGTACAAACTTCCGATTCAATATTCTAGGAATGCAGTCCAAATATTTGCTTCCAGTCAGTGAAACGGAAATGAAGCCAACAGCGCCTGTTAACTGAGAGAATATTTCGACCTAGAAAATCTCGACTAACAAGTAATCAGCTGTTTATAATCCTCTAAGCTCTTGTCAAAAGAGCAGGAACTGCAACATTGAAAAGTTCCAATTAGACAAATCCGATTAGCGCAATGAAAGGTATTCATGGGATACAAGGAATTGGGAAACTGATGAATTGTTGAAAAATCAGCTGTGATCAGCTTAACGTTGTTTCCAAGCTTACTGAATGATTGCCCTAGGAAGACAGGTTATTTATTGTTTTGTGTTCAATTTTAAGCAGGTTTCCTAAAAAAACTTATAATACTGTACTGCTAGATGTCACAACATATTATTCTTCCCATTTTCAACAACCTAAATCATCCTTCATCCGTGCTATTACATTTGAAGTAAGTATATTATTATAAGGTATTATTAACATTATAAGGTCTAGTTTTTCGAGTTATTTCCTATTACAGAGATATCATGACGAAGGTTAGGTGAATAAATAAATCTCAGCTTGCAATCGGTCATATGTCCCATGAGAGACATAGGCCAGCGGTTGATGAAAGACACTGCCACGATACATATGCCGTTATGATAATGACGACAACAACGCTGGAAGAAATGATTAACAAAATGGACGAATAAAACGATTTTCAATGCAATTAGAGAATTTAATATAATTATAATTTAATACGTTAGAGTAATTATTTCCAATGATTATTTAAGAAGAAATTTCGGTTAATATATATACTAACCCACATTTCAATTCATACAATTGTAATTCAAAAATTTACCATTATCACTATATTCATGATAACTCTATTTTGTGAATAATGTACAATTTTCTCTTGTTTCAGGTAAGTTTCAAACTGAACATTTCTCGTATCAAAAAGTAAAGGTAAATTTTATTGTTACATAGTCTTATCTACAACAGGCAAAATTATTCATGAATAAAACTCTATAAAACTGAATAGGATTTCAGTAGCGTATCACCAGAGTAAGGCTAGGCGTACACCGGTTAGTCAAGACAAGACAAGACGAGATTAGTCACGTTTAGTCACAGTAATTCACATAGTTGTTTATGAAGCAGCACACACTGATGCAATGACTAATCGGTGTGTGTTGCTTCATAAGCAACTATGTGAAGTACTGTGACTGATCTCGTCTTGTCTTGTCTTGACTAACCGGTGTACGCCTAGCCTCAGTGAGCGTTGATGAAACAATTGAATTTATATTGCTCTCTTAGTACAGGGTCCGGCAGTGAATCAGGTCGTTGTGAAATATGACAATTCGAATGTTGTTTCTCAAATGTTTTTCAATGTAGATTAAGATAGTAACAATACAATTTTCAAATATTCATCCGTTAATTTTTTACAGTTATTTCAAAATCGCCCGATTCACTGCCGGACCCTGTACAGTGTACAATAGAGGAAGAGCAAACATACATATTTCTTGATGTAATTGGTTTAACACAAAAAGAGTTTGAAAGAGTTTTTTTTTTTCATTTTCAACTCATCTAAACTGTTTATATACGCTACCTGATACTTTAGAAACTCACTAAGCTCTCTAAACTCATTTCAATTCACAACGAACGTTCAGATTGCTATCAAATATCAGTGTATATCAAATATCAACCTCCATAAATACCAAAGCAGCACTCACAATAATTTTAATCACTCGCGCAGGCTTAACAACATCTGTTTAATGACCGGTTACATTCAACGGGCGAGTGCCATTAATTCTGTCATAAAATTTATGTCCCGTGAGTCTGGAAGGTATATATTTATGTCAATGGCTGAAGCTTACTCGTGTAAAGGCACTTGAATTTATAAAAGCTCTATAAATTGTTATTATTGAACTCTAGCACGTGCTTTAGTTCTTGGATTAACCGCTAGACTGCTCTGCTCTTAAGCCGTGGGCTACACATAGTAATATATATACATATACTCGTATATGTAGTATAGTTCTATGGGGCTACATAGTTCTATTATACATATACATGTATATGTATTTACAAAATGTTGTGCTAATGTAGTGGTGTGGATACTGGGTGAAGATACTCGATACATAGAAGATACAGTACTCGAGTGTTGTAGATATAATATCAGATAGATATCAGATAGGTATAGGGATAGATCTAGATGTTGTAGTAGTAGATGTATATCAAGATACATTTATTCACAAGTATAGAGTTACTTATTATGTAGCTGCATATAAATATATATGCTACCAGTAGAGAAGTGCTGGTGGATTGTGAACATAACCTATTAATGAATCGATTTATAACAGTAGGTTGTATTAAATTTGAGTAGGTGTTAATGGCTGGCTTGTATGGAGTGTTGTGAGAAGGCTGTGTTTCATATATTTATGGGGCAAATCAATGGCGAGTGGATTTTGTAGTGGAAAAGAAGTCTTTCAAGGAACATGAAGCTTCAAACTTGCTATGGAGTTGTTGAATTGTGGCTATGGACCGTATTTATTGAGCCAGAAGGGTTTCCTTGATTATTAGTCGTTTGGTCACTTGAGTTGGGGATAGAAAACTTACAAATATTGCTTTAAATGTGCTTTATAAGACATAGCTCTACATCCTTTCATGAAGGATTTCTTGGATTTCGAGGAAACTGAGTTTTGCTTTCTGAAGAAGTTATATAACTTCTATGAAACTTACAACGTCTATAAGCATTAGGCAACTTGCTATTGGTTTGTACATTTAACAAATTCAATAAGAAAATTATTGAAGAAGTTGCTGTGGTTCAAAGTTGTTTAAATGTGGCGTTTGATTAAAATTCACTTCATTTGTCTTATTATTTATTGGTCTACACTTAGGCTGTTCTAGCTAACTTTACTGGAGAAGAAAATAGGGGTTCATATAGAGTACTTGTTTTGTTTTGGAATTCTATAGAGAAATTGCTTCAATTTTAATTTTCAAGTAATAATATAATAAATTATTATATATGATCATCTTCTTATTGTCGTTCTACATGCAATGGGTCTATCGATACCTGGTTCAATAATAAATGAATCAACCAATCCCAAATTTAAATTAACACAGCCTAGAAGTTGAATATTCCGAATCTTTTTTTTGCTGTATTATCGGTTACGTTTTCGGAAAACTTAAACCAACAATTTTTTAATTTGTCAGTTGCTCAATTTATTTCCCATATCCCAATCACTCTAAACATAAGATAAATAAAAACTAGCAGACGTAGATGTTCTTTATTTTTTAATTGAGTTTACTTCCTTGACAAGATTTTTCGGCAATAACACCATCTTCACGATGTTTGATATCCAAAGTAATGAATTCTAGATATCGAAATAATGTTGCTTTTCTCCTTATCACGCTATTCTTGTTGGAATCCATCCACAGAATATTATGTACAACATCAAAACAAATGTTCAATCGGAGACTCAGTACAACCATGTCAGAAAATGAAGTTTCAGTAGAATGTTATAAAGCCCTTGTCGATCACTAAGGCAATAACTTTCGGAGTACACATGAAACGAAATGAAACTGTGTCACATCACATACCCCTCCTCCTTTTCCCACTTTTCTTCTCCTACTTCTTCCCTCTTTCCCTATTTTCATCCAGCTCCCACCTTCTCGCCATCTTTCCCTCTTTTGCTAACTTTTTTTACACCTATTTTCATCCTTCTCTCACGCCCTTCCCATCTTTCTCCTTATTTCTCTTATTTCATCCCTTTTTATAGCAGGATTCTTTCAACTTGTCAGAAAACAGCTGATTTAACGTTAGTAAACGAGCGTACATCAATCAGCTGTTTCTGACAATTTAAAAGAATCCTGCTCTACCTCATACTCCTCAACCTCTAGCTCGATATAACCTCATTCCCTCTCTTATTTTATCCCTGTGATCCCCCATTTCCATCCTTCTCCCACCTTTTACTTCTCTTCCCCATCATTTGTTCTCTTTTGTAAACTCTTTCTTCCCATTCTCATCTTCCTACCACCTCCACCCCTTTTTTCCTCTCTCTCCCCCTCTTTTTCACATTCATCCCTTCTTCTCCCATCTTCATCCTCCTCCCACCTTCACCTCATCTTCCCCCATTCCATCTCTTAGTTCACCTCTCTTCTCACCCATTTTCATCACCAATTTTATCACATTTCACTGACTCACATTTCATTACAACCCTTTTTTGTTGGTACTTTCAGCTGCCCATGTCTTTCCCATTTTATTCCAACTATACACAACTCTCTGTTTTTTATTTCATTCCTCTCTTCTTATTTCTCTTTTTCATTTCCGCCTATGTCTCTCCTTTCCACTTTTTTCTATTTCTTTTTCTACAACCTCGTGATTATTACTTGATCTTTCTTTGTCATTTTATTTTTAAATTGCTATTATTGCTTTTTTTATTATTTCCCCCTAGTAACTCACTGGGAAAACAACATATTTTCCCAACATAAAGCATACAATGCAATTGAATAATTATAAAGTTATCAAGGAAAAGTTAACGGACACCTCACATTTCATGTTTTTTTTTTCATGGTAATGATTTGCTGATATAACTCTCAGACTCTCCCTCCTATTATTTTTCTTCTTTTAAAATCCCCTAAATCCCCTTAAATCTCCTTCCAAATCTTCTTTTCAAACCCTATCCCGTTTAAACTCTCTCCATTTTTGAACTCTCAGAATCCCTCCTATTATTTTACTCTTTGTAAACTCCATTGAACTCCCTTGACCCCCTTGAATCCCCATTCAAATTCCCTGTTTTTCAACTATTCTTTTTGAACCCCCTCAATCCCCTTGACTCCCAATTCGAATTGCCTCTTTAAACTACCGGTACTCTTTTTGAACCACCTAAACCCCCCTAGACCCCCTCAAATCCCCATTCAAATTCCCACTTCAAACTACATCCCCCCCCACTGTTGCTGTGGATGATTTATGACCAGCTTGTTGAACATGACCACCACTCAGTCAGGCTTGCCAACACACGTTTTTGGCGCGCGCGGGAAACTCTCTTGTTCTAGATGTGTCATATATCAGTTTGCAATCCGGTGTTGCCAACCGTTGCATGAAAATTGAACCGAAGCCTGTAACCGCTGCTCGATATTTTGTGGCTATTCTAATCTGTTTCAAACCCCCCCCCCCCCTCCTTATATTCATTCCGTTTCAAATCTCGTTCCTGTACAGATTGTCAGCCGGGAATAATTTGAATGGTTTTCGGCTGTTAGCGCTGGGAATACCCCCCGACATGTCGCACTGTCGTGTGTTTGTTTTGTAATATTTTTATTTTTAGTGGGCACCCAGCAAGAGATTTATGAGTATTGTATTGCATCATTTTTTATTGTTTCGTAGATAAATCGTCACCATATTATCGTTATCACATCTATATGGATGAAATATTATATTTATATATTTGTTGGTTTGTGACGAATGGACACAAAAACCATTGATCTTTTTGCCATGTAACTTGATATGAAAATTCACGGAAAATGTATGTTTCCATCAATTGCATCCTAACTCGATTGCTTTCCTGCACAAAGGCTAAAAAAGGAACCCTTAGGGCCGCTTTCCCCAACGCTGTTTAAGAAATACATCTGGCTTAAGCCTCATTCGGAGAATAGGAAAAGTATAGAAAAAAATTGAGCGTCAACTGTAATTACTCAAGCAGCGTTGGGGAAAGCGGCCCTTATAAACCTTTTGGAAGAATAATGTTTTCAATTTGTTCAAAGCAGATGATGCCATGATTACAGTGACATTTATTCAATTTGACTCTTGGCATTAGATAGATAGATTCTTGACGTTGCTGATGACCGTAGAGTACGATGACAAAGAAATAATATCTCTATTTTTATCTATCTATCTAATGCTAAGCATCAAACTAAATGAATCGCAGTGTATTTCAACAGTGATATCGATTAGATAGATCTGCCACACCCATATATGGATGGTCCTGTAGATAATAAATTATTGATAATATAATAATTATTCCCTAGCTTTCTGATTGAGAGAAGCTATTTAATAAAAAAAAAACCCGGGAAATGATCTCACTTGCACACAGATGAGAAAAGAAATTAGCAAATGTTTACTATATTGTGTAAATATGTCATAAGAGCTTCGAACTTATTGAAAATTCTTCAATGTTTGTAAGTATGTTGCAATATTGATTGTGTACAATTCCTAATTTCCATCCCTACAACGCTTGACTTTGTTTTTGTATTCGTATTTCTGAAGTTTTTTGATCGGAAAGTGCTATGACGTAGTACAATTTCTGACAAATAAAGCTAGAAAAAAGGTTGGTTGACAAGTTTCCCATCTCCCAAATCCATTAAAAATCTGTTTTTTATGCGATCTCTAATCTTGTCAGAATACCCATCCGGTTTTAATACCCAACAACTAGTGTGGGAGTCGGAAAACACACAGCTTGTCTCTAGAATCGATCAAATAGCTGAAGGGAGAAACTTGGTCCTCCTTCACTAATCCCGTTAGCTTAATTTCGAATCTATGCAAATTTTAATTAACACCCCTCCCTGACACTGTCGCTGAGACAGTTTGTTTGTCCAATGTTGACAATTATTCTACCCATCCCTTTCACTTTGCAAATACAGCGAGTATTACTATGTATATAATGGTTTATACACAGGCACGTACACTTCTCAGTAAGGATCTATATCTATGTTCACTTGATTTGCATCACAAAAAGAGTAGCCTCTTGCTGAAGAGTAGGAGTTTGTTCAACAAACAAGCTGCGTGGCTTGATTTTGTAACTTGAATATTGTTTTATTAATGATTTCTAGGTGCGGGAATTGTGGAAATACTTCAAGAGGTTTATTATTAATTGAGTTCAAGGGTTCAAGCACAGATGAAGGACTATCCTCAATATTCCATCTTTATCTATTGGTTTTCTATATCTGTTGTTCTCCTTCATCTTTGGTGTACCATTATCTGTTGCATTGTTCCAACTGTTGTACATACTTTAGCCGTGGTTCATGTGGTACTGTAGTTACTACTTGTAACGCTACTTCTGACTTTTACTTGCCCTTTACCTTGACAGTCGCGGTGTTAAGGAACTGTTGAATTTTTAAAAAAACGTTTATAGTTATTACTTCATTGTTGGATAATACAAGGTGCCAATAGGAGTAATTAAGAATCTATTGCAATGATCCTTTGTGTCCTGTCATTCTAGTAGAAATAATAAGGCAGGTTTATTTTACCAATGAAGACGCATTTTAAGCTGCTGATTAAATTTTCAAGTAGCCTATTGGATGACACGATGAGACTCCAGAGGATCTTCTAGTTTCAAAAGTTGATTTTTAATGTGGTTCTCCTGTACTTCAAGGCTTCAGAGTACCTTTGGATGAACAAGAGAAACAGAATTCAGAATCCACGGTTTTGGGAAGATATTTTGACATTAGGGATATGGAGTCAGGCTTTGGATAAATTGTGCTAAGAATCTTTATAATTCTGAAACTTGTAGAATGTTCTGCTTGTTTGCAAAGAACTTTCTACATATTTTCACTAATTCTTGTGTACCATAGTGTCGCCCAAGATTATAAACTTTTCTTTAAATTGAAGTCCATCAACTTAACAGTGTCAAGATGGAGTCTATTTTCGAGAGGCAAAGTACAAGTTTGATTATTACTGATCATTGTTTCTTTTTGTTCGTGGAATTTGCCTCTACTGACCAAAATCGAAACTTTCCATTCAAGTTTAAAATTGAATTTAGGAATCAGAGCTATAATTCTTCGGATTTTCCTGAACAATTCAGTGTTGAACTTTGCAACTTTCGTGGCATTATGTTGATTGAATGAAACTAACATAATGCCTAAAACAATGAACTTTTTTGCAAGTGTTCTGAAGCTTTGTAAATTATTACAATAAATGATTGATTGATTGATTGATTGATTGATTGATAGATATTCCATCAATGGAACTCTCTATTGGTGAAGAAAACGTGAAATGTTAATGAAACTCAGTTTAATAAACAGGAACTTTGACCTTAGCATTCTTTTGACGGTGAAAATATTTTGAAAACGTGTCAGAATCATTTCCCAACGAAGCAGACCTCATTTCCTTCTCTGAATTTAATTAAAAATTTCTGCCATCTTGGATTCAATTTCTTGTGCGTTTTCCATTTCCCAATCCCCCTCCCTCCCACCGTTGGCCTACCACTTTTTCCTAAACTCAAACACTTGGTGGCAGTTCGATTGAAGTTGAAAAAGTTGCTTCGCAGCCGTGGACCCAGCTCTGTTTATTATTGTTATTTGCTGAAAACTTTCTTTGAAAACAAATAAGGCTGATTTCGAGTTGAGAGCGACCTACTTGAGATTAATTATTAGGCTTTCGGTTTTTTCTGAAATTCGACAAGGAATAATTCAAACAGCTGTATTGTTGTGTTGTAGGCCTACATCCATTCTTTTTTCCACCGATAAGGCTGGGCGTACACCGGTTAGTCAAGACAAGACAAGACGAGATTAGTCACGTTTAGTCACAATACATCACATAGTTGCTTATGAAGCAACACACACCGATTAGTCATTGAATCAGTGTGTGCTGCTTCATAAGGAACTTTGTGAAATACTGTGACTAAACGTGACTAATCTCGTCTTGTCTTGTTTTGACTAACCGGTGTACGCCTAGCCTAATATTACACTGATTTTAAGAAACTTTTGAGTAGATAGCAAATATAACTCACATGAAATCGACGATCTTTTTAGCTGTATTGTTGATTTGAAGTGTAATGAAAAGTTCTTAATCCTTTCTAAGACATCAACTAAGAACCCAGCTTTTGCAATCAGTGCTACCTCCAGATGGATAATTTAGCTTAGTGGGTGTGTTGGTGTGCGTACCCAACGAACAATCGGTCTGTTTCCCCATTCGATTACAGCTGATTCATTTGTGGCAAATTAAAAATTAAACATTGGAATAAGTTGAAATATATGCCCAGAATTAAATTTTGCCTCGCATTACTAAAACTCGAAGACTTCAGTGTGCGTCCAGCCTAACAAATTTAATTCTGCCAGCCATTACATCCACGCCTAGCACTTGATCTCGCCAATCTCAACTATCTTTCATAATTCATTTCACCTTCCTGTTTATCAGCTGATCCGATCTCCCTTTCCTGTTCAATCACCAGTCATCGATGACATAATTTAAATTAGTTGGCCGAGTAAATAATGGGCCTCGTTTAAGTTCAATCGAAAACTTTGAATTGAACGCGCAAGGCCTGTCAATCAAACAATTGCGCGCTGGGCCTGATAGTGACAGCTAATATGGAAGTTGAACTGCTTTCAAAGTTCAACTCAAGGACATTTGCAACATATTGTACAGGAGCTCCTTTGAGGCGAATTCAGGCATACTTTTGGGCAAAGTTGCAATCTACAATATGAGAAAAGTTTCCTAGGGACCTGTTTCATGGGAGTTTAGAAGTCCTCTAACACAGAAAAAAGCTGGATTACTTCTAATATTATAGATTCCCGGTTTTCATAAGGTGTTTTATTGCATTTTAGTTTGTTAAACTAAAACACTACTAGGGACGATTGCACAAAACAAAAATTAGATTGAAAAAAATAATGAGATCAATCTTTGGTTAAAAAGTGGAAATCAAGCTTAACACAGCTTAGGGCAACTGAGACTTGAACTGAATGAAAGAAAAAATGAAAAGTGAGAATTTTTTAAAAGAAAGTAATTAGGAAATAAGTGATGATGGGTGACCGACACAAAAAAGACACACAAAATTGTGCAATGAGACGAGGTGGAACCTACCCGTAAGGGTCTCCCCACCAATAAAAGCCATACGATAAAAAAGGAGATGAAAATGAGTTGGTAGAGTATAGATTTTACTTTCAGTGGAGGCATTGATATGTATTATGAAATAATATATCAGTTATTTATTGCAAGATTACCATAATTTTCATTGATACCTTATACCTTATACCTTATACCTTATACGCGGGTTCTTACAGCCTTGCCGGCCGTTTCCCGCACTCAACACGCCATCTGCCTCTATCTATCCATACGTCTTGTTGGATGCCTCTGCTCTCCATGGCCTCTTCTACGTTTTGCTGCCAAACCATTCGTGGTCGCCCTCGTTTCCTCCTCTCAGCCGGAATCCACTCATATATTTTCTTCGGTATGCGACTGGGGCTCATTCTTCTTTTTTTGATTGATAACATTTTCATTGATAACAGCAATTTTATATGAATTTAATCATGTAGATGAGCACAAAAAATAAATTGAATTTTGGGCAAAAAATAACCATTATAGAAACAACTAATAATAATATTAATAAAGTTCCTGTGCAAGATAATATATTAATTGAACAAAATTAAATTCTATAACCGTTTAGAAAAGATAAACCAAAGAAAATCCCAATTCATATATTTATACTGCAAACATAAAATCATGTACATTAAAATAGTTTCCACATATTATAATACAAAGTATTCGCAACCAAGTATTCACTTAGTAGCTGTATCTAGATTATAGGAATTATTTAAATAGCCTCAGGAAGAATATTTCAATTAATAGAGCCATTCATAGAGGAGGAATCGGTAGCAGTATTGCGTGTAATGTTATTACCAGTTTTAATACCAATAACTAGTTGATAAGGGTTGGTACAAAAGTGTACCAGCGACATTCTGGTCCACTGCTCCAAGGATTTCAAACGACATTTTGTCCCATTTTCACTGCCGACATTCTGTCCCACATTCCTGAGATGGACCAATATGTCGGCTGCATGCAACGACATTTTGGTCCAATTTATATTCCTTCAAATTCCGACAATGTGTACCAACGACATTCTGTCCCACATTCCTGTGATGGACCAATTTGTCGGCTGCTTGCCCGACATTTTGGTCCAATTTACTCAATTCCTTCATTTTCCGACAATGTGTACCAGCGACATTCTGTCCCACATCCCTGTGATGGACCAATATGTCGGCTCTTGTGCACGACATTTTGGTCCAATCTATTTTCCTTCACTTTCCGACAATTTGTACCAACGACATTCTGTCCCACATTCTGAGCTGGACCAATATGTCGGCTCCATGCACGACATTTTGGTCCAATTACTTACATTCCTTCACTCTTCCGACAATGTGTACCAGCGACATTCTGTACCACGTTTCATTCTCAATATCGATTTAGGCGAAATATCGACTGTTGAACTTCTAGTCAATTAGAGTGTAAGTGTGACATCACAGATCCCAATCCGACATTACATGTTTCCAAACATTTGAAAGTGATGTTTGAAAGTGTATGCAGTCAGTTTTCGATTAATATGCTTTTAAAAATAAAAATTGGTATAATATTTTGTCTTTTTTCATAAGGTCATAATTAAGGTATGTTTTGAAGCGATGAAAAAACAAGGTTAAGTGACTTTTGAAATTGTCAGTATTTGGATTTTTAATTTTCTGTAATGCTTCTTTTTCTCCACTATCAAAATTAAGAGAAAAATCATTATTTTGAGGATATCCACTGGAGATAAAATTAATTAATTATATCATTGATAAGACAGGGGAGTCAAATCAAATCAAAATCCATTTTTTGCAAAAGACAAGTAATGTACATGTATAGGCCAAGTCAAAACATAATTACATCAAATCACTCACAGTTAACAGTCAATCAATCACATTTATCACATTTTTAAAATTCTCCATATTAAAGCTTAAAAATTCATTATTATTATTATTATTTGTCATAGAGCTCCCTAATTGGAAAACGCTGAGTGAAAATGATTCATTTATGGGACTTTGAGGTGTTCTTTTTGTTTGCCCACCAACTTTTCATTCTCTGTGCAAAAGCAGCCTTTCTTTCATCGCTCCATTTAGTGCCGGTTCTTGGCGGCTTTACCTCTGGCTTTATTTCCCACTTTTCAACTTTCATTCTAAACTTATCTTTACTGTTAATCTCGTCATTTTTTATTATTATAATTATTATTATTATTATTATTATTATTATTATTATTATTATTATTATTATTATTATTATTATTATTATTATTATTATTATTATTATTATTATTATTATTATTATTATTATTATAAAAACAGTTACTTATTAAAAAATCCTCAATTTTAATTATGAAGTTTCTCACAGATAAATCTATTATTTCTATTGGTAACTGATGTAAAATCTAATTGCACAAGCCCTAAAACTTACATGACTAGGTTTATAGTGGCAATATGCATTTTTAAGGTTGCGCCTGTTTCGTGTATTGTGAGTGAATTTGAGAATGACTAGAGAATGAGAGCAAATTGGATTTTACATATAAAACACATTGAAAAATAAAATTACTAGGTAAACACATAATCTTCAGTTATGAATAGAGGTTTCTAGTGAGTTTGTGGTGGCCAACTCTAAGTTAGTCTAAGCCAAGTAAGGCCAATGTTTCCACTGTCAATGACATTTTTCAATATTAAAAAAAAACTTCAACAATCTGAAATTTCTACAACATACCTAATATTATCTAATATAGGAGGGCTAACCCCCCTGCCGAGCGCCGTGGAGCACGATTCGAATATATCAAAGTTATAATAATACAATTTGTCAACTTAAACTGAAATGGCAATAAAAGAGTTGGAAAGGGATTTAATCACTATCTTCAGTTTCAATTTCTAATGTTGTGTCACTTTATTCAGCACTGTCTAGTTCTTGCTCTTATTCTTCGGAAAATAACATATAATAATTATGTAAAATATTTGGGTTTGGGATTCTAGGGTGGCAATAACTGCCACCCCTTGCCACCCCCGAATGACGCCTATGCCCCAGGTATCATATGGAGAATAATTTCTTTGATCTAATTTCTGCAGTCTTGTTAATGATGAAAGTCTAAGGCTAGGCGTACACCGGTTAGTCAAGTCAAGACAAGACGAGATTAGTCACTTTAGTCACAATAATTCACATAGCTGCTTATGAAGCAGCATACACCGATGCAATGACTAATCGGTGTGTGTTGCTTGATAAGCAACTATATGAAGTACTGTGACTAAAAGTGACTAATCTCGTCTTGTCTTGTCTTGACTAACCGGTGTACGCCTAGCCTAATTTGTTTGAAGAGTGTCTGCAATGTGTTGTGTTCTTGGAATTTGCATTGTCAGTTTTATTCAATTATTCCATTAAATTTACTACCGTACCTTTCAATCCATTTGCGAAGATACTTGCGAATTAACAAACGATCACATTTTTACTTGTTTCAATTTATACTTACTGACTCTATAAGTAACAAACGATTCATCAATGAATTCCACTTCATTCCTTTATGAACTGTATTGAACTTTATCACTCTCATTAGCTAAAAAAAGTCTATGATTATTTTGGGTCAATCGATAAAACTCTTTCAGATTCCCAGCCCAAAATTCTCAAAATCCCCCCAAATTCTGAGATGATGCCCCCCCATCAATCCCCCCTGTGGGCGGTCCTGCTTCTTTCCTATCTTCTTCTTCTTCTTTTTCTTCTTTTCCTTCCTCACCTTCTCCTCTTTCTTCTGCTTCTTCTCCTTCTTTTACTCCTTCTTCTTCTCCTCCTCCTTTTCCATCATCATCATCTTCTTCTTCCCATTCTTCTTCTTCTTGTTTTTCTTCTTCTTCTTCTTCTTCTTCGATAAAACTCTTTCAGATTCCCAGCCCAAAATTCTCAATTTTGGAATTCTCAAAATTGAAATTAGCTCGAAATCTCAATATATTGAGCATGAATTCAATGGCAGGCTCCATAAGACTGACCAAAGTCCCTCTAATGCCGCTAGTAAACTTATTAATAGGCTCCCGATTGAAGTGAGGCTACTTGGTTATAGGAGGTTTAAGATAGTATTAGCATATTAGAGTAATATCTCATAAAGAATCCCTTCTACTCCATCAAAGAGTTTATCGAAAAAAATTAATTGTAGATGATTTTAAATTGTAGCACAAATATTGTTGTATTATCTATTGTTGTTGTATTATTTATTTATATATCTTGCTTAGCATATACTTAATTGTAATATAATAACTGACCTAAATGTCAAAGTGTGATGTCTTCGTGTGGTCAATAAATATTCTATTCTAATGCTATATGAATTGAAAATTTGGTAGGCTATAGGTACCTACCGAAAATGTTCAACTTGAAGTTGATGGATTCGACTTGTTATTGAAAAGTCCAAATCAAAAGAAAACTATCTCAAGTTTCATTAGTCATTTCACTGCATTTTACTCTAGCATTACTCTATTGAATCAAGGAGCTGCTGACTGCTGAGCTCTAGCTGAAATATGTTAAGATTTAATAATGTTGGGTTGCATCAACCAGGTACAACTATTTTAAATAAGCTGATCCCATTTGATTAGCATTGTACGGTACTGATCCTGGATCAAAATTGATTTTGCTTGGTGCAACCCAACATAAGCATATAACTAGAGAACACAAAGGAATCTTTTTTGAGACATATGCAGCAAAAATCATATGCGAAATCTTCCAATATTCTTCAAGTACGGTACTACAACTGCCGCTGTTATATATTTCTGGCTGGATACTATTCAAGCAGAAATTAATATGTGATCTCTATCAATTTGAAAACGATTCAATGATCTCCTAAATGAAGTTCATTTCCAAAGAGTTAACGTTGAATTTTATAATAATGCTGACTCCTCAGTTCAATATGAATGAAGTACAATTAACTTAGGTAGGCTACTATTGCATATGAATAGATTCCATAGATTACAATTGCAAATATATACCGTACGGTAACTCATATAAGATAACTTATAGATTAGCCCAACATTATATTGTCGAGTTACAGTTGATTTGAAAGCAAATTGGTGAGAATTTGAAGCTAAGAAATACAGCATCCTATGAAAAAGTAAGTTGGACTATCTTCCTTTTCAAAATTCTCAATATCATGCATAACATAACCATCTTGTACAATTCAAATTTCGAGACATAGGTTCTACATTACAACCGACCGGCTCACCGAATTACGAATTCTAGACCAATATATATCGATAAGTATGAATGAATCGATGAAAATATCGATATTTACGCATTCCTGAGTTGGACCAATATGTCGGCTCCGTGCACGACATTTTGGTCCAATCTATACTCCTTCACTTTCCGACAATTTGTACCAACGACATTCTGTCCCACATTCCTGAGCTGGACCAATATGTCGGCTCCATGCACGACATTTTGGTCCAATTTACTCAATTCCTTCATTTTCCGACAATGTGTACCAGCGACATTCTGTCCCACATTCCTGTGATGGACCAATATGTCGGCTCCGTGCACGACATTCTGGTCCAATCTATACTCCTTCACTTTCCGACAATTTGTACCAACGACATTCTGTCCCACATTCCTGAGCTGGACCAATATGTCGGCTCCATGCACGACATTTTGGTCCAATTTCCTTACATTCCTTCACTTTCCGACAATGTGTACCAGCGACATTCTGTCCCACATTCCTGAGTTGGACCAATCCATGAAACGACATTCTGTCCCAAAAATGGGACAGAATGTCGCTGGACCAAACTGTCGTTGGGACAAAATGTCACGTTCCCGTTGATAATAACAGTTCAGGAGCAGTTATCTGTTTGGCGATCAGAACTGCCTACCAGTTATTGTTCCATGCAAATAATAATGTGCAAACTAAAAAAGGCCCCAGGCTACTACTCAAGTTAGACACGGAAGAATAAGTTATCTTTTTCTCTCTCATAAACACTTTCCTCAATATTCATTCATCCAACGAACAGAGCGAGACTATCTATCAATCTATAAAATACATAGTATATGCTCCAGTGGAGCTCTTGCTGTGCTTTCAAACTTGTTTCATGAGATATTTTGAGATGAAGTACCATAATTTCCTCGAGCAACACCTTCTGGAATACAAATTTGGAGATTGAGAATAGCCTACTGTCTTCAAAAAATAATTCCAGATAAAATTATTATTAAAATTTTAAGGCATATTGAACTCGAAACCCTTCATAGCATTGGCAGAATTTATACCAACGAGGTGATTTTTCCGTTCGCTGATGAAGGGGGTCAAAACGAGGTTTCTGACACCATTTCCCAACCGATAATCATAAAAATATGGTATCAAATTGTTCAGAAAGATTTGTAGAATCTTCAAAAGCGTGTCTCCGATAATTTCTCAAGCATTATAAAGCATTATTAAAGGTAGATTGATGTGTTTGGAGCCACTTTCTCACTTCAGTTACTTCCAAAATTGATTATGATCACATAAATATAGCATTTATCACCTTGAAAATTCGATATTTTAACTCTGAAATGGCAGTTTAAGTCGATGAACATATAGAAAATTTCACACATTTTAAAACCTTCAATTAAAATAAATTGATAAGTGAAGATAAAATTTTGAGGTACAGCAAAAATTCTAGCAATTTTTATCTTCAATTCGAAACCATCCACACATTTTTAGCTTTAAAAATAGCGACCAAAGGTATTCCTGGGTTTATGGTTTTTTCCAAATGTACTAAGGGCTCTTATGATAATAGAGCTTAAGTTTGGGGAGAATGGAATTATTATAGCTATGTTATCAACAGCGATACTGTTTAGTAACTCTTGCCTCCAAATTCAACGGGCCTTTTTTTATTATTTCGTGAAAATGAAACTTAGATAAATTTATGATAGGTTCCATTGAATTATTAGTGAAAATTATAGGAACAATTTATCATTTTATTCGTCTTTATTACAATATATCACTTTAAGAGTTAGATATATTAAATTCAATACATTGTCAATTAATGTTCAACAAATTAATATTTGAATGTCGAATGAATAGAATAATATCATTAGAAACCATGAGAGATTCCGATGAAATTGGTACTAATCTCAAGCACTAACGAAGAAGGGAGTGTCAATGCTAAGCTGTTATAGTAAGCCACGCCTCCGAATTCAACGAGCCGTATGATTGGCTAATGGGTTGAACAGTTGCCATTCCACTATTTAACCAATCAGGAGCCAGCTGTACGAAAACGTCACATGACACCTGACAGTTCATCTGATATCTACGAGCTGCTAGCTTCTGATTGGTCGAAAACGTAAAATGGCTTTTGTTCAGCTTACTGGCCAATCAAAAGTCTTTTTGAATTTTGCAGGCGTTCTACGTCATCAGCATTGCTACTCTCACTTTTCTTAGTGGCTTAGTGCTTGAATTGTTAACTTCAGCTTCTTCTGAAGTTATCACAAATTCAAGTTTTTGAATCTGATGCATAATCTGAAAATTAAGCTATTTCTCTATTACTCTCTGTAGATGAGGCAAACATTATGATGAATAATTATAAGATAAACACACTGATGCAATGACTAATCGGTGTGTGTTGCTTCATAAGCAACTATGTGAAGTAATGTAACTAAACGTGACTAATCTCGTCTTGTCTTGTCTTGTCTTGACTAACCGGTGTACGCCTAGCCTTATTATTATAATATATTATTCAAATCCAACACTTATCTACTTTTCGTTTTATCTTATTCATCATAATGGTTCCTCATCTACAGAGACTGTATGTAATATTAATGTGAGGCCAATGAGGGCCATTGGATAATCTGTAATATTATTACCAAATAGTGGAAATAAATCAAAAATTTTTCTCTCACACTACTACTCATTGATAGTAAACTTTTTCACACATATTGCATTCTCTTTTTCTCTACCACTCTATTCAACATGAACTCTCACGCTCTCCCTCTCTCTAGGGTTGTGTGACAAAGAGAAATTGAACTTCTCCTTTAATAAAGGCAATTAATCAATCAATCAAAAATAACTTTTTTTCTATCTTTCTTACACTATCTATTTTTCTCACCCCCTCTCATTCACGCTTTGTCTCTTCAACATAAACTCTCTCGCTCTCCTCCCCTCAAAGATTGTGTGACAGAGAGGAAATGTGTGACGTCTCTCCCCCTTTCTCATTCCCTCTCTTTCCTCTCCTTTCCTCTTTCTCTTTATCTCTCCTCTCTCTTTCTCTCTGACTCTCTTTGTCTCTCATTGTTCACCTGATTTACTGAAAACCGGAAGCATGCAATAAATAGAAGAGAAACATTAGAGGATCGCGCAGAATAGAAGCGAAAAATGAATGGAGTGTCGCCGGCGGCCTGAAGACGCTTGCGTGTTGCATGCAACTGTGTCTCACAAACGCACCCGCAGGGCCCATCACACAGCACATAGTGTGTGTGTGGGACAAATTGACGTGAGGCACGCGCCTAAATGATGGCAGGCTTTACTTTGATTACCGGCTTGATAGATAGAAAGTGGATTGAAAATTATGGGACAATTAGGCACGCATCATTGATGATGAACAGAAAATTTCATTGATAGAGTACACTGATTTCAGCTTTGGGATCAGTGAAGACAAAGATGCAAATACCTAATGCTGCATTCACGATCTGCGGAAGACAGACAAAAATACTCTGTAATGTCAGGTATCTACGATCTACCTTTTTTTCATCCAACTCCTGTAGATGGACTAACCTTGAGCTAATGACTGATCAGGGTACTCCTAGGTTAGTGCAGTCATTGAAAGTTATCAAGACAATTTCTGACGACGATGAGTCACGTTTAGTCACGTTATTTCACATAGTCTGTTTGCATGAAGTAACACATCACCATTAGTCATTGCATCGGTGCAACAGGTTTCACAAGCACCGTATGGGGTCATTGCATCGGTGTGATAAAAGTGACTAATCTCGTCTTGTCTAAGCAACCGTGACCAACCGGTGTACGCCTAGTCTTAGTGATGCGCGACTAAAAGTAGCCTCATTGTCCTTGTCTTTGACTAACCGGTACGCCTAGTCTTAGTAGCGGATGTATAGTGCCTTAGAATTTTAGCCGTTATAATTTGACAAGAAGTGCCCTTTTTCCTGATTAGTCACAGGAAAGAATTTTTACTGGAATGGAATGAAGAATGAAGAATTATTTTATGTATTACACTCTAATGAATCGATCCACTTATAGCAGGATCTATGATCCACTTATAGTTAGTTTTCTAACTTGTCAGAAATCAGCTGTTTCGGTAATAATTAAACAGTGACTTCGACACAATAATCAAAAGGCTTGAAAGTCTTAAAGACCTTTAAAGTCTTTAAAAGACCTTTTTAAAGAAGACCTTTCTCAAAGAATAACTTTTTAAAATATTCCTTCAATAATCTGCGAGATTCAGCATTATTTTTGTATACAAGTATTGCGGATACGTTTCATCAAAACATATGTTTTCTGACAAGTTAAAGGATCCTGCTATATGTTGGTTTGCACCAACCGTTATTCAACTATTTTGAATCAGCTGATCCCATTTATTTAGCATTGTACCGATCCTGGATCAAAATTGATCTTTTCTGGTACATTAGGGTTGCCCCCGCTCACATTATAAAATCAACAATCATTAGCAATCAGGGGTCTGTCATTGAAGGAGTGGAATTATCGTATCTTCCCCATGTTGAAAAAGGGAGAAGCCTGTGTCATGGCCTTCTTGAGTTTTGTTTAAAGATGGCCATGCTGTGTCTCGATCTCATTGGCTGTGTGGCGCGATCTCATTGGCCGAATACACTCTGGACCGATGTCGGCCATTATTATGGACCTAATTTTGGCGGTGTATTTGAATTCAGAGCAATCATGTTAAATTTAATTTTCATGGAGTTTTGAAAGTTCATGGTATCTTTTGCAGTATAAATCAAAACCGTTGAGAGAATATGGTTAATATACAAACGGTTAATATTTACGGCAAAATACAAAATTTTCGTCGGATTTTGTGTTGTTTAGGCTGGTCTGGGAAAAAGTTATGTAGATGTTTTCAAATACAGCGCCAAAATTAGGTCCATAATAATGGCCGACATCCTACTCCCCTTACTTCTCTTACTTCCTCTCCCTTAGATGTCAGCTCCCTGTTAGCAATATACAACAGAACTATTGTACAATCAAAATGTAATCTCTTCAAAGTGGTCAGATTAAATAACAAGTACTGCACTGGCACTCCTCTCACAAACTAATTCGTACATGAAGGTAATTTAAAGGTCTGCAGTTGTTGGAAATGCACGACCCTGAGAAGGTATAATATCGTGAAACAACTCGGTCAGGCTATGGATTATAAAGGAGGGTAACCAGTTCAAGTACAGGACAGAAGTGAGATTTATTTGCACTGCTATATTTACTCTCTCTCTCTCTCACTTTCTCTCTCTTTATAATCAGTACTATTCTTTCTTAATCTCTCGTTTGAAATCCGATTGCATTCTGTTTGTGTGAATTACAAGAACCATTTTTGTATGAGATCAATGAAATTAACAGGAAGGAAGGAATCAACTAAACAACAGGGACAAGTTCGGGTATGATTCCAATACATGATAAGTAGAAGCCTAATAATAGTACTGTGTTAAGTTGAGCATTATCCACCAATAAATCACACGGGGGTCAGGTCAAAACAATTAGATGATGAAACTCGTACATGCCATTGAATGTTTTGCGAATATTGGTAAGAGAGGATAATAGGGAACTAGAAGAAGGAGAGGAAGAAGAATAAGAAGAAGAAGAAGAAGAAGAAGAAGAAGAAGAAGAGGAAGAAGAGAGAGAAGAAGAAGGAGAAGAAGAAGAAGGAGAAGAAGGAGAAGAAGGAGAGGAGAAGAAGGAGGAGGATAAGAAGAAGAAGAGGAAGAAGAAGAAGAAGAAGAAGGAGAAGAAGAAGAAGAAGAAGAAGAAGAAGAAGAAGAAGAAGAAGAAGAAGAAGAAGACATAGAAGCAAGAATAAGTCAAATGAGAAAATCAAGAGGAGGGTAAATAAGAAAGGAGAAGAGGGAGGAGGAGAAAGAGAAGAAGAAGAAGAAGAAGAAGAAGAAGAAGAAGAAGAAGAAGAAGAACAAGAAAAAATTAGAATACAAAGAGGAAGAAGGAAATGAAGAAGAAGAAGAAGACGACGTTATATAAGAAGAAGATGAAGGCAAATGAGCCAAGGAAAACGAGGGGGCAAAGAAGAAGAAAAAGCAGAAGAAGGAGGAGGAGTAGGAGGAGAAGAAGAAGCAGAAGAACAAGAAGAATAAGAAGAACAAGCAGAAGAAGAAAAATGAGAAAAATAAAAAGAGGAAGAAAGAGATGAAGAGAAGATGTAGTTCATTACTAGGAAACTCAAATGATTTGCACGTAGGCATTGAAGGTGAATTGTAATTAATTTCAGGTGAACTTGACATTAATATTGAATGACAATGACTTCTACCAGTACAGTCTATATAATACAGTCGTACTACATAACAAGATCCATTCCGAAAAAGATTGGAATGTCGATAAAGTATTCACTCAATACTATTGCTTGCCATTTAGATATAATCGAATTTTAAAGTGGAAATACAATATTAGTTCACTAGTACCACAGGAATTCAGGAAGTGTTGGAGGTTTATTTTTTCTCTCGATGATTCTAACAGCCAATTGTGTAGCCGTAAAATGACGTCATTTAACAAAACAATGCTGGACTTTTTGGATAACACAATTATGCTATTTTATGAAAAGGATAGAAGTTGTTCCAAAGACGAATATAATACATTGGGGAATACCGGTCCCCAGGAATCAGAGATAGAAAATAATGGTGTAAAAACCACTATCTCAGTATATCAAAATATTGATAAATTAATAGTAACTATCAACTGTTGTGATATATTTTAGTCTTCATATTGAATGTGGGTTTATTCAGTAAGGACAACTATCACGTCCTTATATTGCGTCTTCTATTCCTTATGATTATGCGAAAGAGCGACAGATAGCAAGCAACACCATAGATGCTTACAGCAAATATGAGTTGAATGAAAGAATTTGTGAATGAGCAAGATATGAATGAAGTTATCAATGGATTGCCATAGGTTGGATTTCCATGCGTGTCCAGTGGTCCACATAATAATTCATAATAATATGAGAGTGCGAAAAATAATACCTGCTCACTTTTGGTCGGGATAATCAGATAAGAAGCGAATTTACTGGCAAGGGCTATACTGTAGTAGACACAGTTCTTGTCAAATACTCAACAGACATATCTCAGCACTCTGCCACTATAACTCACCATCTCAGGCATTCACATTCATTCTCTTCCTTCTTTTTATCTCTCTTCCTCCTTCCTCTTGTTCTTGTTCTTGTTCTTGTTCTTGTTCTTGTTCTTGTTCTTGTTCTTGTTCTTGTTCTTGTTCTGTTCTTGTTCTTGTTCTTGTTCTGTTCTTGTTCGTTCTTGTTCTTGTTCTGTTCTTGTTCTTGTTCTTGTTCTTGTTCTGTCTTGTTCTTGTTCTTGTTCTTGTTCTTGTTCTTGTTCTTGTTCTTGTTCTTGTTCTGTTCTTGTTCTTGTTCTTGTTCTTGTTCTTGTTCTGTTCTTGTTCTTGTTCTTGTTCTTGTTCTTGTTCTTGTTCTTGTTCTTGTTCTTGTTCTTGTTCTTGTTCTTGTTCTTGTTCTTGTTTCTTGTTCTGTTCTTGTTCTTGTTCTTGTTCTTGTTCTTGTTCTTGTTCTTGTTCTTGTTCTTGTTCTTGTTCTTGTTCTTGTTCTTGTTCTTTCTTGTTCTTGTTCTTGTTCTTGTTCTTGTTCTTGTTCTTGTTCTTGTTCTGTTCTTGTTCTTGTTCTTGTTCATCTTGTTCTTCCTTGTTCTTGTTCTTGTTCCGTTCTTGTTCTTCTTCTTTCTTGTTCTTGTTCTTGTTCTTGTTCCGTTCTTGTCCCTTGTTCTTGTTCTTCTTGTTCTTCTTCCTGTTCTTGTTCCTGTTCTTCTTCTTCTTGTTCTTCTTCTTTCTCTTCTTCTTTTCCTCTTCTTTCTTCTTCTTCTTCTTCTTGTTCTTCTTCTTCTTCTTCTTCTTCTATTCTTCTTCTTCTTCTTCTTCTTCCCTTCTTCTTCTTCTTCTTCTTCTTCCTCTCTCCTCCTTCTCCTCCTCCTCCATCTTCTCCTCCTCCTCCTCCTCCTCTTCCTCTTCTTCTTCTTCTTCCTATTCTTGCCCAGTTTCTTTTCCTTTCTCATTTTTTCTTCTCTTTTTCTATTTGTTCTGCTACCACTACTACTACTTCTCCTTCCAATTCTTACTTTTTTCCTCTCATTTTTCTTATTTATCTTCCTCTTCTTTTTTACTGTCATTTTCTGAACCTTTTCTCGAATTATTTCGCTATTTCTATTGTCTCTTTCCTAATAAATATGTCTTCAACCCTTCTGCGCCACCACCTCCTATATCATTATTAATTCGTATTTATCTTTCTCTCTTCGTTCTTCTTCTTTACTATTTCGGACCTCTATTTGAATAATTTTTCTTTCCTTTTTCATTTCTTCCGCTCCTGTCTAACACTCTTCTTTTTTGTCTCTTCTTTTTTTCAATCCTTTTTTCAATCCTGTTTTCATTTGTCCTCTCCTTTCTCTGTCACCTCCTCCTCCTCCTCCTCCTCCTCCTCCTCCTCCTTCTCCATCTCCTCCTCCTTCTCCTCCTCCCTCCTCCCTTCTTCCTCTCCTTCTCCTCCTTTCCTCCTCCTCCTCCTCCTCCTTCTCCTTCACTATCTCCTCCTCCTTCTCCTTCTCCTCCTCCTCCTCCTTCTCTTATTTCTCCTCCTACCACTCTGTCTCTACCACCTTCCACCCTCAGTCTTCATTCCATCGTTTCTTCGTTTTCGCTCTCACTTCTTTATAATATTATCTCAATAATTCATGTCCCAGCAAATGTTGTATGTCATAATTTATTCCATTTACTGGTTGAAATAATAATCTTGTCTTGGGTTGCGTGTGAAGTCACTATATTTTATTGAGCTCTTCTATGGTTTTCGACACTTGATTATAAATTATTATACAAAGTGGCCGAGTCTCTAAAGTAGGAATAACATTCATTTTCCTTATTCAATCTTTATGAATTCAAAAGTATGTCCTCCTTATCTAAGGAGCCAATTCCAGTAAGGGCCTGAAAGACATTTGTCAGAAATTTGCAAGATCGAGGTCTATAATGAGTTTAAAACAATGTAGGCTTCATACTAGATTACTCTAGATTATAGGCTAGTAGATTATTCTCTACAGTAAGAATGAATAAGAGACATGCGCCTGTTACTCCTGATGTAAGGGTGACCACTTCTGGCCTGCTCCGCTAATATTATAATTCATGAGTATCAAAATAGTTTACCGGAGGTTGGGAACCCATCTGAAGCTGTTATAATCATGAAGTAATGGTAAATTTGTTTCTGGTCTATTTGATGACATTTCAATTCATGCAACACCAATATCTATATAGCCCAGGCAAATTAGACCAAAAAAAGGGTCTAGGTCCTAAAAAATATCATAAGGTTGAAATGATCTCAAACCACTTTGCATCCCAAAGAAGGCTAATATGAAAGCGACGGTTTGAGTGCCGTAATATAGGATGCCCAATAAACCTCGATATTTTGTTCCGTTTCTAGTTATCATCGATTTACGTCGAAAATAAGCGTCGGAAAGAAAAATGCATTCAACCTTTTGGCTAGTAACTAAAATGTTCAAGAGATTGGTGCCTAGCTCATGCCTCTAAGTTCAATAACTACCGAGATATGATTTGTCAAAAAAAGGGTAATTTTGGAGAGAAATAAAATTCAAGCATTCCAAGTATTTGATTGTTTATATCTTCCGTATGATGTAATAGAATTGTGAATCATTTTCTCACAATTTTAGACCAAGTAGGCCTTCTTATCTTGTCTACTATTTGAGCTAGAGCTGTTAACAAAATTCCTTGCATTTAAAAAGGACCATATTTTTGGTGAAGTTCAACACACGTTTCTATGTACTTCTATTGAAGTATCCTATTAGAATATTGTTTCTGAGATCATTCCCCTGTATCAACTCATGCAAAAAGTGCGCGAAAACGTATTTGCCAAAGTGCTCTCCAGTGAAATACAGTTACGGAAAAGGCAAAACAGAACATTATTGTCAGCTGGGGCTGACATGGAATTTCGATTTCTGCTCCAATACGCCAGCATATTGGTGGGTAACACATCACACACACACACATATGCACACACACACATATATAGTGCGCCAGGAAAACGGAATTTCCTTTCAGCGTCCTTGCCTCTGTTCAGTAACAGAAAATCACTTTCCTTGGGCTCTTGCTGGCATTCAGTTTCCCATCCCCCCAAAATTTCCCTTTCCCCCCTCCCAAATATCCCTCTCTCCCACCGCTAACACCATTTTCCTTGAATTCAGTTCCCCATCCCGCTGAAATTTCCCCTTCTACCACTCCAAATTTCCCTCTTACCAAACTTCACCCACTGCTGACACCATTTTCTTGGGGGGGCTCGTTTGACTTGGGATTGCATTCCGGACATTGTATGTGCCATTGCATATTCTTGGGGCTTTTAGTGGCTGGAATTTTGCGGGGGAGGGGTGGTAGGAGGGTAGCGCATGACAAAGCAAAGCAATAAGGAGTCTGCCTTTGAGAACTGTGTCGAAGCATGTGGATGAATTTTCCAGGAAGGTTTGATTTTTGTCAGGAAATAAAATTTCCAATGAATTTACTGTTTTCAAGTCGTTTTTAACGTTGTATTTAAGTCATTGTTGATTGGATGGAACCAAATTTGCTATGTTATGATTGTGTTATGATATGTATGAATGTTATGAAAAAGCCATGTTATGATTGGTGAATGGGCTAACACCCACTGGGATGTATAGTCTTTGAACAGTTCCTTTTGATGAAACAAGAACATTGATACTAAGAACTATTTCTCAACTTCTCCAAATGTTTGGTCCTCTATTAATGCAGTTTTCAAAGATTCAAAAAGATCTTTCTAGTTCTGAATCTCTCCTGTTCAATCTATTGTTCCAAATAATTATTAAAGAACATTGAGTGATCTCTCCATTAAGAATATTTATTAATCACTCAGGCCGTGAGCCCACGGAGCAACTGCTATCTGACTTCGGTAAGCAACCCAGCGTTGCCAGATAACATTTTGCTGTTTTTTGGGTAATCGGGTAATCTAAACTATTAGCCTTAAGGTAATAGTCGCCTCAATTAATCTTTTTACCGATCCCAATTTCATTTGCGAACAGTTTTTTTGTTTTTGTTCAAATTTTAAAAGATCAAGAATAGGATAGATAAGGATGAGATTGAGAGAGATTAAACAGACGTAATTAATTTAAGAGTTGTTTGGATTCCATTCAACGAATAGCAATCAACGAAATAGATGGAGAGATCTTCAAGGAACAGTCAATGGGATCTGATAGTTAAATAGAATAACAAATTCAATCAATTGAAACTCGATCTTGGAGTATAAACAAAATTAAAAGACTATCTTTGGGTCTAATGTCAACATTTAATCCTCATCTACCTTAGAAAGTAAACTGATCCCTCGTTTAACGTCTGCTAACGATTCTAACTGATTTTCCCAGCATACTTAATCATTTACCAGCTTGATAACTTTTCCCCCAGCTGAATTAGCTGAAAACTCGATAGCTTATACGAAATTCAGTAAGAGCTATGACCTAAACCACCCTTGCAGGTAATTTCAATTGACAGGGTCATGCATTTTGAAGGACGGATGGGGGTTGAAAGTTGGAGGGGGTGAAAATACGTAGGCAGCTGTTAATCCAAGCGGGTTTTTTGTTTTTTTTCGCAGTAGCCAATTCAGGTTGTTCAATTATGTAGAGCACCCCTAATAGCCCAGTAAAATTGTCATCATAGTTCATTTCAGATGAATGGTCTTCATTGGCAAGCAATCCACCGAGGATCAAACCATGGGATCATGGAAAATGCAATTTCAATGAAATCACGATTTCACCTCTTGTACATTATCTGAAATCACCTCATCACAGCTCATTCTCGAGCAGTTCCAGTTAATCAAGCATCACTCACTGACACCACCACACCATTCTCCGATCAGTCAACTTTTCATCTGTTCACATTCACCTCCAAGCCTCAGCAAATGAAACCGATCAAGCATCTATGGATGATTCAAAAATCTGATCATCACTTTCAACAGTGGACCGTGCCAGATTTAAAGCCTGAAATCATTTGATATCACCCACTGGCGAATTTGAAAGTTTATCAACACCTCACTGTTCATCTGGTCATATTGATTGAGTATCACTTTTCGAACAGATATCCAACAGAAGTCCAGCACAACTTAGAGACGAAATTTTTGATTAGATTGCATAGCCATCAGTTCTTCCTCCAGACTGATTGAATCAAGTTCATTTTAATGGCATTGATACATGAATTTCAAGATATCGAACACACGATATTCTCAAGATTTACCAGAACAGATATATACACCAAATCAGTTATCTCAAAACCGTTACGGGCATGAACCGATTTAGGTGTAAATATGTCTGATTTATAATTGAAATATCTTGAAAACGGTTTCACATATCGTGGTGCGGTTTTCGCCATTCATTTTCTCTTGAAATTTGTATCGAAATCATGTATAACATGACCACCTTCCCATTTAAAAAATGAACTTAGATTTAATATGGCGTATTCAATCAGACTTGAAATTTTAAGAACTTTAAAGGCCTATATCTCGCAAACTATCAGGCCCACAATGACCAATTTAGTCTCAAATTGTAGGTAATTTAATATACTTTGAGAATTATGTTGGATATCCTATTCGAAAAGTGATACTTCACGGTCAAAATTGACCAAATGTAAAACAAGTGAAAAATTACGATAATTTGATAAACTTTGAAGAGCTGTATTTCGCAAACGGTTGAGCCTACACAACAAATTTGGTCTCAAATTGTAGGTAATCTAATCAGCTTTCAAAACTATGTTGAATGTCCTATATGAAAAGTGATTCTTCAGGGTCATAATTGAAGAAATGTAGAAAAGTGGAAAATTCAACAATATGATAAACTTTGAAGGCCTACATCTCGCAAACTATTGTCTACAATGATCAATTTGGTCTCAAATTGTAGCTTTTAAATAATCTTCAAAACTTTGCTGAAAGTCACCTTCGAAAAGTGATGCTTCACGGTCAAAATTGACCAAACATAAAAACAAGTGAAAAATTACGATAATTTGATGAACTTTTGAAGAGCTGTATTTCACAAACGGTTGGCCTACAATAACCAATCAGGTAGCAAATTGTAGGTATTCAAATTTACTTTCAACCCTGTGTTGGATGTCCTATATGAAAAGTGATTCTGGTCAATAAAATTAAAAAATTGAAAAAAGGGTAAATTTTCGTTAATTTGATGAACTTTGAAGAGCTGTATCTCGCAAACGGTAGGGCCTTCAATGATAAATTTGGTCTCAAATTGAAGGTAATTTAATATACTTTAAAAAATATGTACAATGTCCTATATGAAAAAGTGATTCTTCAGGGTGAAAATTGGCCAAACGTAAAAAAAGTGCAAAAATCCGCCATTTTGTACGATTTTTGGAGGTGATCCCATAGTTTGCCGAGGTCTAAAACTTGGATTTAGCATCCCAGGACTGCCATAAACATTATTAAAAAAAGAAACCGACTACCCCATTTCATGCAAGGTAAAATGTACTATTTTACTGGGCTATAAAGCAATCCACGACTATATCAATTAGGCTTGTCAACTCTGCATTCTCTGACGATAAACTGTCTCGGAATAGATTATTGTTTTTCATCACTTCTGGGGATATGGAAAGCGTCACTTGCTCGATATTTTCTTTTCTCTCTCTCACTCTCTGTCAAAATATTTCTTCCTTTCTGTATGAGACTCTGTTCTCTATCTCTCTCACACATACAGTACCTTGTCTCAAAGTTGTCTGTCTCTTTTTGTTCCTCTTTTATTCTCTTCATCTTGTTCTCAAAACTCTCTTTTCCTCAATGCTCTCTCACTCTGACACAATCACACTCTCTCTCTTTCTCTCTCTCTATAAGGCTCTTTATTCTCTCTCTCGCACCCACACCTTGTCTCTCTCTCTTACCGTTCGTCTCTCATTATCTCCATCTTGTTCTCAGTCCTCTCTTCTTCAATCTAAATCTAATGAATCATTCCCAATAATGTAGAAAGCGGAAAATTTACTCTGACCTTATTTATGCATGTACTGATAGAATTTGATAAAAGGGTTGCATTCTCTTAAACCTTCTAGCATTTGGTTCAAATTCAATCTCCACGTTCAAACTTGGTCGATGTTTGTAACCTTCTGGAATTGGGTTCGAATAAAATCCCTTTGTCCACACTTGGTCGATGTTTTGTGCTGCAAAGCATGCGGCCAATACTTTTAAGCATATCCAGCATTCTTGAGTCGCATACAAAATCGAACAAATGTGGACATAGGGATCAGAATTTTGCTGAGAATATTATCCTAAATATAGTGCGATTTACGTCAAGAAGTCAGCATTGCTTAGATGGGAGTTTGCTATCCTTGTTCAGCACTAGGCAGTTGCTGATGTCTCAATCCTATTCGCACTGTGAATAGTTGCCGCACTGTGCATAGTTGTCGCACACAGTCCCAACAAACACGTTTGGTGCAGTTTTCTCTTTCTCTCTCAATGAAACTTGGCATCAATGCTCCTCATATAAACAATGCTGACTTCTTGACGTGAATCGTACTATAGCCGGGTAGTTCAGCCACATAGTACAGGGTGGCACTTATAAAACCGGCCCGGGTGATATAAGGAAGAATACCTCAAGGGCTGGTTTTATATGGGCCACTCTGTATAATAGCAATAGTATAATAAATAATAGCACAATAGCCTACAACATTCATAGCTCAAAATAGTTTTCCCATTTTTAACTTTTTCAATATTTCCAACAAATGCACGCTATTCTGCTTTGAAGCCTTTTGAAGAATTTTAAAACAAACATATTACCTTTCATGTGAGTGGTCTAGACATGTTTTTTAAACATTTTTAACGCGTGAGTGTTGGCTGTGTGTGAGTGTTTGTTGATTGATGAGTTTGTAAACAAATTTTGAACTTCCCGCGCTCCAAACCGACATGGCGGTTCCATTATTGTTGCTCCAATACTCAGAAGCAAACAATCAACCGAGAGGGCACGAGGCGCTTATAGTTCGAAACTGGAATGACGTCACGGGGCAATTTCCCGCCCTTTTCCTCTTGGAAAACTGCCGGGAAAATTTCCCCTCAAACTTTCTGCTCGATTGAAAATCGGTTAAATTGAACGCCAGCCGTCAACTCGCTGATATTAGGGGATTAACGATTGCGCAAAGTGGATTTCAGCGCTTTGTTCCGGTAAATTGGATAAATTTCCAAGTGGCGATTAGTATTGGAAATGTTTGAAGTTGAATAATTGTGAGAGTTTTGATGTTTTCAACAGTTTCGTATGCGATATAGGTCGATACTTTATCGAGTACAATCGGTACACATGAGAGAGATTCAGAGAATTATAAATTTGATTTGATGCATGAATTGAAATTGTCTAGTCTAGTCACAGTTGATGGGAAAGGGTCCACAATAGTATGTTGGTACATTCTTTTTTCTGTCACCACTATACTACTGCTAAAAGTTTTAATTCTGAGCTCAAAGACAAATATGAGCCTATTTTTTGTCATTCATCATGATTCATACATGTGTCATACATTATGTTATTATTATGAGTCATTCATTTGTAAAACGTCCTTCAAGAGAAATGACACATTACAATAATTGTTTCTAACATTAAAAATAGTCTCTACTCTTTGTTTTGGTTCGAAGTGATGAAAACCAACACTAGCTTAATCAAATTGTAGGTTAAAAATGTATTACTTGATATGATTCAAGTATCTCAGGGGAGTCCGATCCCACTAGACGTCAAATCTGCGAACAAGTAGAAACCAATCTGAGAAAAGAACAAACAATTCAAATAGTCTCAAAATAAATCTGATAAGAGTGGACTGGAGTGGTCCGTAGCCGAGGGCGATAAGCGCCTGTCTGATAATCCAAAGGTTCCAAGATCGAATACAGTTGCCGGAACGGATTTTGACAGAAACGGCCACTCCCGTCTTTCGGAGGAGACGAAAAGCCGTCGGTACCGACTGCCTAAAAAAAAAAAACAGTCTCATCTCTCATTATCACCCCTCTCATTACCCACGCACAAGCCTAGAGCTCATGTGGGCATCACCCTCAAAAAAAAATTCAGTTACTGCTCCGTAATTTTAAATTCTAAATTGAAAATCTGAAGATTTGAAGAATAGTAGTGCAATTACTCTGAAAGTCTATTGATTATTGAAATCTGTTTTGTGGTACTTTCTCATAATAAAAGAAAAAGACTAAGATCTTTTCAAACCATTATTGGTTTGAACAACATCAATTGTTCAATTGCGGATGTTTACGAAATAGAGCAACATTTTCAAAGCGTGACTGTATCAAACAATAATTGATAGTGACATATGCCACTTGCTCTTTTACATACTGTCAATTTAACTTGGAATAATCAACTTGGATTTTGATGATAAGAGGAATGCCATACTGCCAATTTAGCTTGGAATGATCAGCTAGTATTTTAATAACTAGAGGAATGCTGTACTGCCAATTCAACTTTCAGAATAATTAACTCTGATTTCAATAATAGAGTTTATGCACTGAGTTTATTTGGCAAACTCACAGTCAGTTGTGATAATTAATTGGTTGCAAGAAATGCAAGTGCTGTAAGTGGAGCGAGAATTTGGCAACATGGCTCAGTGAATTTGGAAACATGTGGAGCAGCTAGTGACTGTTGCAGTCAAACGGAAGAGATGATTTGATTTAAATTATTGTTATGTTGTGGAAGAGAGGGAGGTGGATGTGGAAGAAGAGAGAGGAGAAGTGAAAAAGAAAATAAGAGAGAATGAGAAGAAGGGGAAGAGAAGAAAGAGCAAGAGGAAAAGATTAGAACGGATCATTTACTTTATTCATGCAGATTACAAATGAACCGTTTTAAAAAGACTAGATTGTGCTAGTGAAAGCACTACACTATTTGATCGATTTAGCAAAGCATTAACTATGAAAACTTATTTAATGATATGGATTTATAATTTATTATGCTAATTTTAACAAGATTGTGCTGTATTTCAATGAAACGGCGGAGTTTGAGCATATCATTATAAATGTCAGAGAGGGAGAGAGTGAGAGATAGTGAGAGAGAGATAGAGAGACAGAAAGAGAGAGAGAGTCAGAAAAAAGACAAAGACATAGTGAGAAATAGTGAGAGATAGTGAAAGAGATAGTGAGAGGGAGATAGAATGACAGAAAGGGAGAGAGAAAGACAGAGGGAGAGAGTGAGACCAAAACAAAATTTGTACAGTGAAATGAAAGGGGAAAAATCAAGTAGTCCTTAGGGGAAGTAGAGTTCAGAGTTTTTGGAATAGATACTGGTAATAGCACTAGTGACTAGAATGAATAAACTCCTAAACAAACAGAATATTGATAAGATAAGGTGATATGAAGAGAAAAATTACAAAAATATGAACACTGCCAGTGAAAAAGAAGATATTGGTTGGTGTGGAGGAAATGTGGAAAGAGTGAATGAAATTGCTAGTGAATGAGTAGAGTAGATAATAGGGAGCGGAGTTTGATAACTGATAATAGAGAGAGATGAAGATCTAAATCTAAATATAACTGTACTCTTCTTCGAGTTAGAGGGACACAAATTGTGCTTGTAGAAAGGAAGCTGTGAGATACTTGCATTCAGAATGATACAGGAGTATAAAAATGCTTGGATGAAACTGTTAACAGAATAGTACTGTTTTATAAGTAATGCAAATTATAATACTCGACTTGATAATACAAGAAAATTATTTCAATAATACTAATAACAGTTTAATTAGTTTTATAAATAACACAAGTTATAATACTTGACTAACTTGATAACAAAAGATTAATTTCAATAACACTGATGAAAGTTGGTAAAGAATTAGCTACTACTATTTGTCTCTTATTTTATTAGAGCCAATAATAAACAGAGTTTGAGTGGTGTAAAAGAAGTTAACAGTTTACGATTTTAGGCGTTTCATTTTAGGCTGTACTTATTCCATGATAAATCTAATGTTTGATGAAAACTATCTTCTCATTCTGATGAGAAGACTGACGGCTTCTAAAGTAGTCGCTCCAGAAGAAATATTGAAAAAGACTGATAAATGATTTACCTCAATATTATTGATTATTATCTTTCACAATGGATGGACAATTTATAATATTTCTACTTGGAAATATCAACAATATTATTGAGGAAGCAGGAGAAGAAGAATAAGGAGGATTAGGAGGAGGGGAGGAGGAGGAGGAGGAGGAGGAGGAGGAGGAGGAGGAGGAGGAGGAGGAGGAGGTGGAGGAGGTGGTGGAGGAGGAGGATAGGAGGAGGAGGAAGAAGAAGATATAGAAGAGGGTGGAGAAACGAAGAAGGAGATATAGAAGAGGGTGGAGAAAACGAAGAAGGAGAAGAAGAAGAAGAGGATGAAGAAGAAGAAGAAAAAGAAGAAGAAGAAGAAGAAGAAGAAGAAGAAGAAGAAGAAGAAGAAGAAGAAGAAGAGGAAGAAGAAGAAGAAGAAGAAGAAGAGAAGAAGAGGAAGAAGAAGAAGAAGAAGAAGAAGAAGAAGAAGAAGAAGAAGAAGAAGAAGAAGAAGAAGAAGAAGAAGAAGAAGAAGAAGAAGAAGAAGAAGAAGAAGAAGAAGAAAAGGAAGAGGTGGAAGAGAAAGAGAAGAAGAAGAGGGTGGAGAAAACGAAGAAGGAGAAGAAGAAGAAGGAAGAAGAAGAAGAAGATATAGAAGAAGAAAAGGAAGAGGTGGAAGAGAAAGAGAAGAAGAGGGTGGAGAAAAACGAAGAAGAAGAAGAAGAAGAGAAGAAGAAGAAGAAGAAGAAGAAGAAGAAGAAGAAGATGAAGAAGAAGAAAAGGAAAAAGAAGAAGAGGAGGAAGAAGAAGAAAAGGAATAAGAAAAAGTTAGGAGGAGGAGGAGAAGAAGAAGAAAAGGAAGAAGAAGAAGGTATCAACTTCGCCTTAACCAGTATCATTGTGAAGATACACAAGCAGGACATCCGTATCACAGAATGCAGTTCCTGCCAACAACAACCAGTTGCCAAAGAAGCGACCAGCCAACCGGTGACTGCCAGAAATGTTGTTACTGTTGTTTTTGAGTTCAGTTACTTTCTAATCGTGACCGCGTGTTTATCAGTCAGTGTTCGATCGTGCCGTGTCTCGTTCTATTCGCATTTTGTGTTATCAAATCTCGCGATTTGTTTTTTGTTTTTCGACATTTTGTGTGTGTGAAAACACTTCATACCTGCTGCAACGGACTTGTGTAGAAAACTTCTGGCCGTGCCAGGCTCATGGATAAGATGGTCTAAACAGCTGTTTGAAGGATTTTGAGAGGTAGGGATCTTCCAAGAAGTTGGTGTGACCATAGAGTAACTATATCCATTGCTATTCTGTGGTGTGACGCATGGTTCCTTGGTTTCTTTCGGAGAGGATAGGAGTAAATAATTCTTATTCTATATACGCTCTGGTTTCTTTGAATTGCAGTCGTTCTCGTTCCTTGGAATTCTATCCACAATATTATGAGATGCTTGGTTTTTATTATAATATGTTTTTTAATCAAATTATGGGGACCTTTTACTTTTTTTAGGGACTTGCAACATGTGACTTGTTGGATTTGATAAGAATACTCATGTTAATTCACAATTCAAATAATTATGAATATAATTTATATATTTTATCATGACTATGATGTGAATGTGTATATTATAGTAATAATAGTCGTATTCACATTCACATAATATAGTCATTATTATTAACATTATCATCATCATTATAATTTTACAGTAATATTGAATTTTTTATATTAATTCTTTATATTTTGATATTGATTTTTTATTGCCAAATAACCAAAAACACAATTTACGTTGATAGTAATAATAATTTATTGATTAATATTAATAATACGATGACATTTCAATACTGATAAAATGATAACAATATTGAAATTATAATATATACAGAATTATTGTCATTAATTTACTGTGAATCATACAATTCTCATGATAATATTATGTCATTTATAACAATAAAATCGTATAGATTGACAACTATGACTAAACTTATATTTATTCCAAATGCATAATTGGTCTTCCGTGAAAATACGAATATAATATAAAAATCAAATGAATTGATTACTTGGAAAGAAAGTAGCTCCAATGGGAATCTAAATCATCTTATCACTATTGATTATTACAAATTACCTCTCTTTACAATTCATTTCCCGGGATATCCTTTCTACAGATACTCTCGTTCAAGAGAGTTGACAGATACGGTAGTTTTCTTTGTTGTTGGGCGGGGGGGGGGGGGGGTGGTTTAATAGCTTCTTTAAATGGTCTAGTAGAGAAGTCTTCAGTTACTAAGAAGGGGTAGGCCTACTTTTCATCTTCTTGGAAACATTTTTCCGATAAGGAGGCAGTATCTTCTTATCAATATGAAGGTTTTTTATAGTAGACAATCTCTACATATCTCTCCATAGGAGATATTTGTTTTATTAGGAGAAAAAGGAGGAATAACCAAGGATATTCATCAGTACTCAACAAAAATTAACATCAGATTATGAAAATTCATGGTCTACATTTACAGTAAAAACATACAAAAATATATTGATCAAATAATAATATGCTGATACTCTACGAAAGTGAGGCGTGATTATTTGAATAAACGTTGTTTTGATTTCAAGAAATAATTGAATGATTGACAGCAAATGACTGCTTTCAATTAACAGATGACTGCCCTTATCACTTATCATAAAACACATGCATTAACACTACTATGAAGCTGTTACCATATCATGATAATACACAACAATTATATTTATTGAAATAGTATTGATAGCTTATCCAATTTATTGGTACAATGGTTTGTGTTGTTGAATTCAACAATATTGATAACGTTTGCTCGATCGAAATCTACCAAAATAATCTTCAAAATTTAATAGATTCTTGAGAATCTATTTGTGAATGGTATTAAAGATAATAATAAAAATATTAATAACAATAGCATTAACAATAAATAACAATAATATTATAACAATTGATAATATTAATATTACAAGTCTGTAATACTCGTAATGGTATTATAATTATCACAATCTATTCATTTGTTAGTTTGAGAAGGTTTTGCCAATGCTCTTAATGATAAAATGATTCAGGGGTGGTTTAGAATTTGGTGAATAATTTTGAAAAAATCTAGTTCAACAGAATTATTTTCGAGAACTATTTATAAAATCGATTATTTTAGAATTGAATTATAGTGAAAATCATTGGCAATGGAAGGAATCATGAAGTATTGCTATGAAACTTATGAAGAATAATTGAATTAATTGAATAATTAAAATAATAATTGTAATTTAGCTCGTTGCAAAATACAGTCGTGTGATATAGTGTAATATGGGCGTGATGTATCTGAAAGTGTAGTTTCTCTCTCTCTCGGATGGTCACCCATTCCCAACCAACGCGTGACTTAACCTCACGATCACACGGAAGTCTCAAATACTGCGTGACCAATCGTGATCTAGCGTTAGAATATTCAAAACGAAAGCTATCACTAACCCTAGTCTATTGTGGGAACCAAACGTATTACCAGACACGATCCTTGTGGAGAGGCGAAAGATTGTGAAAAAGTGTCTTGGTCACATGACTGTGGTATTATGTTCTAATTTTCTGAGTTCATTTTTTCCATTCATAGAATTCTTGAATAGTTTTTTCATGATTATTTCCGTTATTTTTAAGAATTTAAGTGAGGACTACCCTAACATTGTTGTCTGTACCGTACCTGGAATAGTGGAATAAACTCAGTTTATCAGCGTCTCAATTATTATCAATGCGGCTTTAAATATCTGACAATGAAAGATAGAATCTTAGTACTGTAACCAATATTGAATGTAAATATTTTTATGTTTTTAAAAAAATTGACAATTGATGAATAAGCTATATATATCTTGCAATGAGCTGTACAAAAATGCCATATTCCAAATATCTAAATAATGATGCGTCTCAATTTCTAGAAAGTGGGAAGAGTGCCTATAGAACTATAATAAAGTAGTTCGATATTATTACTATGATTTTTCTATGGAGTGCCAGGGACTTTGAGAAGCACGAGATGAATTTCAGCAACAAGTAGTACTTTTACTGTAACCAGTAACTATTTACTGTACACAAACATTATCCAATCAAACTTAGTTTGTAATTCAATTCTATCCAAAATTCTGTCATTATCGTTTGTCATGTCTCTCCTACTTTATTGACACAAAATCCACTTACGAACTTCAATTATTCAAATTGTAATGAGGATAGCGGGACCGTGTAACAATTACAAGTCGGGAACATTAGCGGCTACCGCAAACTAACGTATGCTACGTGTGTGTACTCGGCCTAATTAGACCTTTCACACACCTATTCATATACACATATGTGTTCATATCTACACATGCATTGTCTTATCGGATGCGTTTCTTTGACGTTAGACCGTCGACTTCACACATGAATATGTGCTCGGGTTATTGAACCCATTCTGAAGTTATTATTGAAGTTAGAGACTTGTTGCCATAGGCGGAGTTGAGAGGCATAATCGGAGATTGTAGATTTTTCTATCAAATATTTTTTAGAAGATCTTTGGCAAACATATGCCCGGTTTCTCAGTTGTTCAATAAACTATTGAATCAATAATTGTTTTCAATTTGAAAACACATGGTTATTGGATCCGTAAACTGTTTATTGAACGACTGAGAAACCAGCAGTTAAATTCGACTGGATTTTCGTGTAACTCTAAGTGCAACTCTATTAAGTCTTGATTTTACAGTTTACTTTACCTTACTCTCGTATTTTATACTTTGAGACTTCCTATTCTGAGTATTTTTTGAACAAAATTGGTCTGATTTTATTTGTTTATCTGATTTGAAGCAAGTAAACAATTACCACTAAATAGAAGTGATAATATTGATGTTGTAGAACTTCTCCATGATTGGATGTCAATTGATATGTTATCGATCAATTCCACCAAACTACACCAATATTTGAGTTGAAAGACTTTCGCTTTTGTTAAATTCAACACAACTTTGCTCAATGTGTAGGAAATCAATAATATTTAACTGTTGATTGAAACTAACACATCTCCGTCTGAGACCTTGAAAGACTCAAAAAGAATTTGATAGACTTCGAAAGTCTCGGACAAAATTTGAAGCTGTCATTTTTATTACTCTATGTATGGAAAATTCTACAACCACTTTTTTCTGGATGAAAAATTTAACAGTATGCCTTTAGAGGTATGGCTTAGAGGTCTGTCAATTCTTGCTTCATCATTTTAAGTATTCTTTTGCATTATTTTCTTCCTTCTTCAAGAAAGTTCTAGAACCTGTTCTCTGTCTATTTGTATGAATTACGAAGTTTAAGCCTACTTGTATTATTAGTTAAAACCGTGTGGTAACACTAACAACACAAGAAAGTAAATATTTTACAAGATTAGGAAGTAATAAATTCGGATACGCCCATACTTAGTCCTCCCACTCCTAGCTTTACTATTGTTGAACCAGTCATTGAGATAACATCGAACAACGTGGGCCTTCTTTACAAGTGTTAATAAAAAGTATAGGCAGTAGATCAGTAGTATAGTAATATAAAGTAATAGCCTACCAGAGTACAGTCCTGTACAAAATTCGAAAATTATTTCAACACTAGCAAGTAAGTAACTGCTTCTTCTTCCTACGTGCAATAGATAAAAATAGATTAACTTTACGGTTAGTAAGTAGTTGTTTTTGGAGTGTTGGAGGTGGAAATGCATAAATTTCATCTTTTCCGGACCCCAAATATGGGTCACGGACGCACGGATTGATGTGTAGTAGTGCTACCTACCATGAAATTACTTCGAAGATAGTGTTGTTAGTTTTATTAGACTGGTTTCAGAAACAACACGCTGATTTATTTGTTATCCGATCGAATAATTTTGTGTGCGTTTGTTTGGTTAACCTTCGCCAGGCACTTGGAAAAATAAGTAGGTAGCTCTAGGATGCACTTGGGATGTTTGTTTGGAGGTGAAATACTTGCGGAGATGCGTTCGGTTTATTATTTTTTGACTAAACATTGATGGCTGCTCGTTTGACTCATTTCCGGGTTGGTTCTTGGTTGTTGTTTAGGCCTTTGTCATCTCTATCTTTAAGAGGCCCCAGGAGTCAACTCTCCCGGCCGAACGGTGATCGCCCAATTTAGCATGGGACGAAAAACTTATCAAACGATTACACGCTTCACAAGAGCTCTTTTCAAAAAACTTTTGATACATAACACGCGGTTTTTCATAAGCTTTCATTTGATGTTAGAATCAACTCAATCAAATAATTGGTTCTTTTTCTATTTGTTTAAAACAATCGTTATATTCCCATAAGAAAATCGCAAATTTGGTGAAAACTACTATCAAAATTACAAAGTTGTATTCGAAAGGATTGAAAAATAAAAAATTGCATTAGAAAGTTCAACATTTCCTTTGTGTTTCTGTTGATCAGTTTATCGATTTTATTTTTGAAGGTTGTTTTAAAATATACTTATACTAAAGGCTTATAAAAGTCTGCAATACGTTGTTTAGCAACTATGTATAGTAGTTCGATGGTTCTCCGAGGTTCTGCGCTAGCGTAGTTCAGTTTGTTGAACAGGGAACTTTGAAATACCTATAGCTATTACAATAGCGTTTACTCTGTTGTCACATCGACAGACAATGAATTGCCTCATTACAGCTTCTTAAAATCATTAGGATAAAACATTTAAAAAATCTTCGAATATTATGCAGCTATATTGATATTGTATAGAGGGTTAAATCTTATACACTTGGACATACCAAAGCTGTAATGTATGCTGAACATGCTAAAAATTGTAATGGCAATGATGAATAAATAATTGAAATATTGCACTAGAACGTCAATAATAAAGATTTATTGGGTCCGGAATTCATCCGGATTACCAAATTATCCTGATTATTGAAATGACATAGAATAGGCTAATTCTATAAGTTGTATATTTTCCAATATAGATAAGCCTTTACACTTTATACTAAGAGAGAATTTAAAGAAATGCGTTCAAGAACTATATTGTATTTTATTTATGGCAAAATGTTTACTGGAGACGAATCCAGATTATTTGAGGTCCGGATTTTCAACTTCCGAATTATTGGCGTTCTACTAAGGGCCTAACAAATCATTTTTTTTTATTTGGTTTTACTTAACTTACTAAATAAACCTGTTGGAATTCTTTAAAATTACAAGAGTGCTCTACCTTACTCATGTTATATTTTATAAATATATTTTAAATATTGAATAGACATTATTGAAACAAGAGCATTCTATAATCTCGAGTTATTATTCGATTTGAAAAGAAGAGTAAAAAAAACAGTGGAACCCCTGTAGTCCAGTATCTTTTCGTAAGCAGGTCATGGTCGGAGATTGGATTATCCAAAAAATCAAATAACCATTACGTCGCATAAGTATCCTGTATTGGCTCAGTTACCCCTATGTGACGAATTTCTACATATTGTACTACAATACTGCAATATATTTTATATTTATAAATTATTATTGAGAAGTACTTTTATTCATCAATACAAAGTATTAGTATTGTCAAAGTATTAGTATAAGTCACACTAGAGCCTGCGTCCACCATTAAAATACAATTATATAGCATTTATATTTTGTGATGGTGTCCACTTGTGGACATAGTAAGGGAAGTACATTCCGATGACGAAGAGAGTGAGAGAGACCGATTGAGTGTGTCTCAGGGTTGAATGAGCAAGCGGGTCAATGACTTCGACCGTCAACCCAACCCTCTCGCATATTGTCCATCATAAGTAAAATAGTTTTCTTTTCCCACGTCAATAAGGCTTCTTAGAGTTGTTATTGTTTAGTTTTGTGTTCGTCCAAATAGGAAATTAGTATATTTAGTAAGATGATAGTATGACATTACCTGAATTTGAACTGAAATTTGTACTTATTCCGTATGTATTCTTTAAAATAGTCAATGATAAATAAGAGTCTTCCTGAATTATTCAATTATTGAATAGTGATATTCCTCAGCTTCAACTAAATCGGAAAAGTATAAGTTGATTTGAAGGTGATATTGCGGAGATATCCATCCTAAATAAAGACTGAATATTGCCAATACCACATTCAATTGAAAAATCATTGATCATGCTGTACCAACTTTTAGTTAGGTATTAGGAATTATTCTAGTTGAATGTGGCATTGACAATGTTTTCATTGTCAATGCCACATTCACATTCTTTTCATTCACTTGGAGAATAGTTCATGACTTCAGAGATTACTACTAAGATGACTTCATCTTATGACTTGACCGAAATATTATTACAAAACAAAAAACGATTGATGTGATCAAAACCATGTGTTTTTCCTTATAGGCCTTTATAATCAAGTCATTTATAGCTGAGTTGAGTAGTTTTCAGAATTCTCCACTATGGCAAAAGTCCATCCTTCCAGTTCAGCGATAATTATTTTCTAGTCTGATTCAGTAGCTTCTTTCTTGTCTGCTATCCTAATTTTAATTACATCTTAATTTTACGTGTTTAATTTTAATTTTGTGAAAATTTGTGTTTTAATTTCATAATAGGCTATTTCTTTCTGGAAATTTCGGGGGGGTTTCAACCCCCCTGACCCCCCCCCCCTGGGTACGGCCTTGTATCCTACTCAAAACATTATTCTCTCTCCTTTCATGCATTTGACCGATTGAGCTGACAATTTTCTGAGTCTTCCTGCCTGTCAAACTAATATGAACAAAGGGCAATGGGTCTACCCTAGTTGACAAAAAAAAACTTTCACTTTCACAGCTACATTCACACTTCTACCATTGAATATATTATATCCTTTGCTACCAAAGGATATTATATTCAATGCTTCTACCTCCACGCAACAATTATGAATACTTATCACCAGTATAAATATAATAGGTAATAATAAATAATGATACAATTTCTCTTCTCAATCTAATTTAACAAACTTTGTGGATAACTGCTTATACATGAATTAATGTTGCTACAATGATATGATGTTAAAGTCTGGATAGTAAATGATGAGGTGTGGTGCAACAGACACAGTCACAACGTCATGTTTGTTCATTCAGTAATTGATAAACTACACTATAAACATACAATAGGCCTGTAGTGTAGGTTTTAAGTTATCATGCCATCCATTAGTCTTTAGTCAATTAGTCTTTATAATATTTCCTTGCCGTAAAATATTCATGTAATCATTTTTATTTAAACCAATACCGGTAGTCTGTAAATACATGAAATTATAATTTGATCAATTCATATTAATAATTTCCAAACCGTGATTCAATAACCATTCATTGGGAGTTCTGAACTCTTCACTATGTCGGAAACCCAATTTCCAGTTCTGTTTCAACTGCTCATGTAGCCAATACAGACTAATTCAGGCTAGAGAACGCTCCTCGGTTCAACACATTCAGTCTCTCTCTTTCTCTCTCCTTTGTCCTATACCCCTCGCTGATTGAGCTGACAATGTCCCAAACTGTGAAACTACTTTGAACAAAAGGGCAATAGGTTTAGCGAGGCAAAAACTTTCACTTTTTCCCCAGCATTTGAGGGTGGAATGTGAACTGCGATTACAGCGCAGTGTGGTGGGTGAAATACGAATGAAGACGAATGATATATGATGGATAAACGAAGGAACGATTGCAGCGCTAGTGTGGTAAAAGTTGGAATTGAAAGGTCATTCTGGAATTAGGTCCTGGGGCCTCTTAATATTCATAGCTCAGAAGATGGTAGAATCGATGATTAAATAATACTGTATTGTATACTTCACTGTCTTAGAGAAATTTGAAAATAAATGGGGAAAAATCGTTTAAATACGTAACGTACAGTATTATTAATCGCAATTGTATAAAGTAATCGTAGTAAAATAAAATCGTAATTGTAATTGAAAGTGGGACTGATTTACGGTTCAGGTCTTGGTAAAATCAATGAATGAATAACATAGACTAATATACTTCATTGTCGTAGAAAAATTTCAAAATAAAGGGGGAAAATCGTTTTAATACTATATTAAGTAATCGCAGAAAAAGTGAATAGTAATAATGAAATTGAAATATGAATTTTTTGAAAGAAATAGACTTAGATATTGTCGAACCACAGTTTTATTTTTGAATTAAAAAATACAGTACAGCATGGTTTCATGGCATAAAATACATAGGTTATGCCATGAAACCATGGTACTGTATCTTTTAATTCAGAAATAAAACTGTGTGTTTTACAATATCTATGTCTGTTTATTTCATTTTGGATAAATAACACAACATCAAAAACAACAAATTATCTTATAATTGTTCACAATAATTGAATTTTCTATGAATTTTTTGTTATATGATTGATTAATTTGGACTACAATTACATTCTAGACAATTATCTACGTTAGATACAGAGTATTTGTTGTGACTAGACACAAATAGGAGAAAGTTCATAGCTAATTAATTACTTCAACTGCACTTGAACTACTGGCCAAGAATTTGGGCTTGAACAATACGGTAATAACTGTGTAGGAGATTGCCAATAATCTCCCTCTCCAACTATGGTTAAAATTTGGCATTGAAAGCATGTTTTCTTATGAGACTTATTAGCTTAGTAGCTAAGTTAACCACAGTAGCTAACCATAGTAGCTACTAACATAGTACTAACATAGTTAGTACTAACTATGTTAGTACTATGTTAGTATATGTTAGTATATGTTAGTTAGTTATATGTTAGTACTATGGTAGTAGCTACTACATGGTAGCTACTAACCATAGTAGCTAACCACAGATAACAGATTAGAAACTTTAATATAGATACTATCTCTTCTCTATGCTTTAACCACAGATAACAACTATAGAGTAACTATAACAGTATAGTTACTCTATGCTTTAACGCAAGCTTCGGTTACTGCACTCAGTAACAAATTTTCTAGTAGTAATCTACAGCCAGTTGTTCCACAAATTTAGAGGATTGAAACTTTGATTCGATTGGGACCAAGAGATAGTTTTACCGAAGTTAGCCTTGGAAACGTAAATCGCGAAAACTGAGCGACTCGGATAACAAACATGTGTTTTGAAATTATGACGCTCAGACGATCCAGCAACCGCATTGTCTGAACGTCATCATTTGAAAACACATGTTTGTTTTCTGAGTCGCTCAATTTCCGCGATTTGAGTTTCCAAGTGTGAGTAGAGCCTTAATGAAACTTCAACTATAAACTCATAACTACAGGTATAACTTAATACCTTTAATTAACTGTACCACAGACTAGATATAAGTTATTTATCTCTTGTTTGTGACTACATTTCTACTACTGTATTAAACAGCCATTCTATAGCAGGATTCTTTTAACTTGTCAGAAAACAGCTCGTTGGTAAACGAGCGTACATCTATCAGCTGATGATGAAGAATCCTGCTATACCACTCAACCAAGGTCTTAAAACGGTAATGACACTGTAAGTACGGTAGGTACTCTTTATAGTAGAGTTGGATCTGATGGTAATATGGTGTATGGCCTGTAACCTGTAACCAGTGTTCAACCAACACGTGTAAAATATATAACAGTAGATATTCGCAAATACATTTTCATTTATCCATGAATACATCTATAAATCCTAGACTGTATATGTATATGGTTTTACCACCTACTGAGTCTTTTTATTGCCTACCCGCGCTCTATCTTTTCATTGTCATTAAAATGTACAGTTATTGCTTTGTTAGTTCGGTCTCCTCAAGACAAATTAACAAGTTCAAGTCGGCTAATCAATGCGCGAGCTTGTAATGTTACAGAGGCTACAAGCGAAATATTTTCAAACTGAATGAGATTTGTAGTTCGTTATGTAAAAAATCTCATAATAATCTATGATAATGATATCTGTAGTAATGTATCAAGTGCAGGTAGCCTATATTGAGTATACAGGTAGGTGGTACAGTACATGGAAAGTTGGAGAAGGAGGATTTGACTTATTCGTGAGTTGCGGATTCATATGGGAGGAGGTCCTTTCAAATATAAAGTACTGTATTTATTACTCATTGCTTCTTAAAACAAGATCATACCTCATATTTAGGCATATTACTTGTTTAATAGGCTAGTTATTTCTTGTTTCTATATATGATCATTTTATAGTATGAAAATAATATGTAACTCATAATGTGTGGATTTTTTACTATTTTTTTTATTGATTGAGGGCTTAAGGAAAGGTCAAGGTTAGTTGGGTACATTGTAGTTGGTCCTAAAGTAATTGAAGAAATAATATTAAATTAAACTATTTGAAATAATAAGTAGGATCCGGCATCTCAAGTTATTAACCTTTTTAAATCGTTTCAAATCGGTAGAAATTTATAAATTAATACTGGTATCATACCGTAGGCCTATTTATAAAGGTATAGTTGAATTGTCAAATTCAAACATTTTTCAGTCTTTCATCTTTTTGATAAGAATAATTTAGATAAGAATGAATGAATTTTTTTCTTATAAACCATCTCACAAAATTCTATCTTTATCAAATTGATGAGTTCTGATTGACAGAATTTGCAAAATAGTTCAGAACTACGTAGATCTTCAAGAATGTCAGTAAGTGCACTTGACTGATTAATCCCAAGATCAATTTACTGTTTGTGATTTGTCACTCAAGTTAAGTGGCTGCTTACTAGAAAATTCCATTAAATAATTGACAAATATTGAAATTGGTACTTATGAATATTCCTACTAAGTTGATGGTTTAATCGAGAACAAAAATCATTTTAATGTCCCCTAAACATTTTCATTGCTTAAAGTCTATGATGAAAGAATTAAGGACTATTCGACATTCAAATTGGTATTTTGTTTTCAAACATGGGCCTGTTTCATAAAAATCTACAAGTCCTATAATACAGGAAAAAGCCGGCTTTACACTAGACATAAATAGAACAAATATAAGCAATATAATTCGAAGTCTTGTGTAGGTTCGAATATGAGAATATTTTGAAGAATATATAGGCCGGCTCGCTAAATATTATTAATTATAATAGAAATCGCTTTCCAGGGGTTCGGAACCCACCTAAAATTGTAGATACATTCTTCTCTCTGTATTATACTTTTCGTTACCCTTGTACGTGGGTACGCTTAAGGGGCCAAGAGATGAATGTGTGGGCATCACATTGAATCGAAAAATTTTCATAATGAAACTTTGACTATAAAGTCCAGAGATTGATCTGTACTTCCAATGATTACTGATCTCCTCTCTACCTCTCTTACTGGTACCTCTCTTAGTTTCGTCTCTACGCACTATCTCCCTTCAAACCAAGTTCAAAGAGCTCAAACCAAGCTACTCGAAGTTTTATCAAGTTTAAACTATCGTTTCATTAAATCTAGTATAGAATAAAATTATAGATTAAACGAAGATGGTTTATAAATTACTCTAATATTCAGTGCATGCATATAACTCGAACGATTTATGAAGGTATTTTTAATGCTATTTATTGATAGCTAAGTTTAATGAAACGATAGCTTAAACTTTGTTTAAACTTGGCATTCAGTGCATGGATTAAATCCTCATAACTCAAACGTGATTAGGCAAAACGCGTGTGTGACATTCATGTAAATGAGGCGGGCTCAGGAGTTGACATTTGATGTCAATTCATCATCCGACATATAGGACATGATTAGACATATAATACAGGACATATACATATACAGTATGTGTGCTTTAATATGCATCTTGTTGCATAGCCAATGAGAACGACCTTCTGGTTTGGCTAATGAAGAGAGTATAGCGGTGTCTATGAAAGAGGCTTATCATTGAAGCGTTATAGCGGTTTTAAAAAATGCGATGACCTAATTGTCGTGTATGAAACGTGTTCAAATGTTGCCGACTAGTGAAAATGCAAGTTGAGGAGTTTTAAGAGAATATTACTTAGTTTTCGTACATTTCGAGGTGCTTGATGAATGGTTGATATGTGTATTGAATCATTCAATATTCTAGTGACAATTCTGAAAATTCTAGACAGGACTTTCATGTATAGTTGTTCATATAATAATCATTACAGCCACTTAGTGAAAATGCAAGTTAATGTAAAGGTTTACAAAACCATTTAGATATTATATGGAGCAGATTATTTGGCTAAGAAATTCTAGTGATAACCCCTGCAATACTGTAAAGCATGTATCCTGCTGAAGTCTTCAATGCCACGCCTGCATCCTTTTATAACGTAAACTTCAAAGCATTAACTTGAAATTCCAGTGTTCTGTCTTCAACTTCAGTCAATATAAGGCTAACAAAGAAATCGAGAAACTCAGATCAATAACAATAGACTATACATAACATTACATAAATTGAAAATACTTATTTCTAATTTATCAACACGATTCAATATGTTTTTCATAAGATGTAAACTTCTAAGAATACATTTAGAATGCCAGTGTTCTGTCTTCAACTTCAATCAATGTAAGCCTGCAAAAGAAATCAAGAAACTCATAAAAATAACAATAACAATATAGCAGAATCCTTTTAACTTGTCAGAAAACATATGTTTCGACTATCAGTATGCCAATACTTAACCTACAAATATGCTGAATCTCGCATATTATTGAAAAGGTCTTTTAAAAAGGTATTCTTTGAAAGGTCTTCTTTAAAAAGGTCTTTTAAATACTTTAAAGGTCTCTAAGACTTTTAAGCCTTTTGATTAATGTGTCATCACTGTTCAATTATTACCGAAAGAGCTGATTTCTGACAAGTTAAAAGGATTCTGCTATACATAAAATGATGCAAAGAAGTTGAAAATCAAGCACCGTTCCCCTTCAGAGCAGCCAGCCTTCAATAGTGAATGAGCATACGTTACAGTACTTTCATGAGCGTACGTGACATGAATGCATGTGGCTTCATTTGAATTCAAACAATCTGTGCTATTTATTTGAGAAGCAGTGCGTTTCCTGGCTCAATCTCATGCTAATACCACCAGTCATAACGGCACACATTGTAAGCTAGCGGCTCCTTTATTTATTCAAATCATTGTGTCACATACTGAGCTAGTTTCTTCTTCTGCTCATTCCTGGTTTGAAACAATGATGCATCAAGATGTTCGTAGCTTCCTATTTCTCACAATCTCACCCTATTTGCCCGTTTTCTTTTCTTTCCTATTTTATTTGTTCCACCCCTCACAATTCGTTTGAAATAATGCTAATCATGTCATGATCTTAGTATTATTTATTCTTACCACCTCATCCTATTGGAAAAAAATATTTACAAAAATATACAAATATACTCGTAATTATGTCAAGATTTTCTTAGCTTCCTCCTTTCTCACCATCTCATCCTACTTGCACGTTTTGTTTCTATTTACTTCCTATTTTATTCATTTCTACCTCTCGCAATTGGTTTAAGACAATCAGCTTACAATTTAAAACAATATTCACTTATCTTCCTTCTTTCTTACCTGCTTGTACGTTTTTCTTTTTCTTGCTCCCAATTTTCTCATTTTCACAACTCGCAATAGTCATAAACAATGATTATTATTATTGTGTCAAGATTTTCTTAGCTTCCTTTTTTCTCTCAATTCATCAATTATCTCAATATAATTTATATGCACGCATTCACATCTACAGCGGTCGGTACCGTTCCGTTAACGTAACGTCGATTGCTGTGTGAGATGTGTGAATACGCCCATCAAATCACATTGAAGAATACCTTGTCCAAGGGCGGATTTAGAGGATATCTCCTGGGGGGCTACTTGGGCGGGCTTCTGACATAAATTTTTCGCTACAAACTATTATATAACTATATTTATAACATTTGCTACAATAATTTTGGGGGGTTTAGCCCCCCTCATTAAATCCGCCTATGACATTGTCGGGCACGTACCCTGTCGGTCGATGTAAAAGAGTCTTATTATCCATTCATTCTTGTGACAATTCTAAATTTTTAATATCTGTAGCCGATTATACAGATATTACAAAAATTTAATATAAATACAATGTGAAAGAGTCTATCCATTCATTCTTGTGGCAATTCCATATAAAATAATGCTTGGTGATCGTTGTTGGAAGATGTGAATGTAACTTTAAAGTTTAATTACGAGATGACAGAATTTCAGTTTGAATTACAGTTAGAAAACTATGCAACCGCACCGACACAAACTGTTCCCAGACTAAACCGCTGGTTGGTGTTGTTATAGTGTGAAGTGAAGTTTTGTCTCAACTAGCTGTACTTTTGTTAGTGAATGTGGGGCCACCGCCACACTATTTTCTCAGCAAAGCGGGTCATGAGAAGCGGTGTGCTTTTGTAACTGACTGTACGCACGTATACCACTATACAGTTCTTATTTGATGAGTCTCACTTTTGGATACTCTGTCAGAGTCTGGTTTGGGGGTTCTTCATTTATTTATTTGGGTTAATTATTTAAAGGCTCCAATCCAACTAGGCTAAACTTTCCGACTTATTACAGGATCCAGGAATTTATAACTATAACCATAGCCCCCTCTAAACTACAGTTTTAGTTTTAAATATTGTAGTTCAGAGGGGGCTATGCTATAACACATGTCTTCGTCTTGTCATTCAAGTGTCATATCTGTCATTTCAAAACTGTCACAACATCCTCTGCACTCACTTCTGGAAAGTGAGGCAAACAATTTCTGGCAAATCACAATAATGATTATGTGTCTCAACAAAAATATGTCTCTAAAGCACTTATGCAATAGTAATGATTATTTCAGAAGTCTCCATTAGTTATTATTGATAAGCCAACAGGTCTTTAAGGATTTTTTTCATTGAGTTTCACATACCTGGATCCAAATGAGCTAAATAATGTACTGTATTATATATATTTTTAAATTCTGTTATACAGGATTGATGTTATACATGTATTACTCCTCTAATATCGGGGTACCGAGCTCTGCTCGAGGGTAGGCCTACAAAGGCACAGGAATGGAAATTTTAAAGGAAAAAAAGGAATAAAATTGAACAATTTTTTAAAGTACAGCCATCAGTCTTATGCACTGATTCATCATTGCACTATAAAAAAGCATCTGAGCTTTCGAATATTATGAATAATCGAGTTTGAATGCATATTATTTGAAAAATCGCACATGTGGTAAAATTTTGCTTCATATAGTAGTAGTAGTAATAATACTTCATTATTTTCATTAAAAAATATTTTACCACTATGCTTCATATAGAAATAATAATCCTCTCAAAAAATTCTCCAAAAAAGAATTCGTCACCCGTCCCCTACCCCCGACCCTATTGAAAACGCTGGTGTGGAAACTAAAATTTGTGTACCAAAGAAAAAATCCAAAAAATTTTTATAAGCTTTCAGTAAGAAAATGTTTTGATATAGCCCTAAATAAGAAACCCGTCTCCCTCTGCAATTAAAAACATTTATACATACAATATAATAATTATGTGTGTATAGCCAGAAACAAAAGCCCGAAAACTCTGTTCTGGAAGACCATTGACATTGAGAAAAAAATTTGGAAGAAATTTTGGGGGAGGGGGAGGGCGCGCAAGCTCACCGGCTTAAAGTCGCGGATTAGAAATATGCCCTTCAAACTTTCAGGAGAAATCAGCTACTCTCAGTGTTTGAGCTAACAAGTTTTATGAACTTTCCTAAATTATTGAGCGCCCTCGCCCTCCCCAAAATTTCTTCCAAATTTTTCTTCAATGTCAAATATAGCTTCCAAGATCAAGGTTTCATTCATTTTGTTTGGGTTGGCTGCATGGTGTACATGTAACAACATGTTATTATATTATGCGCAATATTGCTTCAAATGTCTTAAAACCAGAGACGAAGTTTCTGTTGAACATCCATTTGTTTCTTTAAAACTGGGCATTGGAGCCACGGACCTAACAGATTTCTATACCTGGGGCAGTGTTTCGACCTCAATCGGGAGTCGAGAGAGACAAAATGCTGAGTAACTGGTCTTTGAACCCCTGAGGATATTTTTAGATTTTTTTTTAATCACCTTCTTGTTATAGAGGTATAACACTGCAAACACAATGGATGGGAAAAGAGTTAATTTTTTTTAACGGTGAAATGCCATGTTATTTGATAAAGATATTTTATCCTCACTAGTGGGATGCTACAAAATTATTCTAGCTAGAAGTAAGCCAGTTATGGTTAATACTGAATGAACAAACAAGACGTTGTGACTCTGTCTGTTGCATTACACGTTATCATTTACTATCCAGACTTTAACGACATAATATATATCATTGTCGCAACATTAATTCATGTATACGCTGTTCTCCACATCGTTTGTTAACTAAGATTGAGATTTTGAATTTTGATTGAAATTTTAACCCATTTACGATAGGTCACATGACCACTTTTGATGAAAAAATATTTTGTAATCGAAAAATGAAATCCTTGTAAAAATTGCCCCAACACCATTATTATACATTCCAGGAACAAAATTCTCAAATTTTCCCCATTAATGATTCTAAAATGAAAGATTCAATTTTTTCTATTTCCTGTCAGAGTTTTATTTCTTTTAATTGCTAAAATTGTTGAATTGACGCGACATTTACATTCTTTAAAACTTCAAATTCCAAATATTGCAACTTTAATTATTATTCGGGCAGAGCTACAGAGCTTAATCGGACATTGAATGATTTGAAATTTTAAATGTGAATAGACTTCTACTAATCTACTTGAAGGCCTATATCTTCCAAACTATTAGGCCCTCAATGACCAATTAATTCTCAAATTGTAGGTATTTTAATATACTTTAAGAAATAATATTTGAATGTCATATATGAGAAAGTGATACTTCACGGTCAAAATTCAAAAAAATAATGAAAAATTACGATAATTCAATGAACTTTGAAGAGCTGTATTTCGCAAACGGTTGAGCCTACAATAACAAATTTTGTCTCAAATTGTAGGTAATTGAATCAGCTTCCAAAACTATGTTGAATGTTCTATATGGAAAAATGATTCTTCAGGGTCATAATTGAAGAAATGTAGAAAAAGTGGAAAAATTCAACAATTTGATAAACTTTGAAGGCCTACATCTCGCAAACTATTGGGTCTACAATGATCTATTTGGTCTCAAATTGTAGATTCTTAAATTATCTTTCAAAACTTTGCTGAAAGTCACCTTCGAAAAAGTGATGCTTCACGGTCAAAATTGACCAAATGTAAAACAAGTGAAAATTACGATAATTTGATGAACTTTGAAGAGCTGTATTTCGCAAACAGTTGGGGCTACAATAACCAATCAGGTATCAAATTGTAGGTATTTAAATTTACTTTCAACCCTATGTTGAATGTTCTATATGAAAAAGTGATTCTTCAGGGTCAAAATTGCAAAACAATTGAAAAAAGGGTAAATTCTCGTTAATTTTATGAACTTTGAAGAGCTGTATCTCGCAAACAGTTGGGCATACAATGATAAATTTGGTCTCAAATTGAAGGTAATTTGATATCCGTTAAGAAAGATGCACAATGTCCTATATGCAAAACAGATCCTGCAGGGTGAATATTAGCCAATCATAATAAAAGTGCGTGATTCCGCCAGTTTGTACGATTTTTGGAGCTTAACCGGTAGCTTGCCTAGGTCTAAACCCTGGATTTAGCATCCCAGGACTACCATAAACATTACTAAAAAAACCGACTATCCCATTTCATACAAGGTAGACCCTATTTTTGATGACAATTTTACTGGGCTATTATTGAAAAGGTCGAATTTGGTGGTGGCAACAGTGTGAAACTTTTAGTTTTAACCGCTAGGATCGCGACATTTACATCAGGGCCACCTAGGAACATGGTCTAGCTAGACACTGAATTTAAACGTGCAGCAGTACGTCATCACATCGTGTCCATAACAACTCATGTTTACAACTCATCCCTGCATTAAAATTGGAATTCGTGTTTGGTTTTCTCGTCTCGAGTTTATTTCAACTGCACAATTACCTTTTGGTGGGTAAGTAGGTCTATTTATTTATTTTTAAATAATAAAAATTTAAATGTTCAAACTTGGTTGTGATCAGTGGCTGTTTATGAACAGTATAGTGGAGTGGAAGGCCTCTTAGTCGTGACGTCACATTTCAGTGTCTAGAGCCATGTTCCTGGGTGGCCCTGTTTACATTCGATAAAAAGCTTCAAATTCTAACTTCAAATTGCAAGTTTAATTTTTATTCGGACAGAGCTACAGAGCTTAATCGGGCATTAAATGATTTGAAATTTTAAATGTAAATAGTTTAAACATGTCTTCAATCGCTTTTGGTAGTCCGAAATCTCATCTCATTACAGATTTTTCACACCAAGTGCTCAAAGTTGAAAAAAATTGAAAAATCCCAAAATTAGTAAAATGACAAAATACCCGTATATAGTATCTTTGCGAATTTACATCGTAGAAAGTTCGTTCTGATCTTAAATGAAAGCGCTCAAAAATCTAAGAAAATAATGTCATTACAACATTTTAAAATTTTCACTACCTTCCGCGTAAATTGAGATGGCGGCATGCGAACATCAAAGGGAAGTTCGTTACAGAATATATAGTGGTCCTGGTCTTTCATTCGTATCACGGGGGGGACGGGTGGTGGAACGACCGTTCCACTAGATATGGGTTGATAACTATTTTTAGGTCAGCTGTTTAGATGAGCTCTTGACGATTTTTTTTCAAATAAATAAATACAGATCACATGGCTAACTTCATGCCTCAAATTTTAAAATAACAATACAATATGGAATATTTTCAAAATTTCAAATTCCTTTTAATTTTCTATAGATAAAGTAAAATCAGAAAAAAGGGGAATAGGAGCAGCTTATGTGTTTCGATATTTTTCTCAATTCTAGTAATGGAACCGCTGGTTTACCAACAACATCAAGAACCGACGGAAAATTGTTTCTTCCTGTCAGCTGATTCTCTGTCACTGTCTCAGCAGCTGAAATAATAATCTTGTCTCACTCACACACTCACTCGCTCTCACTCTTTCTCATCATTTACAGCCGACGGAAATTTCTTTCTTCTGTCAGCTGATTCTTAAAGGATCAATTTCTCCTTTTTTAGGTCCTTCAGCGAGTTATCCCAGGGATGAGACCTGGCGCAAACTAATTTTTGTATCACAAACCTCCTATATTCCAAATTTCGTCAAAATCGTTAGAGCCGTTTTCGAGATCCGTTGGACATACAAACATATAAACATATATACATATAAACATACAGAAATTGCTCGCTTAATATAATAGGATTTCTTTCATCATTATGTCTCTTCCATCGACTGCATAGTAACAAAAATATAGTAACATAATAATGTTTCTATGTGGTCTTTGATGTCTTCTCATTGTCCACTTAGGCTAGGCGTACACCGGTTAGTCAAGACAAGACAAGACAAGATTAGTCACGTTTAGTCACAGTAATTCATATACAGTAGTTGCTTATGAAGCAGCACACACCGATGCAATGACTAATCGGTGTGTGTTGCTTCATAAGCAAAGTACTGTGACTAAACGTGACTAATCTTGTCTTGTCTTGTCTTGACTAACCGGTGTACGCCTAGCCTTAGAGTTTTTAATTTCTTAAAGCATTAAAAACGGCTCGTACCTATTTGTTACATTAAAGTTTCGAGAGAACTGCATTTTTTGGAAACTTAGTACCGTATTGAAGTTCCCATTTCTAACCAGCTTGAATCATCAGATGTATTGTTAGGCGTTTACATGTAATCTTTGGGCATTTCTACGTTCTTGTGAATCAAGTTTATTATCCTTCAAACCTAAGTCCGAGTTTGGAATTTACCTAAGACGATACCATATTATAAATTAACCATATTAAATTATTGTCTTTGATTATACTGTCTGTATAGCCTAATTATACCAGGGACAATTATACATTTTTTTTATTTTAGAGATAATTATTATACTTCTTCTCATATTTTAATGATGGCATTTTCTGAGATAATACATGCTAAATTGACAGGAAATTCCGGAGTCGAAATAGTGATTCCTAGTAGATTTCCGATTGATAACTGTGATTAGAATTGACACTAGTCAAAGTCTACCGTTAGCCTGTTGTTTTGTTAGCTTTTTATCTAAAAGTTTGTTGTTGTTTGTTTTTCTCATGTGCACACGTGCACATTCTTATTTGAAATTATTTTGGAAATGCAGCGTTATTTTTGAGAATTGTTTTCGATGCCAAAAGTTCAGCACTAATTGGACGAAAAAGATTTATTCTGGTTTCACTATCTTTTATCAGAGTTTTGGGAATGTTGTGAAATCTTGTTTTTTCAAAGAGGCTGAGAGAGATATATGGTAGAGCTGATAATGAGATGTATATCCACCCTATTTACACTTACTGTAACACTTTCATACTATAAACAGGTTTTTTCAATGAATAAAATATTAAATATTTATAGAATTTGAAGAGAGAGGAAAATTTGAAACGAAGGTTTTAAAAGAGTTGTTGGATAAAATATCAGAATACAAATGAATTTGTTCCTGAGCAAACATAAGAATGGGCTTATGGGAAGAGCAATAAAAAAAGGGGAAGCAAAAATTGGGTTTGGAAAAATAATAAAAAGGGCAATTAAAGCTGATATCCGAATGTAAACAATAACGAGAATTAAAGCAAACGTTAGAATGGGAACAATATTATAAAAACGGGAAAGGAGAGAGAAGTCAGGTGAAGATTGCTTGATTTTTATTTACAATTGAAATTTAATGAACTAGTTCATAATTTAGGAATCTTTTTGAGTTTGAAATCTGGTAGAAAACCACTATTAAACAATTTGAAAATAATCGAGTTCTGTATGACTTAGTACAGAAGGGTCTTCTGTAAAGAAACTACCAATTTTTGCATTTAAATTATTAAGAGTATGTTCTCAACTTCAAATTTGTACATAAAAATTGATAATAAATCCTTCCAGTTTCTACTGTAACAAACTTGAGAGTCAAATACCTGAATAAAATTTGAAAAAAATTACAATAATTATAACACACAACTTCGCGTTACATCTCAATTCAAATGCTGCAAAGCCTGTAGGCAAGAAGTTGACGCTGCTAACAAGATAGAGAAGTAACTGATAAGAAGAATATAGATATAGAGATATAGGGTAGATGTATAGATGGAGAAATATAGATAGATATAATGGATAGTTAAATGAAGGCAAGCATTCACTTCAAGTCGAAGAAAGTTAAACGTACGTCAACGAGTTTTAAATGCAGTTCCGTTATCCACTAACGGTTCCCTTCTTTCGTCTTTTTACTCTTATCACTCTCTTCTTCTCCTCTTTCTCTTCCTCCTCCTCATCCTCTTTCTGCCTCTCTCTTCTCTTTCTGGAGTTTACTTTATCTCTCTCGTACCTTCTGTTCGCCTTCTATTTATTTTTATCACACTTTTCTTCTCTTTCTCTGTATCTTCCTTCTCCTTGTCCCATCATCTCTTTCTCTCTCCTCTCTTTCTAATTCACTTTCTCTCTCTCTTACCTTCTATTCACCTGATGCAACTAACCGTATACAGCTACATCTAGAACAGGTTGTTGAGTCTCAATGAGTCACTACAGTTTAGTCTTGTCTTGATGCTTAGCTCTGATTATAGATTTTTAAAGGTTAATAAATAAACCAAGTACTATATTACAATTTATTATATATCTACTGCAATCTGTTATTAGTTTGTTGTTGAGTCATCATCATTGATTTTATGAGAATGTGCGGGTAATAACGGAAATCCTGATATAACGGACTGAGAGTTTTTTCTTCACTCCTTGTGTTAGCTATTTTTGGTTCTTCAACTAATGCGATGTATAAAATGTGATTAGAAGTACACATTGATAATTTTGTTGAAAATTTTGAATCTGTTGAAATTTTAAAACACATCTTAGATAGTATACAAGACCATGTAAATTGTAACAATTAGTGATGTGAAATATTCCACTAAACATTTGCAGTACTAATAATAAATTATTTATGGGATGTTCAGTGGCTTCAAGAATTGATATTAATGAATTAATACTTTTTATATCGTATACAATCAGCTCAAAAGGATGAAAATTAGAAAAGTATGAAAATTAAAATTCATGAACATTGTGAAAATGAATAATAATACATTAAAGAAGTCATACATAAACAAAAATTGTTTGATACTTAATTATCAGGTAATATTTTATACAAATGAATTAGAATTTTTAATTTCTCCGAAAATAAATCACTGATTAATAACAACAATTTATTTGATTAATGTATAATAATACAGTCAGACCAAACAAAAGTTGCTCCTTTCATTGACAATAATCACTGGTGATAATAAATAATAACTCAGTCGTACACAAACGAAAAATTATGAATATTTAAATATTGAGGCTTAATAATATTTTATGAAGTTTTAAGTTGAAGAGAAATGTCACAAATGGTTTCTGTACTAAGGAACTGTACTAATAAGTGCAGTACTAAGTACTATAGGCTCACTAATAAACTTGTTTTACACAATAGTGCATAAACGATATTTCACGCTACTTGAAGATAATGAAATTGGTCATGGTGATTAACCTTTTCTTTTTTGTAAGGAGCTCTGATTAACTTTGTTAAACCATGCAAATAGATAATAGCCTGCTGCCTGCCACCTGTTTAATGCTTTATTGATGCGGTTCATTCTGTAAAAGGCACGTACAGAACTGATAAGACAAGATAGAAAATTGTGAAAATATCAGTTTTGTGGAAGTAATGAAACCATAAAAATGAGAAAAAATTAAGTTCTATTCTATTGCTCTGATCTGCATTAAGTTTTATCTTTCTATTCTTATTTTCAGAGTTATTACAATCAAGTAGTGTTTGCAAATCTCTTTAGTATATTCCACTTGTATTTTCTAGTATTTTACTTATAGTAGTGAAAAGCATTGTATTTTCATAGTTTCGGTAGGGAAAGAGAAAGTAAGTAATTATAATGTAATACATATACTCTCTTGTATAGGCCCACATAAATTGAATTCAAATTCACTGAATAGTGAATAATAACAGTTCATTGACATGAATATAAACCAATTGCCTGAACAAACTTAAAGTGTGAAAATCAAACACTTTCAAAATCTAAAATAAACAGCATTGTTTATTTATGTGCTCTGAACAAATACATGGATTCAAATTTAGAAGAGAATGATATTCAATGTTGCTGAGCTAAATATTATTTAATAAGTGGAAGTTCATATTGATAGTGAGCGATCCTACTTCCACAAATTGTTATTTAAAACAATATTATCGGACATTGATAGTGCATCACAGACGTGTTTTCATAAATAGAACGAAAAATATTAACTTTTCAAATTTATTCGAATTTTATCTGGCCATTGTTAACACAGAAGATGAGTGAACCGTGACATTTATTCTATATTTTGTAATAAATTAGTAATTATTATCCAGAGAGTTTTAGTTGGAAAACTTTGTGATTGCATTTACTGATAGCAAGTGCTGAGAGAGGTCATGGTTGATAAACATAACAGAACAGTTAATTGTTTGTTTTCTTAGAAAGAAAGAGAGAGGGTGAGAGAGTGAGTGAGAAAGAGAGAGAGAGAATTTGATTGACCAATTTTTATAATTATTATGCTTATTATACGGAACATTTTCTGAGATATTCTGTCAAGATTCTAGTTTATGCTCATTGAAAATTACTTCTATTATTTTTCATAGAAAGAGAGAAACAGAGGGAGAAAAGTAGCAATTGAAATGAGGAATCATATTAAAAAAGTAATTAGATTAGAAACCAATTGCAAGCTTGAACCCTTGACCCTATAGTATTTTGGGGAAGTAATTACAACAATATTTTTTAATCTGTTTTGAATTGCCGTATCTCTATTTTTTCTCATCTGAATTTGTTCCATCTGTATTTAAATTTTTTATTGATTTCATTGAAGAATCACTTCATATGTATTATGGAAAACTTTCATTTGAAATAATTATTATCATGATAATTATCTCATAATAGTGTTATTTCTCTTTTATAAAGGGGATATCAATCAAAATCATGCAGCTTTTTATTTCGCTCTTTTTAGTCCATCATTATTAATACAAATAATTATAAGATAAACTGTATCATTATCATTTATAAGATAGGATTAAGATAAATGATTATTATTTATAAGATAAATTGTACCTATTTCATGAATTAACAACAAAATGTGGAGTTTATTCGAATGGGAACGCTTGCTTATTTAGATTTTGGATTTGTTAATTGGATGCGTTGTTAAATTACTTCATGAATGTTCCAAAATATAATGATCCTTGCTGAATCAAATTCTCTCAATTCCTACACATTATTTTAGATGTTGGCTTCATTTTCGAACAGTCTTCATCACATGAATATGCAGAATTCACTATTTGTGATTCAGAAAATGCAATGATTGGTTTTGTGGATAAACAATAGAACTATTCTCATATTGTTCATGCTTGTTATATTAGAATTTCAATTTTCAATGTTATTATACTTATTATGTTCATATATCAATTATCATGTTCAAATCTGATTGAAAATGTTTGTTTTTTCAGGTAAGTCAACCTTGTTGTTCATCATATTTTCAAATACTTGGAGTCTTGGATACCAGTAGTACACGATTGTGAGTTCAAAGCATATTTTAACATTTTGCTTCCATAATCTTCCAAATGTACAGTATAGGCCTAATTCATTGAGTATAATCAAACTGTTCCCTTATATAAAGGGGCTCTTCATCTCCCCATTTCAATCTTTTTTCATTTTCAACTACTTTAAAAACTTATAAAACTATAAAATTATAAAAACTATTCTTATAAAACATTCACTACTCCCTCCTGTTTGTTTCAATTTTTCTATCACCATTTCCTGTTCTCCTATTTCTTTATCTTCTCCTTTTCCTTTCTCTTCACCTTCTCATTTTCCATTCTCCTTTTTCTCGGATTCCTGTCTCATTTTCCTTTCAGATGTCTTTCGCATTCTCCCGTTCTAACCTTTTTCTCATTACTTTCTCCACCAAGATTATTTTACTCTCTCTTTTTGTTGATTTTCATCTTAATTTTCCTAATCTTCTTCCCCTTCCTCTCTTTCTCTTCAGTAACATTCCAACTTTCTCTCTCTTCTTCTTCTCTCTTCCTCGTTTCTTCTCTCTTTCTTCCTCCTACTCTTCCCCTCTCTGCTGATTTTCCACCTACTTTTTCAACTCTTTTTACACTTCCTATCTTTTTCTTCAGTAACCTTCTAACTTTCTCTCTCTCTCTGTTTTCTTCTCTATTCCTCGTTTCTTCTCTCTCTCTCTTTCTTCTCCACTTCCTCTGCACACTAGTCCTTCCCTTTCCATTCCTATACACAATCCAAATTTCCCCACTGCAGCCATAATCCATGTTCATAGAAAACTTTATCTTCTTCCACTTTTACAAAAGCAGCTTACTCGGCTCTGCTTTGAAAACAAACGCGTTCTTTAAATTCCTGGCAGTCTCCTCTGTAATTTCCGTTGGAAGTCTGTCGAGCATGCATGCTTACATATTAGATATTCGTGTGAAAGAGTACTCTATGTCGCTTGAAAAGGTTAGAATATCTTTATGAGGGGATCAAGTGAAGCGATGTTATGTTCCTTTAGTTGTAAAACCCCGGAACCCTTGTTCAAGGTCTTCTTCTCTATATTACAAGAATTGCCATCGTCCTACTAAGGCTAGGCGTACACCGGTTAGTCAAGACAAGACAAGACGAGATTAGTCACGTTTAGTCACAGTACTTAACATAGTTGCTTATGAAGCAACACACCGATTAGTCATTGCATCGGTGTGTGCTGCTTCATAAGCAACTAAGTGAATTACTGTGACTAAACGTGACTAATCTTGTTTTGTCTTGACTAACCGGTGTACGCCTAGCCTAAACTAGTGTTTAGACCTGCAAATGAATTGTAATTTTGTTCATTTTAGTGATTCAGACTGTACAAAATAGAGGTTGGATTCAAAATCTTGCTCTCATTTCCTCAATTTTCACCAGTTTTATAACCTGTATTAGTAAAGAATCGATTTCTCCACGAGATGAATGATATAGGGTGATCAAAACGTGAAATATTCAATGAAACTCTCAATCATACAATGACAAATTATTGAAAAATAACTGAGATTGAAAAAATGAAATGGAACTCCAATTATTTCGATTGCAAAACACTTGAAAGGAACAATAAAATTAAATCATTCTTTATTTAGGAATAAATATTACAAGCACATGAAATATAGACTTATTAAAGTAATATTATAAACATACAAAGTAATGAAAGAAATAATGAACTTCATTTTATAAGATAACTAATATAATACAAAATAAAATACTGCTTGCTAAATTGCTGTTAGAATTTGTTTAAAAGCAGGAGAAAAGTAGAGGTGAATATCATTTCGAAAATGATTGACCAGAACTTCTTGAATATAAGATTGGAAAAAGCCATTTTATCTTGAAAATCTTGATAGGAATTTAATTTCTTGATAAGTTTTTAAACTAATGGACAGAATTTTCCAAGGGATTAAGAATTGAAAGAATACAAAATTGATATCAAAACTCTGATGATATTAAAAGGAATGTATTTCAAATATTATGCAAACCAAGAAACAATTTTAAAGCCACCAGATCCATATAGGAGATTACTATTATAGATCCTATAACTATATAGGATCAGGAACTACAGTATATCCGCTCCAACTTTTCAATGACATATTCTCGCATCTTGACACTTCAAGGAAAGACAAACGATCTTCCCTAGAACAAAAGACAATTAGTGGAGACAAAAACAATAAGAAGACTTGAAAAACAATACAACAAATTGAGTTTTCATAATCCATCATTCTTCTACACGTATGCTTTGCATGTCAGTCGGTCTTTTGTTATTTCAATCATAGAATTCGGTTGAATTCAATGCACTTCTTTGACTTTTCAACTATTGATCCCAGCCAATAATAGGAATAGGATACGGTTAACAATGCTCGAAAAATAGATGCATTAATAAATCAGAGCTTGCAAGAATTCATTGTCTGACGTCTATTGACAATAAGTATGCTCCTATTGACAATAACAGCTACGTTCCCGAATAAAATGAATGTCAATTGTATTCAATCTGCATGATCAGCTGAATCAACTGTCCTGATTGAATGCTTCAGTGTGTCTTTAAATTGAAGGCGTAGATTGTAAATTTTATAAGATGGTGATTGAGGTGGAGATTGTTTTGAAAAATTTAGATCACATTCCATCAGTAATTATTATGATATAAATAATTTGAACTACAGCGCAATTGTTGTGCATCCATCTTCTTTTCTTACTTGATCAATTATATAGACACTAAAATTGACTTGAAAAGTAAGATTGTACACACGAATTATTGTGAAAACGTGTTCTGATGATGCAGCACAGCACTGCGAAATGATCATTAACACAATAATTTTGTGAGTACAATCTTACTTTATCAGTCAATTTTAGTGTGTATACAGCACAATGTTTTTATATTTTTATTTTCTGATTTACTATACAATGCTCTCCATACAACACTATGATGTCAATATTTTGAACTATAGTACATTGTTTTGATAATTTATTCTCTGATTTACTATACCATGCTATAAAAACTATCCGATCTGTAATGTTATATTCATTTGTAATGACTGTAATGACATTTTCAGATTCTTTATTTTTCATGAAATAATTACAAATCAACTCTTGTCCATACTTAGAAACGCAAAAAGACTGGAAAAGCGCCGATTTCGGGCGTGATTTTGTGATATTTTTGAAGCTCTCCAAGCCCTGTGGGTTGTATTTTATATAAATGAATTATTTTACCTTGCCTAATTATATATTTTATTGTTTGTTTCATATTATATTTTTCATGGAAGTATAATATAGAATTATTAGATTTTGACTAATACTTACACAATCTTATACTTATAGCTTTTGCCAGAGATATTTCAAAAATTATGAAATTCATAAATTCCTTTCCTTTTCTGTGCTTTTGTTAATGCGACTCCACACGGACAAGTCATCCAAGCGAGGAATCCATACACATTTGGTTTTTTATTATGTACTTCTCTTGTTTTTGAATTATTTTGAACAATTTACCCTCAAAAAAAAAAAAAATTAAATTTGAATGCCATAATATATAATAATAGTTAATACCAAACAAGTAATTATTACCAATTGATACCAGGAAGCCCAATCTGATATGTTGTAAAATCATCCCAGCAATAGAAACTGCAAACTGCAATATTATTATACATGATATAATGCGATTATTATTTTACATGTATAATAGCGATAAAAAATAAAACTGAATGTTTACTATCATGATATTATCGTCAAAAATGAATGATTTTAAACCTCACTATTATACGATTAGATCATTCATAGCTTAGTAACTAGAATCCTTGGGTTGCAACTCCCACTCCAACCTTCACTCAATCGAACCTTCAGTAGTAACATCTTTTAAACGTTGTGAGCCCACATTTGTCGGTCTCTATCACTACAATACCTGCAGTACATGATTGGAAGTGTTTAGGTAACTTTGGTATGGTGGTGGGGGGGGGGGGTTGCTGTTCCCCCCAACAACGGAAATGAAAGGTCAATGTGATTCAGGTCAGAAGCAGTAAGCAAGCAAGTAAGGCCGAATTTCGACTAACCAACAAAATAAGAAAGTTCAATGACATAGATTATACGGTAGGTGGCTTACACGCTTCTAATTCTAATATAAAGCTAGGCGTACAGATTAGTCACGTTTAGTTGCTTGTAAGCAACAAAGCTATAAACGTGACTAATCTTCTTATTATATACTATGCTTGTACTCGTGCATTATGTTCTCAGTTATTGATAAATGTATTTAAACAATACGGTATTTTTAAACAAGAAACAGGCAATCTTCTGTACTAAAATTTGTAGAATTAATGTTGATGTCGTGGAAACTATCCATGATTGAAAGAATTATTTATTGAAATTGTCAATCGACTGTATTGAGAATAAAGTAGAATTATTATTCTTAGAGAAGTTGAATTGACAATTTCAACAAGCTTTCTCAATCTACTAATAAGCTTAATAAAAAGATTATGTTCAAAACCCATGTAGAATTTTTCCTCAAATTCAGTTCTTATTTCTATTTTGTTTTCGTTTCCTCAATTCTTTTTTAGAATAGCTAAAGCTTGCATAAAAAGACTGGAATCTTTTTATTCAATGTGGATAACATAACTACCACAATATCACCTCTGCTACTATACTAGAAAGAAACTCCTGAAGCTACTCCAATTCGTGGTTTAGTGGTAGAGTGGACATCATTGTCAAATAAAATAAAGAAGTCATTCTAATAAGTTCAAATATTAAAATTGTATAAGAAATTTGTTGTGTCAGTTGTGTGAGTTGTGATAAGGTATTTCTCCATAATGGAAGAAGAAAACACAAGTGTTTTCTTTCATTATTGAAGTTATGTCTGAATTTCTATTTCCATCAAAGATTTTCACTCCAAAAGAATACGGTAAATCACAAGTGAATCAACAATTTTGAATATTGTCAAATGAGTAACAATGAAAATCAAGCTAAACCATCATGATCAATGGAGCTTGGCAACAATGTTACTGAATAGTGTCTCAAATTATCGTGAAAAGAATGTGAGGCATGTTTAATTTACCACAGTCAAGCATTTATAAATCAGTATAATATAGTGAATATGATACATTGAATAAGGAGGTCCTTATCTGTGATTCAAAAAGTTTCATGAAATCATACATTTTATTTTCAAAATTACAGTACACAAATTTGTTTTTTCTACAAATTACAATACAATCTTGGGTGTTGCATAGATTTTAAAAACCTGTGTGTCACGAATATTGAGACAAAGATGGCGACTTTTAGAATGAATGACTTTCACTGACCAATTAGCAAGTGCGCTGAAGCTGCACGGCGAAAGCTGATTTAGATGATGACTTTACTGGAAAGGCAAGTTGAGGCGGCCAGTAATAATACAGTCATTACGGAACCTGATAACTTTATCCGTTCAACGGAATTGAATAATGATGGAATCGATTTGCATAATTTATTGGTTTGACGATTGCTAATGAATACAAATATGCTGATTGAATTAAATAGTGAGTTGGCAAGAGGACTTTACAGAAATCAAATCAATTTATTCGTGATAAAGAGGTAAGGAAACTTCTCTCTGATAATAATAAAATGAATAAGGCTGGATCTATGAACCGCTAAACCCCGTGGTGCGGGGGGCTAGGTGCTCTGAAGGATAACCACAGAAAAGGAGAGAAATATTTAAATCCTGGTTTATAGACCATAATATTTTATTAGTATTATACGTCGGAAGCCACAGATTGAGAGGAATATTTAAATCCTGGTTTATAGACCAGAATAAGTTGCTTCATTATAACTGTATTATGAGGACAGTATTCCAAAGCAGCTCAAAAGTTTAGTGCAGTCATTGAATAGGAAAAAGGTTCATCGCGGGAAATAATTTCCAAGCAAGAGAATTTTTCTTGCTATTTTCAAGTTTTGCATTGAATTCCTACAGTATACATTCTTTATTTATAGAAGAAATCAGTCAATTCTTCCTTATTTTCTCTGTCTCTTTATATTGTAGTGATATTGTATCCTTTGTAATTTGGATAATAAATAGTTCTTCAAAGTAATAAACCAAACACATTTTCATGATAGTCTGTTTAAACGGTATAAATTATACAATAATTCTATATCATTTTATTCTCTTATTGGTGTACCACTTTTTATAAAATGTGATATTTAACAAAAACATTAATTGATTACAAAATTTCTAGTACAATTGTTAATGTAAATAATATGTATAATAATAAACTTGAGAGTGCAATTAGAGAACAAAGACTAGTAATTGACCTTAGCAAGGCTTTTGACCGAGTGCTACCGTGTGGTTTGCTACAGGGATCCATTTGCGGTCCAGTGGTAGGTCGGTCGGGACTGTGACCTTTCTGTTCAGGATAAACTTACAGCCAGCTAGTTGCAGAGTTCAGAGTGAGTAATCCACAGGTGGATAATTCCCATTGTACGATTATCTTCTCTTCATTGTGGCCTTGACCTGTTTTTGCTAGCAAACGCATTAATTCAGAAAGGTGTCTCAGACTCCACGCTATTTTGCATTTCAGAGTCTGTCTTCATAGTTTTCACTAGTTTGTAGTTTCACATTGGCATTGGATACGTAGACTACAACTGCGATGTACCGTAACTGCGGTGCTAATAGTAGTATTAGGCTAGGCGTACACCGGTTAGTCAAGACAAGACAAGACGAGATTAGTCACGTTTAGTCACAGTAATTCACATAGTTGCTTATGAAGCAGCACACACTGATGCAATGACTAATCGGTGTGTGTACAAGTACTGTGACTAAACGTGACTAATCTTGTCTTGTCTTTACTAACCGGTGTACGCCTAGCCTTAGAAAGACAGGAACATGTTTTGAGTGGGCTCCCACACTAAATTGAATTGAATTTTATTAATTTGCCTCCTATTTTAATTCCTTCGATTAAATTTCGTACTTAATTAGGGTTTTGGAAGAAGAAGGTATCCTTCGAAGGATGAACAATCAAGAGAAGGTATTCCTCTTAGAGGGAACTGAAACCTAATGGAAACTGAAGTGGATCTGAACGAATACTGATCTAAAACTGAAGTGGAAGTAATCTGAAACTGAAATGGAAGTGAACTGAAAATGTACTGAATGGGATCATAACTGAACGAAAACTGATCTGAAACTAAATTGGAAGTGAATGGAAACTGAATTGGATCATAACTGAACGAAAACTAATCTATTACTGAACTGAAACCGAACTGGAAGTTAATTGAAACTAAATGTGATCATAAATCGAACTGAAATGAAATCTTACTGATTTTGATGGTCATAACGGATCTTACTGAATTTAATGGAACTGAACAGAAACTAAACAGAACCTGAATGAAAAGTGATATGTCTAAACGATAGATAGATCGACAATTGTTACATATGCCACCCAATAATTGCCATAGTTAAAGGAAGCTATAGCATTGTACCACAGTCTAAAATGTATTTATTAGACTGTGATTGTACTGTACTTTTGCTATACATTGAACTGTACTTTTTACGGTTTCCTCAGCAGACTCCATGTCCCACGAACAATGAGATTTATTCCTAGCAATATTGTAACGGCTCGTTAAGTTGAAGACACGTTAACGTTAAGTTGCTAACGGTGCTATTACTGGGAGTCCTACAACCACTAGCCGAAAACAGAAGGAGTGAAAGCCAGGTCTTATTGCGTGAGGCTTACTTCACGGTCTGATTCGCTCTCTGTACTTGTCAATGTAGGCATCAAAGTTTGGAAGACGTCTTTCTCATTTTTCTAAAAATATTTCTCTCATAACTTTATTTCGATCCAACTCACTAGCTCTCTCATTTTCTCAATCTTAATCTCTCAGGTGTCATGTTGAAACAGTTCTATGAAAGAATAGGTTTCTCTGTCCTTCTTGTTTTGGGTTGGGATTTTGAGAATATTTTTGTTGAAATATTAATTGAATTGAAGTAAAAATTAAATCCCAGAGCCTAAAGCCTAAAATCCAGTCGTTAAATCCATCACTCTTCCCATTATCCATGCACTAGCCTTGGACTTGTATGGCAACACTCCAAAAAAACAATGTTTAATAAGATGATATTTTAATAACTTTTGTTGATAAGATAATATTAAACATTTTCATTGAAAACAAATTCAAAATTTTAAGCTTAAAAAACACACGTATATGTAACACACTCAAAACAAAACTACAATTCAACAGTACGACAAACAAAGAATAGATCATATCTTTCTCATATTTTCTTTCTTCTTTCTCTTTTCTCTTGTTCTTTTGATTTCGAATTTCTTTTGTTCATCAGTGAAGAACAAATATGAAATTTTATGAACTGGAAATCTTCATTTTACCCCCAAAACATATTGTTACGATTGGTATAATTATGCGTTAATAAATAAATATAAAAGTAAAACAAAACACAATACTATTATCATTACTATCGATCAAACCAACCCTTTCACATTGAACTACAAGAAGTCAAGTGAGTAGATAACCCAAATAATCAGAAAATGTTATTGATGTTTATTGAACTCGTGAATTTCAACCGAATCAAATCAAGTTTCGTGACCACCTTGCATTATTACTTGTCCTAAGGCACATGTAAACTCACGCTTCTGACTTTACACTCATTCTATACCTTTGTATGTACAATATACTTCCATCAAAATACATTGATTCCATCTATATTTCAACAATAAACATCTATTCTATACCTATGTAAGTACTATACACATCCATCAAAATACATTGATTACATCTGTATTTCTACAATAAACATCTAAATGTTTAGAAGTTCTCCTACTTTACTGGAGGCTATAGGAATATTTCATTCTTCCAATATATCTGTACAGATATCAAAATCCATTCATATACAGCTCTTAAACGTTTATCACAACCCTTTCAAACTCATTTATTTAGTCACGTTTTGTTTAATTTGTTGAAACCAGCTATAACAAAAGAATCCATGTCCAGATCATGATAGTGGGCGTTTATATAGTTAGGAGTTGTCCAGAGTTAAAGTAGGCCCTACGGTTTCTATACTTTGATTTAAACTGCTTTGAAGACAAGACGAGATTAGTCACGCATAGTCCTTAGATTAGTCATTGCATCAGTTGTGTTCATAAGCAACTGTGAATTATTGACCAAACGTGATAATCTTGTCTTGTCTTGATTTAAACTGCATTAGCTTCAGTCTCAATCCTAAAGCAGTTTTAATCGGAGTATAGAAGGTATCTTCTATATTTGCGAGTACTGTACATCTACTCGTATATAGTCAGTTGCAAGTATAGTCTTGTTTATATCGCGGTTATAAGGGTTTAGTTCAGTTACAAGTTGTACAGTCAATTTCTATAATTTATCTAGGTGTACAGACGTGTGTATGTTATAAATCTATAATGGAATATAGTTTGTAGTTGACTTTAGTCCATGCTGTTTTCATGGTTTTAGAGTTATCTACTAACAGTTATAGTGTGTGGGGCTGTAGTAGTTGTCTATATTTGATAGTGTTTTCATAATGTTATGCATTCGTTTTCTACAGTTAGTTATATGGTGTATACAAATATAGAGTTGTATGTCGTCCATAATTGTAGTGTGTTTTCATAGGGTTATGTTATATGCCAGTTATCCACAGTTGAAGTGTGATAAAGTTTATAATAGTAGAAGGACCTGAGGGTATGGAATCAGAAGGAGGCCAAACCTGAGTCCTATTTAATGAGTTTGATCAGATGAAGTTGAATCTAGGCTACCGGGAGATTGTAGTAGTTATAGGTGAGTGTTAATGCCAATTTGGGATTGTTTCGTAAGAACTGAATCGTTTTCTTAAGATTGTGTTTATTACTAGACAACAGACTGTAGTGAAGGGAAGATGCGAATCGTTACATGTTTGATACAATTACATGTTTTGGTTTTTTTTAAGTATGTCTAGTACGAATTGAGAAATATCCTAGTATAAACGTATTATCTTATTATAATCATTGGTGAACGTCAACGCATTACATAGATTCTGAAAACTGACATTTCTGTGATTACCCGTGGCAAAGCGTGGTATACTCCTATAGGAAATTTCCGTATACAGTGACAGTGACTTAATTAGTGACCTAATTTTAATAATAAATTCAATTCAATTTAGAAGTAAATTTCAAGTAGGTTGGATCCAAAGCCAATTGCGAACAGACAACTTGGTTTAAAATTTGAATAGCAAAATGATTCCTCTGCTGTATTGCCTAACGTGTGATTCGCGCCGCGAAATGTCTTCACTCACGCGTCACGTTTTCCGGTAGCGACGTGCCGTGACTGGAAGGCGTGACGTGGCTCTAGAATCTGCTATCTTGCCGAATTATTCTGATTTCTTGTTCGCGAAAGTCGAACATTTCAAAAGCAAATGTGATTTAGTCCGTATAGGAGGGGCGTAACAATGTTACATATGTCTAAGATTCCGTTATATCAAGTAACAGTACAGCTCCCTAATGATGCCGTATGGTACAGACTTACGAGGTCCTGATTTCAGATATAGGCTATGTTGAATTATTGTCTTGCTTTTTCTGTATTTCCATGTTCTCATGTATAGTTAATGATCTCTGTATCATGTATAGTATGATCTTTATTCAATGTTTGTGCTGTAAACTTGAAATATCGGGGGAGCAAGCTCTGATCGGGAGTACAAAGGTACAGAAATGGAAATTTTATAGAAAAAAATACCCCGAATTTCTCAATTTTTGTAATTGAACCGCTGCTTCTACCAATATAATATAATACTGAAATCTACTTGATTCAAAATTATTGTTCAACACAGCGTTCCATACTACAATCAAAACATATCTCATATTATATCTTTATAAACAAATCAGTCATATATCTCCGTGAAAAACGATACAGTTGGTAAAAAGCTTGTAAACCCAGACCCAACATAGCCAGAATTTGGTGAAAAACGAGTTTTTAGATTACTTTTCAAAGGTTCGTTTAGTGGCTCTCGCTACACGTTTTTTCGAATGAAAATGCTTGCTTTCCATGCCATTGTAAAGGCTCTGAATGGCAACGCTACTAGACAGAAGAGAAAATGATGATTACAGAGATAATTACTGGGTTGGGAGAAAGAGAGAGAGAGAGATGTACAGAGTTTGAGAGCGAATAAGAGACAGAAAGGAAGTAGAAGAGTGTATGTGTGAAAGAGTGAGAGTGAGAGAGACTGAAGTTCGCACAACAATAGCTTAGTTTGACCGACTTTTGCAAAAACGCGTTGCGATTCCTGTGATTTGAATGGAACAAGGGTGTCTTGTCTGCTCCTCCTTATCCTCTGCGGTGACACAAAAGAGACAAATTACTGTGTGAAAAGCGTCCGTTTGTAACACTTTTGTACGCGAAATTTTCCGTTCGCCTGCCTTCAAACACCGTGGATTTTCATCTTAGAATTTCTAGTGCGCCTTATCTTCAAATACGATACATCTCTTCCATATTGTTTCAAATCTAATCCATATTTGGTACATCACTTTCAGTTTTTATATTATAATTTACTTTAAACCTTATAGTTTTGGAAGTTTGTTGAATATTTCTCGAATTTTCAATTAATTATTGAGTGCATTGGTTCATTTGATTTCGTATCAGAGAAATTTCTGTAAATTCAATTTTTTAAATACAGTAGGCTACACATAGTTTTGGACTGGGATTTTTGTGATTATCTGGAGTGGGAACTTAAATGTATTTACCTGATTCTCAAATGTATTATTTATTTTTATTCCTTTTTTTCGGGAGAAAAACAGTTTTGGGCTGAGCCTGTTGTTTCTCTCCTAATAATATTTTAATAGGTTGTACTTGTATCAATGAATGAATTGAATTGAATCATATAATTGCACTTACACTCCCATTATAAATAAAATAGTCATTCGACTATGTAACTATGTAACTCTGGGATTGAAGCTGTTTTTGACAATACCTATTGCCAATGTGGCATCTTATCTTATTCTCAATCTTATCAATGGAATGGAAAACTTTCCATATTTTAAACCATTTTTGTTACTGTTTCATAATATTTCTAGTAGTTCAAAATCATCATTAATCTACGGGCTCATTCATCATCATCATCATCGTCATCATAATCATTCATTCATTCATTCTTTTCTCCATGTACAAATCTTGTATTATTGGATTGTGAAAAAATACGCCACTCTTCCATTGCATCGATTAATTTTTTGAAAGATATAATTTATTCTATTAAGTATGATGAATTTCCAAGATGATAAACACTGAAAGAAGTGATAATACTCCTCTTGTAGTGTTATGGTGATGATTATAAGAATTATTGTTTTTCTATAAATAGAACCGATTAATCAAACTGACAACAACTTTCTGTAGAGATCGTGACCACCCAAAACAGCCTATCAATTATTAAAAAATAACTTATGCAAGAGTTATGGGGGTGTAGCACATTTAGTAGTTGTGCAACAGTGCAGTAGTGCGTGAAAAAATGTTTTCTAATAGAACTTTGACCACACCAGAGTGTTTAGAAGTACCTCTATAATACTACCGCTAATATACTTTGGACCAAACGGCATTCCTTGATAACAATCAAGATTTTCGAGTATATTATGATTTTAAGCCTTGAGCTGAAAATGCGTTCGTTTAGTATCTTAGCTTCTTCACAAGGAGCATAAATTTCTTGAGACCTATCATGAGATAGCCGCGATCTATGGTTCTATATTCAAGGCCCAAATACAGCCTCTTTGAGAAGCTGATAATGACAAGGAGCCTCGAAATTGAGATTCAAGTAGGTATTGTACAACAACCTCTTTAGATGGATGGACAGACAGGCTTTTCTTGAGGTGAACTCTCTAACTATATTAACAACTATTCTTTTCTGGCGTGCTTGAGTAATTTATTCGAAACGTTGTCCTTTTCATAATAACTAATCAGTTGACTTGCAGTTTTTTAGTTTGAGTTTGGATGTGGCTGGCCTAGCGTGAAATTTAACGGAGAAATGGGTAGCGGTTTAACTGGATTGTAACTGGGTGAACTGAAAGGAAGCATAAATTTGAAAATAGAATTGAAGGTGTAAATGACTGGATTGTAACTGAAGCAATACCTACCGCCATAATTCAATATCCTTCGATAATTATTATAACAATAATTATCTAATCGATAATCGAATAATTATCCTTCGCTTCTCATAGTTTCCATAAGCACGTCATAACCTGAGCAGGTTTTACTAGAAAACAAGAAACGTAGGTGACCCTACTCCCCCTATAAAACTTTACCTAGTTTAGGAATAGACTCGAAAAATCCAATAGATACCAATGGTGTGTTCTCGAGGACCTTTTTAGATCTTTAGTACTTCAAAATAGTGCTCCAGGTTATAGATCAAGGACTAGTAATAGTTCAAATTCCGCTATCACAGGCATCTTAGACAAAACTGTGGGCCTTTGAATAGGCCTAGATAATAGTCCATTATGATATTAAATTTCATTCGAATATATTGTTGTTTTGTGAAGTTATATGTTAGCATTTTACATGAACTTTAGGCTAGAACTTTAAACAAAGCAGTCAGTTGTTCTAGTTATCATAGATATATTAGATAAAATTGTAGGTTATGCATTGACCTAATAGGTTGTTCAGAATTCTATTATTATATTTGAATAATATTTTTTTCTAGTCTTACTTCCATTAATATTCTCTAGCCCATTATTATTATATTTTATTCAAATACAGTACTAAATATAGTTAATTCTTGGCCTCATTTGAAAACCTCTTACTCGCTTAACGGCTAGTTGCATTAAAATCCAATTGAATTTAAAACGACGTCATTTAACGGACTAATGAACCGAAATCTCTACTAAGCTGTGTAAAATAAAATTACGAGATCTTGTTAAATTTAATATGGCTTTTGAGCAATTAAATTAAATCAGCATCAAAACTTTTAACGAAGAACTTATCGTTCTTACGTTGATCTGCTTTGAATTCCTGTAGGTCATGACAGCCTTTCATAATTGATTTTAATATTATTAATCATTTATTTTATAATACAATTTCGTTTATAACTGAATGTTATTTTCGAGCCTTATTACTAGATTTTATATGGATAAGTTACGTACTTTATTTATGAAGTTGTCAAAACCAGAAATTTATCAAAACAACGAGATACCATCTTAGGCTAGGCGTACACCGGTTAGTCAAGACAAGACAAGACGAACTTTGATAAGTTCAGAATGATCATTATAATTGGTTATAATTCATCAGCCTTCTATTCATGTACTGAAATTCTGTCAAAACAGATATAGTTTTGATACTAAAGACTAGTCGTAGTCATTGGTTAGTCAAGACAAGACGAGATTAGTCACGTAGTCTGTCTTGTTGCTTGAAGCAACACACACCGATTAGTCATTGTCAAGCAGTGTGCTGCTTCATAAGCAACTATGTGAATTACTGTGACTAAACGTGACTAATCTCGTCTTGTCTTGTCTTGACTAACCGGTGTACGCCTAGCCTTAGTATCAAAACTATACGTATCTGGTTTGACATAATTTCAGTACATGAATAGAAGCCTGATGAATGATAACCAATTATAATACCATTCATCATCATTTTCTAGACTTATCCAAAAGACCAGGCTTGTATTTTCAACAAAGAACTGTACTTGTCAGTCCAGTTTCAAACTTGAAAACAGCTTGTCTGTTGGTTGATAGTTCACGGAGGTGTGAAAACACAACTTCTACAAAGGGCCCGCTATCTTGCGTTTCATAGTGCGTGCGTAAATTATATGCCTTGTCATTGTGTAATGCTTTACGCACAAACGCAACTCATTGGAGAGCGGAAAAGTGTTGCAACATTATAAGTGCGTGCCGAACTCAAACCTCGAGCAATTACCATTAATTATTGTCAACTCATTGCGTATATATACGGTAAGCCCGCATTAGCGCGACTTGTGTTGAAAAGTTGCTGCTGATAAGATCTGGATTGTGGATTTGATACTGTATCTGTATCACATGTACTGTATCACATGTACTGTATCACATGTTCTGTATCACATGTAGCACGTGTCTTGTATCTTGTAAAATCAGTGATTCCATTGTATAACTTAAGTATTTCTTATGCATTAGCATAGACCAACTATACATTTTATGTATATTTTTATAACTAGAGCCCGGATTTTAGGCGAAATGCCTTAATTTTGCTTATTCTGCCTTTGCTTATTTCATCCTATTTGATATGTTTTCTTTGTTTTGCCTACAAGATTACCAATTTTTTATTTGAAATATTTAAAAATCAGTGAATTAACATAATTATTTTTTTCAAACGAAAATTTTGCAAGAAAAAAGCTTATATTCAATATATTATTATTTGAAGGTAACCCTTCTATTAAATCTAGCTTCAGTTCAAATGCAATAGTGTGCTTCAGATATATGCATCAGTAACAACAGTTGATGTAGAAAGGTCTTTCTTCATACTGGAAAATTTTCTTTCAGAAAGAATACAAAATTCAGAGACAAAAAACTTCAAGAAATATATTAATCATGTGCAACCAGTGGAATATAAGTTTCTCAATATTCTTGTATTATTTTTTTCATATAACTGTATAGGATTCCTATAATAGTGATAGGACTACACTATGCCTTTTTTCGATTTTAAAGTGCCTATTTTTGTGTTTTATAGTGCCTTTTTGCCTGCCTTTTTCAAGTATTATAAATGCCTGAACATCCGGGCTCTATTTATAACTATACATTTTATGTGTTGTCTATGGCATTAGTTTGTTTCTTATATTCTAAACTGATTATTTTGTACGTGTTTTCCCGTGGCGAAGCGTGGTATGCTTATTTGGTCATCGCCGGGTATATTTCCTATAGGACCAAAAAAAGTATACCACGCTTCGCCACTGGTGTTTTCATTTATTTTTGTATTTTTTGTTGTGCAAGTTTCTTGTAGAAATTGTACTGTATTATTTATTGTGAATCTTTAAGAATTGAGATCTATCTTCAATCTATCTTGAATCTTTGAGATCTATCTATCTGTCTATCTACCTTTTGCGTTTCTATGGGAGTTTTTTTTCTATGGGAGACTCTCCTGAAAAATTTTGCAAAATGGACTTGGCTGAGTTTGTAGTTAGGCTACTCAAATTCATTCCTATCTGGAATAATCCAATTTTCTCTGTCAATCTCATAACTGTGTAGTGATACCTGTCCACTTGGAGGTTTATAACTGAACTGGTTACTGAGTATTATGGAAAACTATGTAGAAAATCATAATTTTTAATTTTTACATAACGGTTTTCTCCTCCAGTAGAATTTATTTCAATTGATCCAATTCGCACTATAAATTATTTCATTCATAAAAACTTTAGTTACTTGTCTACAATACTTACTATACTGCGATTCATATAATTTGGCGGATGGCGAACAGTAAACGGCTGATGTTTTAAGCAGCTTTGACACAATACTTAACCTACAAATGCTGAATCTCGTAGATTATTGCAAAGACTTTAAATAAGGTATTTTAAAAAGATCTTCTTTAAAAGGTCTTCTTTGGAAAGGTTTTTAAAGACTTGAAAGGTCTTTGAGAGTTTAAAAAGTCTTTGGATTATTGTGTCAAAGCTGCGTAACATCAAAGCGTCAAATTAAATGAATCATACTATACTTGTCACCTACACAATTGCCTGTCCCACATGACTCACATCAACAACGTAGTAACTATATCTTTATCTACAGTGAATAGTTATGTTGTCCACTGCACCGCACATGTATGGCATACACTTGAAATCGGGGCGTATCCGATGCCAAGTGACAGTATGTGAGTGTGTGATAAGTGTCACACATGCAGAGGCAGAGATCAGATCACTGGTGAAGGTTGCAGAGCACAGTCTCTGATTGCACATCACTGGTGTAACTGGCTTACATACAGCTGCACTTGATGGTTCAACTAGTAGAGTAATACTTGATTCAACTCGAGATGAATTTATAGAGTAACTTGTTTCAACTCGAGATTAATTTATAGAGTAGCTTACTTCAACTGTAGAGGAATTAATGGTGTAGGTAGATTCAACAATTTGTTTCAACTATGAAGTAATCTACGGAGTAAGTTGATTCAACTGCTTGTTTCAACAATAGAGTTATACGAAGTAAGTTGATTCAACTATAGTTATATTAGACGCAGCTGTTTGGTTCAACTATAAGTAACCTGATTCAACTATAGAGTGAATCAATGAGCTGAAATCAAGTGTGCCGAGTTTATAAATTGGAGCAATGGTAATTTAGCGATTGATAGGCCAAGGAAAGAAGTGGAAGAGGAAGATGGGAATGGAATGAATAAAAAGGAGGAGTAGGAGGAGGAGGAGTAGGAAGAGAAGGAGGAGTTGGAGGAGGAGGAGGAGGAGTAAGTGGAGGAAGAGGAGGTGGAGGAGAAGGAGGAGTTGGAGGAGGAGGAAGAGAAGGAGGAGGTGGTGGAGGAGGAAGATGAGATGATGAAGGAGGAGGAGGAGGAGGAGAAGAAGAAGGAAGAAGAAGGAGGAGGTGGTGGAGGAGGAGGAAGAGGAAGAGAAGGAGAAGAAGGAGGAGGAAGAGAATGTGAAGGAGGAGGAAGAGGAGAAGGAGGAGGAAGAGGAGAAGGAGGAGGAAGAGGAGAAGGAAGAGGAAGAGAATGTGAAGGAGGTGGAGGATGAGAAGGAGGAGGAGGAAAAAGAAGATAAGATTACACTCTAGGTTGTAATATATCGTATCAAGTTCTAGGTAAAGAAACCCAGTAAGTATTTATTCTGTGAACAATTTTGATATAATATTGAGATTGATATTATGAAAGTGAGAAGATAGATGATGGAAAGCAATGGGTAAGGAGAACAAGGACTGGCGAGTCAGATCGTATCAACGCTGTTCACACATTGCCAGAAGCCAATGCCAGTAAATTGTATTGTCCACTCGTCCACTGGCAACATGTAAACGCACCAGGGGCCAGTTTAATAAGAAAAGAAGAAGGAGTACATCGTAAATCGTAAATAGGAGAAGGAGGATAAGAAGGAGAAGAAGAAGAAGAAGAAGAAGAAAGAAGAAGAAGGATTATTTCAACGTATAAAATAATTATTATGTTAAGTACGCTATGAAGCTCAAAACATTTACTCATTGAAAAACGTAATCAGCAAATTCTCGAACTCATGAACGAGTCAATGAAGAAGAAGAAAATAGATGGAAAAGAAGGAGGAGGGAAGGAGGAGGAGGAGGAAAAGAAAAGGAAAGGAGAACTAGGGAAAAATATGGAGAATGTGGAAAAACATAAGACAGGCTGGTGTGGTGGTGGAGAATGGAGTTCGAAAGAAAAGCAAAAGGACGAGGAGAAGAAGAAGAAGAAGAAGAAGAAGAAGAAGAAGAGAAAATAAAAGAAGAAGAAAGAAGAAAACGATAAAGAAGAAGAAGATGATGGAGAAGAAGAAAGAAGGAGAAGAAGAAGAAGAAGAAGAAGAGAAAGAAGTAGAAAAATTGAAAAGTACCAACTAGAGTAAATCGGAGGACAACTAGACGATATAGCTGGTGCGAGCACGTACGAGTAAGCACGAACACGGACAAGCATTTAGTGGAATGAAAGAGGAAGTGTGTGTGTCTGATATAATTAGAACAAACGCGCCTCAATTAAAAACGCATTCCGAAGTAATCTAGGTGGCACTGCCATGCCTCATATGGATTGCACAATTGCGACAAAAATGGATACGAAAAGAGTGAAGTAGAGCAGATTGATGGAAGGGGCTGAGGGATTGATAGGTCGGAAGAGGAGGGAGCTGATGTAGGAGAAATAAGGTTGTGAAAGAGAAGGAGGAGAAGAAGAAGAAAAAGGAAAGGGAGGAGGGAGAAGAAGAAGAAAGAGAAAATGAAAGTGGAAGAAGAAGAAGAAGAAGAAGAAAGAGAAAGAAATTAATATAAAGAAGAAGAAAAAATAAGAAGAGGAGGAAGATAAGGAGGTGTAGGAGGAAGAGTAAGAGAGTAGGAGGATGTGTAATAAGGATAAAAAAAGAAATAAGAATAAGGAAGTGGAGAAGGGAGAGGATTTAGAGATTAGAAGTGAAGATAAAAGAAGAGAAAAGAATATGAGGAGGGTAGACAATTATGAGGTTTGAAGTAGAAGGCAGAAATAAGAGCCATTATGAAGCAGAAGCATAAGAAGAATGAGATGAAACTGAATGAGAGAAAAGAAGAAGAAGAAGAAAGAGAGAGAGGAGAAGAAGAAGAGGCAGAAGTAGGAAAAGGCAGAAAAGGATTATGAAATGGTGGAAAACGCGAAGGAGGGGGAGAAGTAAGAGGAGCGGTAGCTGGAAAAGGAAGTAGAAGAGTAAAACCGGAAGTAAACATGATGTGGATTGCCAAGAAACGTCAAATATGGAACTGAACAGGAAGTTAAACGAATCCAATTCACAATCACTTAGTTCATATTATTATAGTGATGCAAAAATAGGCTTCCTGTTTTGACTTCACATCCTTCCCTTTGACTCAGAACTGCTGATAATACGTTTCTTGTAATTGTATATATTTTTGTGTGGAAATCTTAAACCCCATAATCACATCCTTTAAAGTCCTCAACTACTGTATTTTTGTAAACCAAATTCAGTCTCTTCGGACCAGTCGTTCTCGGAAAATCTGTAGTAGAATTTCCCATGATTGAATTAGGCTACGATTCATTAATCTACGTGTGTCATAAATATTGATAGTTGTCAAACTAATCGCTTTTATCAAAATTGAATTGAAAATTTGAGTCTACTATTGAAATAAATATTTCAGAATATAATAAGCTATTTTATTTATTATGAATATCGAATATCCATGTTCAATAGAAAGAATCTGTTCTTTCCCATTGGATAAGAATGAGTGTAGAGCACCTCTGACATCTAGACGGCGGAATAATGAAGTCGTAACTTGAATGACCCAGTAACTGCTGCCATTTTATGACAGAATTCAGAACTAGCTGCGTTGTGCATTGCCGACCAATCAGGGGAGAGAGGCGGAGCTTGGAGGCGTGTCTGTAAAAATTGATGCTGTAAATCACCCAGTAACTGCAGCCATCTACCGGTCGAATTCAGAACTAGCTGAGTCATTCATTGCTGGCTTATCAAGAGATAGCAGGCGGAGTTTGGAGGCTACATGATTTACAAATTAAGCTACAATTCATGGAAGAATTTTAGACATAGTCAAGCAAGTTATTAATATTAAAAATAAATTAAATAGGTTTGTCTTAAATGCTTTAAATGATCTACTAGGGCTTTTGTTAAAATACAGATACGCTTTTGGTCACTAAAACTCCTTTTCTTTAAATATTTATTGGATTTGATACTACAATAACTAATGTTATTGTACAATGTGCAATGACTCCCTCATAGATTTATGAATTCTCCGTACAGGAATTAGAATATTCTTAAAAATATAGGCCAGAAAACACTTTATTATAGAAGAAGATATTACAGAGAATGTAAATATTCCCCATAAATGCATTTGAAGATGTGATAGAACTTTTTTCTAAAGATTCTCCATCCTATGCTATTTATTATCAATTAAGTCCATAGCATCAAAGAGGATCTTACAAGATGTTTTCTAACATCCTCTTCGATAGCATCAAAAAAGATAAGTTCAGCTCCAATCCTCCACCTAAATTATTCAAGGAAAGCCCATAGCTTAATGGTGTAGCCAATGATTATTATTGTATCCTTCTACCTTGAGCTGAATCTATTACCATATAAATTGTAATCTTTCAACCATATCCTGGATTGACTCACAGACTTACAATATTAGTGACAAGTTACAATAATATTGTAAATTAGAATTTTGTTCCGTTTACAACATGATTGTACATGACAATATATTCCCAAGCTACTACTCATGATGCTAACCTGAAATCTAAATACCGAGATTTCTATTGCGTCATATAATGAGCAATATTATCAGATAGCATTAATGTCCTATTAAAACGTGACTAATAAAATTAATTTATTAATTTGCGAAGCTTCTTATTGTATATGAGAGTTATTTTAGGAAATGGTAAATTATTAACTTTTTTCTTTTACTAAAAAAACTGCAATACAATCAAACGTTTGTCACTGTTTATCTCTGCTGTATTAGAATCGTGACTATTATTCGATGACATGTGAGCCACCCATATGTTAAAACTGATTACAAAAATAAATATTATGGGACTTTTATCCTTACTGGGGCAAAAAAGATGTGATAAATTCATTGTTATTCGTGATATGAGGCGGATAAAATGAATGAATGCCACCCGGAACTAGAATTGTACAATTGCACATGAAAAAAAAATTTTTTAGAGTGATATCAAATAAATTTAATGTTTATTGTAATAAAGATTGTAATCCGGTGAATGAGTACTGTCGCAAGTGTGAAAATTCATTCACAATGCATAATTATAGGCCTAATGCTGATTTAGTTGGAATAGAAAAGCCATTGTTTTTGTGAATTATTGCTGTGATAGTGGGATAACTATAGAAATAATACAGTGAATTATTGATTTATTTTTCGACTTTGGTGTTGAATATATGTGTGGCATTGTTAGGTGACAAGCTTGCAGGTTTTTTTTATAAATAATTGATTCGAATTGAATATTTCCTGTTTATTACTCGTTATTCATGAGATGCATTATCGTATTATAGGAGTCGGTATTAGAAAAAAGGGGCATAAGATTTGCATTATTGTTGTTATCATTGTAATAAACAATTTGGAACTGCCTCACTTATGGGTTTGTTAATTGTTTTTTATCAAACTAAAGCTTTTAATGGATTTTTTCTACTGGAAGATGAATAAATTTTTCTATTGGAAGTAATTGAAACGTTTCATAGATTACATTGCCCTCAACCTCATTATACCTAAAATCATTATATCTAAATTCTTCCAATCATGCAAAATAATTCGAATTTTTAAATATACTCGAATAAATTTATTAAGGGAAGCGGTTGTCCTAGTGGTAGCAGGCGGGTCTAATCGATGAGATTAGATAAGAGACGGCGCCTACCACTCCTGTTGTAACGGTGAACGGCTCCTCTAAATGCAATTTATGAGCTTCAAAATCGCTTCCCGTTGGTTCGGAACCCACCTAAAGCTGTAGGTTCATTCATCTGACTCTCATCAGCATCCTTCCCATTACCCACGCACAAGCCTAGAGCTTATGTGGGCATCATCCCCAGCAAAAAAAAAAGTTCAAGCTTTTACTGTACTTTATCAATTTTTATAATCAATAGATCATTCATCATTCCTATTATACTGATGCAATCTGGTTAAGTAGGTGAATTGTATGATAAAAACAAAACATTAATGAAAAATAAAATTGAAAAAGAATGAATTGACCGTGTATATTATGTGTTTGTATGGTTTTTATCAGTGAGCAGACCCTCACAGGTATAGCAGGATCCTTTTAACTTGTCAGAAAACATATGTTTTACTCGGCCACCAGTACAATACTTAACCTACAAATGCTGAATCTCGCAGATTATTGAAAAGGTCTTTTAAAAAGTTATTCTTTGAAAGGTCTTCTTTAAAAAGGTATTTTAAAGACTTTTAAGCCTTTTGATTATTGTGTCGAAATCACTGTTTAATTATTACCGAAACAGCTGATTTCTGACAAGTTGAAAGGATCCTGCTATAGGTTCCACCTCGCCTTATTTATGTGTTGGTCACCAATCCAAGAGCGGTCTCGAGTGTTCGTGGCTTAACCTCGTGTTCACTCAGCAACCGCTCTCACCGAGTAATACCTCACATTTCACCAGACTTTTCATTAAACCTCTCTGTAGGACAACTCCTTCGTCCTTTCTAAAAATACGATACAGTATCTCCCTAGTATTCCTCGGTTTTTTCCATTGCAGTAGCAGTAGTTCAGTGCCTCAACCAATAATACAAGCAAAAACAAGTAATGAATTGGCACAGTAGTGCTAGCGGCTATTCCAATTCTAATATTCAGACCACGACTGAGCAAGGTCTCAGTCTTTTTGTTTTTTGTACTATATCTATTTCTATTCAATTTCCATACATTTTGTATAACTATACTATGAAGTCTCTGGACTACTGTATTCTTTGTACTATATCTATTTTTACTCAACTTCTTTACATTTTCTATAACTATACTGTCAGGTCTCTCTACTACTGTATTCTTTGTACTATATCTATTTTTACCCAACTCCTTTACATTTTCTATAACTATACTATCAGCTCTCTCTACTGCTATATTCCTCGTACTATATCTATTTTTATTCAACGTTTATTTTGCACTATTACTATATTATTATTAACTCTTGCAACGAACTGAAGCTGAGAACTCTGATTAGTATCTCTACCCACGCTGGGTATCATTTTTCCCGTGGGGAGGCCAATGTCATTGTCTATTAGAATGATAATAACTTAATAATATTGTTTTGTTCGGTGTTATAATACGATAATAACTCTTGTAGTGAATACATCTCCTTCAAACATGTTACAGTAGGAATACAGTTTTGGACTGATCCTGTTGTTCTTTGCCAAATAATATTTCAATGATTTGAAATAATTTTCTTTAAATTTCTTTAATTTATGTTATAAAATGAAATTATTGTGATTCAATTATGAATCACCTATTATGATAGATTCAATCTGATCAAATCAAATTTTACCTTACTTGAATATAAGTTTCAATATTACTTACTATTTGAGCCAGAGTATTATACTGTACCATGTTTATGGAACATAAACAATACTATACACTTAAACGTATGGAAATGAAATTCAATTATATTTATTCTAATTAATATTGAATACTGCACACATACATTCTCTTAACTGAGGTCGGAAAGAGCTCACATAATAAGTAAGGCATCTATAGTGAGATTCACGTCAAGAAGTCAGCATTGCTTAGATGGGAGTTTGCTATCCTTGTTCAGCACAAGGCAGTTGCTGATGTCTCTATCCTATTCGCACTGTGCATAGTTGCCGCACTGTGCATTGTTGTCGCACACAGTCCCAACAAACACGTTTGGTGCAGTTTTCTCTTTCTCTCTCATTGAGACTTGGCATCAATGCTCCTCATATAAACAATGCTGACTACTTGACGTGATTCGGACTACACAGCAATTTTAATAATATATAATTGCAACTGCAATAAATATAAGTAGCAATATTCAATATAAATTGCAGCATAAGTGAACTCCATACTTTCATGTAAATTCGGTGGAAAAAATTATTGAAAATAATGTGCTATGAAAGTTGTTTTCATACGGTATTTGACTCCATCAGGCACTCGAGAAATATCAATGACTTGTAGTGTTATTGTTATTATTAGAGAGAAAATAACTACAATTAATCAATAATAATTTGTATGTTTTATTTTGTCTGTTTCAGGTGAGTGTTGATACCTTCCCATGACAGTATCGTAATCTAGAACTTATGATAAGTATTATTATATGATAAGTATTATGATAAGTATTTATTATTTTTTATCATGTACAATTATTTGCTTTCTTGATCTCTAATCTCTAATAAAACTGCACATAATTTGTAGGCCTGCACCTCTTCAGATTGTAGGCTACTATGTTGTGCTACTTATATTCTTCAACGGCTGATTGTAGCCTACCTGTCAAAAAAGTGAAAAACGTTTCTGAAACATAGGTCTGGAAACATTTTGTTGCCAAGAAAATTGTGTTGGAAGATTGTTAGAAGGTTGAAGATCTATCATATTCATGGTATTGGTACCTATGCGAAATACACTGTATAGGTTAAGGCGTACACCGTTTGTCAAGACAAGACAAGACAATATAATATTTAGTCACAGTACTTCACATAGTTGCTTATGAAGCAACACACACCGATTAGTCATTGCATAGGTGTGTGCTGCTCTATAAGCAGCTATGTGAATTACTGTGACTAAACGTGACTAATTTTGTCTTGTCTTGACTAACCGGTGTACGCCTGGCCTAAAGGCTACATTGATCTCATCAAAGACATAATCTCATAATATTCTGTGGTATATTTAACTCTATGCCGTATACGTTGTATTTACAATTGTTTTATGCAATTGTACTACTGTAGTTAGTTTTCATATATGGAGAGTACATTCAATTTTGAAAGATATTACTATCTTTTGAACTCTACAAACTTTGGAACACTGTAGTACATTTTTTTTTAAATACTTAGGTTCACTGAAGAGGAGAATAATTATTAGATTCCATGAAATAACTATGAACCTACACATAGTTGATCAATACTATATAGATATATTCTCTCACGGTCATCCATGTTACAGAGCGTAACTTGGAAAACTTAAAACTCAAGAAAATACTGGAAATTTCCAGAAGATAGTATTTTTATAATCTTATTCCCGGGAAAAAGTGAGCCAACCATTTTAAAAGGCAATCTTCTATGCAAGACATAGGCTTACTGTCAAGTGCATCGTATTTTGTAGTCAGCAGACGCGTCCCATTTCTCTCTTTCTCTCTCTTTATCTCTCTAGTAATATCGCGATAGTCTCCTTTGAATACTTTATCACGTGATCTAATTTTCATGTCACCGTTGCACCGGTGTTCCTTCCAGCATGCACCGGAAAATTCACTTCTGCTATAGTCTGTGATCTGCCGTGTATGATAGAGATAGAGAGAATTGGAAATGGCGGATAGGGAATGGTAGGGAGGAGACACTTGGGGAAAATATCGTTGAAGAAAAGAAACTATGAAGGGAATAATGTTATAGATGTCGTACAGAGGCTAATGGCGGGAGAGAGAAAGAGAACGTAAGAGCAATAGAGAAATGTTATCGAAGAATTTTTATATTGATCTTGTATGGGAAGAAAGAACTGTTATGAAGGATGTACCAGAGAAACCTGCATTTTTGAAATGACTGTAAAAAATAAACGGATGAATATTTCAAAATTGTATTGTTACTATCTTAATCTACATTAAAAATAATTCAAGAAACAACATTCAAATTGTCATTCTAGATTCAGACATTCTTGTATAGGCGATTTCTAAAACTGCCCATTATTTCATGGAGAAATTTCTACATTTCGGGATATCACCCGATTTGGAGAAATATTTTTGCGAACATTCATGCTCACACGGGCTGTATGACTTGTGGAGCCGTCTTGCTGGAATAAGTTATAATTGTTCATTCCATGTTGACGGAGCTGAGGATTGAAGAACGAATGCAACATTTCCGAATAGCGTTGTGCATTCACATTAACCTCTTTGCTCCCTGTCATTTTCGAAAAAATACGGGCTAAAAAAATGAGGACATTGCATATCAAACTGTTAACTTGCTTGAATGGAGTGGTTTTTGATGGAGTTGTTCAGGGTTTTCAACTCTTCAGTATCGGAAATTTTGTTTATTCACAAAACCAGAGAGATGATAATGGTCCTCATCGCTGGCTCAGCGTAAGTATTTTTATTATCTTTGGTTTCAGAAATCGCCTACACAAGAATGTCTCAATCGGGAATGACAATTTAAATGTTGTTCCTTAAAAATGCTTTTTAATGTAGATTAAGATAGTAACAATACAATTTTGAAATATTCATCCGTTTACTTTTTACAGTCATTTCAAAAATGCAGGTTCAACGGGTACACCCTTCATATTGATAGATACTCTTTGTATATTATCTGATGAAGATGCAAGTGGTTCGGAACCCACCTAAAGCTGTAGGTCCATTCATATCTCATCATCATCCTTCCATTAACCACGCACAAGCTTAGAGCTTATGTGGGCATCATCCCTAGCAAAAAAAATGTTTCTAATTTGAAATTCTAAAATAAGTAACAATAGGCCAGAAAAACAATCCATTTGTCATCCGCCTAGCTAAAAAATTTACTTGACCTTTTGTCATGAAGCATTGTACCCATAGAAGCATTACCAGTGAAGAATGTGTTTTTATGAATTTAATGATATTATTAGAAAGTGTTTCAATAGTACAGTATATCATACAATAATATACAGTATTAAGAATAGCTTTTTCAAAAAAAGTTACAATGGACTCATCAAAAACAATCCATTCGCTATCCGCCTCGCTAAAAAAATTAACTTCACCTTTTATCATAAGTTTTATACCCATAGGAGCATTATAGGCTACACATTCATGAAAACACATTAACTTCACGAAATGAAGAATATGTTACCCGTGAAGAATGTGTTGTTATGAGTTCAATGATATTATTAATTTGAAACTGAAAATTATTACTACTGTATCATGTAGCAGTATTTAAGAAATGCGTTATTAGAAATAAAAGCGTTTCATCCCATGGAAAGATCCCAAGATTGAGGACACAAGAAGTACTTCTACCTATCTCTAATAGAAAGATCTCTTCAATTTTCTTGTATTAGACGAACCCTGAGCGAAATATGCCCTCAAGTTACTCACGCTTTTTCCCATTTCTTCTTGAAGTGAATCGTAGAGACTCTACTTCTTGTCTCTCCTTCAAAATTCTCAATTTTTTCGTCCTCTAGAAAATACGTCCAACATTTTCTTCCTTATTCTTATCTCACCATTTATCTCTTCACTTTTCTCCTCCTTTTCCTTCTCACCCTTCCGCTTCCTTTTCTTTCTCTCTTCAAATTCTTTCAAAAATTCCCTTCATCCGTAGAAAAGAGTTCAACATTATTCGCCTTCCTCCCTGATGAAAAAAGTAGTAACATCATTTTCCTGCTCTCCTAAACGCGTAACGGTTATCACTGAACTGAAAAGCAGTTACTTTTTGTGAGCGAAAAAGGTTTTCAAAAAAATGAAAAAGTAACAGTTCGTTCTTCTCCTTGCTAAGGAAGAAAGTTCTTGCATATTAAACGAAAAATTAACTAAGTTAGATGGCGTTGTCTCTAATCAAGGGAGAGATTATTGAATTTGGGACTGTTCATTAATAAGGGGGTGGGCATTATTGGGAAAGTGGTCTTATCCTGTAGTGAGATTAGTTACTAGTTTTTTGTGTGAAGTCTTAGGTTTCTATGGAGATTTCTAATTTTATAATGATCATAATTGGATTTTTATTCTGAGAGGATTGAAAGCTTTGATTAATAAGGTACAGTACTATTTTTTTAATTTGACGGATGGTGAATGACTTTCTTTTAACGTTTCTGTGGTAATGAGTAATGTTATGTTGATTTTTTTTTGCATGAATACTGTAAACAACATGTAAAAAATAAATAATTTCTTTTGGCATCTAAATTGGCCCAATATGACGGACACAGTGGCTGTCAATAATTTTGCAAAATTCTTTTATAATTATGTGAGGATTAATACTCTTATTTTATTATATGAAATAGTAGATCTTGTAAGAACAGCTTAAGACAGTCTTACGATTTTGAAAATATATCTTTAGACAATCTTACGATTTTGAAAATATATCTATAGACAATCTTACGATTTTGAAAATATATCTTTAGACAATCTTATGATGTAGAAAATATATCTTTAGACAATCTTACGATGTAGAAAATATATCTTTAGACAATCTTATGATGTAGAAAATATATCTTTAGACAATCTTTTTTTTCTTCAACGATAGATTGCTATCTAGTCTTGAGACTAATGAGCAACTTTTTTCTGACCTAAATTACTAAACACTTTTTACAAGAGTAATCCTCCTTAGGTTCTCTTATTCAAATTCAATCACACTCAAGTACACTACTGATGGCTGTACTACTTATCTAGGTTTCATTCATTCACACCACTGCTTATCTTATCCACTGACAATCTTATGATGTAGAAAATATATTTTTAGAACATCTTTTGATGTAGAAAATATATCTTTTAGACAATCTTACTATATAGAAAATATCTCCCTTCTCGTGGATGGATGCTCTACCTCAAACCATAAAAAATTGATAAAATGCTTGCTTGCATCATTCACGAAAATATTTTTCTCTCCGACTAGAGAAGAGAGGAGAAAGCCAATGGATAACATATTCTTCACTCCAAATCCTTCCCTCGGCCTTCAAGAGTAAAACAGATATATTTTTCGGCAACCGACATGCGTAACCCCATACGTAGTAGGCTTTTGCGGATCGAGACTGAGACTGCAGCCTTTTCCCCGGGGGGAAGACAGGCGGGTTAGCCATTATTTTAAACAGACGAACCCGAGATAACCCCGCATTTTTCTGACTCAACAGTGTCACAAAGCTGTTCCCCGTTATTTCGAAACATTTTTCACTGAACTACTGTCTCAGTGCTTTTCATATTGAGGCATTGTTTTTATTCTGCACTAAGTTTTCGTGTTTTAGTACACTATAGTGTCGAGGCTAACGTTTGTCGATACTACGGTGGCCACACGATTTAAGGTCAATTCCCACATTGACGGTTCATGAGCTCGGGATTTAGCTTAGTCCTAGATTAAAACGGGTGGCTACCGTAGCATCGACAAACGTTTGTCTCTACAGGTTAGTGGGTTAGCAGCATAGAGAGCCCTTAGTACATAGTATCGAGGCTAAAGTTTGTCGATGCTACGCTGGCCACCCGTTTTAGTCTAGGACTTGGCTAAATCCCGAGCTCATGAACCGGCCCTTAGTCACAGTACTTCACATAGTTGCTTATGAAGCAACACACACCGATTAGTCATTGCATAGGTGTGTGCTGCTTCATAAGCAACTACGTGAATTACTGTGACTAAACGTGACTAATCTCGTCTTGTCTTGTCTTGACTAACCGGTGTACGCCTAGCCTAATACTACAGAGACTGTATAATAACAGTGTGGCCATTTGATGTCACACTTTTGATTGGTTAGCTCGGACAAATCCAACATAATTTTGCCAATTCTCATAATATTTGCATTGAAATAAATCGCAAATCGTATAATTATTGTGTTGAGTAATATCAAACGAAAACCCACCTTTACCGACAATTTGCCTTTGCCAGTGTCAGTTTTCATTATTTCAACTTTTTACACAATGGAGAGACAATTTCTAATACTCAACATAACATATTATTATGATTTGCTTCTGATTTCATTGCAAATCTTATAAGAATTGGCAAAATATGGTGGATTTGTCCGAGCTAACCAATCAAAAGTGTGACATCAAATGTCTACACTATTATTATGTATAGCAGGATTCTTTTAAATTGTCAGAAAACAGCTGATTTAACGTCAGTGAACTAGCGTACATCAATCAGGTGTTTTCTGACAATTTAAAAGAATCCTGCTATACAGTCTCTGTGATTCTAACTAGTCGATTCTATTTAGCAAGGTTCAAGCTCCACCTCACGAAGTGTATATAGATGAAGAGATTTCGAACAATGATGAGACTTGAGAATTTTCCCAGCTGTCTGATACAAGCCGGGACAACAAACCCGTTCGATGGAAAATTCCACGCAAACATGTTGACCTACATTTTCCAGGAGGGGAAAAGTGGCAAATTGTAGGTGACGCGTGGAAAATATTCCAGTAGTTGTTTGTGTGGAAGTTTTCGTTGTGAAACGTAGTTTTGAAAAGCAGCCAAAGTTTGCAGTGAGTTACCAGTGAGCACACCACTTGTTTACTAGATGGCTAGGAGGGGGAAGAGGAGGAAAGGAGGGGGAAGGGCAAGTGGAAAGAGGACTACACCACTGGATGCAAGAAGGGAATGGTAGGGAAAGGATAGGGTGAAGTAGGTAAAAGAAAAGGCAAAGGAGGGAAAGGAAAGGGCAAATGATGGTAAGGAGGAGAAGGATTGGGTAAAGGAGGGAAATGATGGGGCAAAGAAGGGAAAGAATAGACAAAGCAGGGAAAAAGAGAAGAAGGATAGGGCAAAGGAAGAGAAGGATAGGGCGAAGAAGGGAAGGAATAGGGCAAAGGAGGGGAAGTGTAGTTGAAGGTGGGAAAGAAGGATAAGAATAGGGCAAAGGAGGGGAAGGATAGGGCGAAAGAGGGAAAGGATAGGCAAAGGAGGGGAAGTGTAGGCGAAGGAGGAAAAGGAGGAGAAGAATAGGGAAGAGGAGGGAAAGGAGGACAAGGATAGGACAAAGGGAAAAGATGAGCAAAGGAGGGAAAGATAGGGAGAATGAGGTAGGGAGAGGATGGTAGATTAGCATAGATTATATAGATAACAAAATATAACTGTTTAGGTTCTAGGTTACAAAAGATGTAAGTGCAAGTAATTCTATTGATTTCATGAAATGGTGAGTTAATAATTTCAAAAATATAAGTATTAGATGCAGTGTGACAATATAAACATAATTGAGATTTATCTACATGAAACGGAGAGAGAGTGAGAGAAGAGATTGGAGAAAGAGGAGGAGGAGAAGAAAGAGGAGGAGGAGGAGGAGAAGAAGAAGGAGGAGGAGGAGGAGGAGGAGGAGGTGGAGAAGGATGAAGAGGAGGAGGAATACGTAGAGAAGAATCTCTAGAAAGACGAAATAAAATCGTTTAAGTAAAAGTGTAAATGGAGGAGAAAGAGGAAGAATACCGTAAAGAACGAAGAAACTTGAAAGTAGAAGGTTGAGATTGTAAGAGAAATTCTGCAGTACTTGAACACCTCAATATGGCAATAAACAGTACACTAAAATGAGGTAATAAAGATACGTTCTTGAACTATCCATAGAGGGATGTAGAATATGGGGGGAAAAAGATAAGAAGAGACAAAAAAAAATTATAGGGAAAAAAGAACTGCAATAAAACAGAAAAAAGCAAGATAAGAGAAAAGTGTTGAAAAAAAACGAAAGAGGCGAAGACTAACATGGAAATGTTGGTCAGTAGATAAGGGTTGGTGATTGAGTACCCGAAGACTTCAAATCTAAATGGATGTTCACTCTTGAAGTTCAAGCAAAGATGTGATAGAAAGGAGGGTAATAGTAAGGAGAGTTGAGTGTTTACATACTTCCCCAAAATATCGGAAAAAAGCGAAACGAAAATGTAAAAGGAAAACGCGTAATGGGGCTCTTTAGATAAAAACGAGTTGCCAGATTCGAAGAAGGGTGGGTAGAAGAAGAAAGGGGAGGGGGAATAATGGGAGAGAGGGGAGAGGGTGGAAAGGTTGGTAGAAGAGAAAAATCTAAAAATTCTTTGTGTAATCAGACTTGTTCTGAGAGTTGGGTACTTATCGGAAAGTTTTAAATTTCATTTTTGGAAAGATAATAATAATCGGAGGAACGTTGGAGAGTGTAAAGTGGTTTCGTTAAAGTGCGAGAGAGAGAATAGAGGAAAGTTGGAGAGAGGAGAGGTTGAAAAGAAGAAGAGAGTGAGTGAAAGAGAGCAGAAATGAGTAAGTTGATAAGAAGACCCACCGTGGTGATTTCTCAAAGAGCAGCGTTAGAAATGTTTATACTTTTGTACACTCTTGGCATTCGATTTGTGTAAACAGAAATTTTTTAGTATTTCAGTGATGTTCTCGAAACTCTTTTAGAACGTGGAAACTCTCATCTATTATGCCTCAACTTCGCCCACAGCACTTTAGTATTGAGAAAAGTGAAAATTGAAGTAATTTATCTATCTATCTATTCATCTATTAAAAATGATAAGCAAGCCATTCTTGCTCCGATGTGTCATCCTTCTTGGAACCGGCATTCTATCCAATTCTGTCAATAAAGTCAATTGAGCCAATCTGCGATCACTTTAACACTGTCAATTTAGCGCTTGCTGTTGTGAAACAGATTTCACACACTGCATTACACATTGGAGAATATTCAAGTATTGGATTGGTTTTGAATTCAGTTCAATCCGGTTGTGTTTTTTTAATGATTTCTAGTCGATTTCACGAGAAACAATCGAAATTAACGGTCGTAAAATGACGTCATTTGATAGGACCAATGTAATGATTTCACTATAGACCGACCGTATCAGTGATGATGTAATTGAACAATAACATAACCTGTAAAAAATATAGGCTACTTTTATAACGTGTTTCCAAAACTGTTTGGAAACATGTTTACTTTTTTTAATGCAATTACAGGTTTCCAAAAAGTTTAGTGATGTCACACTTAGCCCCTGCGCCCACTTCGCAACTGCTATCTGATTTCAGTCAGCGTTGCCAAATGACTGGCTGATAGGTTAGATTACCCGATTACTCGAAAAACAGCCAAATGTCATCTGGCAACATTGGATTGCTGACTGAAATCAGATAGCAGTTGCGAAGTGGGCGCAGGGTCTTACCTTATCGAGCTTCCAAACGTTTTCCAAATCATCGGGCATCATAATTTATATTAAGTAAACTAAGTGGTATTAAGTAACTAAGTGGAGGAAGCGATTAGCATTGTGTCTTATCGCACGATTAGATTAGAGACTTGCACCTGTTACTCCCATTGTAAGGGTGACCACTTCAGTTTAAGACATTTTTCCGTTGAATGTCATTCATTCATGAGAATCAAAATCGCTTCTCGGTGGTTCGTATTTCACCTAAAGCTGTAGATCCACTTATAAGTCAAAATCATCCTTCCCATTACCCATGCACAAGCTAAAAGCTTGTGTGGGCTTCACCACATGAAAAAACTGGAGAATATATTTTTATATAGCGTGAATAAGTGAGTGGTCCCTTGAATGACTTCATAATCGAGTTAGTACTTTTAAACTTTCTCAAAATTCAATTTACTTTGAAAATCAAATAAACAAATTTATTGAGTGTCTGTTCAGCTTGAATTTTTTTTTTTTTGTTAGGGTTGATGCCCACATAAGCTCTAGGCTTGTGCGTGGGTAATGGGAAGGATGATGATGAGAGATGAATGAACCTATAGCTTCAGGTGGGTTCCGAACCACCGGGAAGCGATTTTGAAGCTCATAAATTTTTGTATTTAGAGGAGCCGATCCAATGGGAGTGGTAGGCTCTGTCTCTTATCTAATCTCACCGATTAGACTTGCCTCTGCCACTGGGACAAACCGCTTCCCAATGTGAAATACCAGCTCGAAACAATTTAAAAGGCTACAACTTGAAAGTGTAGCCTATATTTCTTTCAACTCAAACAATATTCACTCTCAAAAATTTGAAAGCTTCCTCATTTTTCAACTCGTTTCATAGTATTTCATTACCTCATAATGCACATAACGCAATACATCAAAGCAATTCAGCTTTACATCATTGTAAGTAATCTTTCAACTTCAAACTCATATTTTACTTTAAAAAGTATAGAATATTCCTTTAAACAAACATTATCTATTTCCATAGGTGACAGCATGCACTCATTTTTAAATCCCATGTCTTATTCAATTATTGTCCCATTGTTACCTATGACAAGTCGTCCACATCATTATTTACAGATTTTGAAAGGAGAAAAATTATCTCGGTAATATCATTAGAGCGGTGAAAATAGTTGCTATTTTGTATAGAAAAGTCGTCACTTTGGAAAAACTTGTGACATTTCAATTATACGCTGCAATTTTCAAAATTCAAGGGAAACGTGCCATTGTCTCGAGTAGGAAATTTTGTTTTTAAAGATGGTTGCTGATGCGGAACGCGTAGTTTAAATGTTGAAATAATACATCATACACGGTAATGAAAGCAACACGAATTTATCTAATCTGAGACGCGATGCTAATTTCGTTTCAGTGTGTCAGTTTCTATTCTGGCGATGCACTAATACACAAATAGGGAGACAAACGGGCGTCGATGAATTATTCATTTCGAGTGAATAATTCATCCCAGTCTTGTCGTCGAGGTCTGGTTGAATTTGAATATAATATTAGGCTCATCGCGCGGTTAACTAGAATACTGATAAATCGTTTCACAATGCAAATAGAGCGCATGCTATGAATGAAATGAGCTTCCCACAATGGAATCGTATTGGCGACAGTTTTGCGAGTCGGAAAAGTGTGAAATATTGTTTTGTTTGGGTGGAAAACTCTATTTCATCGCAATTTTTCCACAAATTGCCGTGGTATTGTCACGGTCCAAGAGAATTATTCATTTAAATGTAAAATAACATGCAAAAATTGAGGTTGGATTTCCCCAAATACAATGCTCTTTGCATACGGTATTCAGGCTTATTACATGATCATAAGGAATTAATTAAATTTTTCTTAAATAAACCTCACAAATAATATTTGTTGAGCTACAATATCATATTAATGTGTATATCCAGTCTGAAGCATGTATTATTTATTTAGGTAGCCATATACAATAAAGAACTTACTTTATATTATCTAGATTATTTATCAGAGATTGACATAAGACTTGAAAAAACACCGGTTAGTCAAGACAAGACGAGATTAGTCACGTTTAGTCACATTCACAGTTGTATGAAGCAACAATTAGTCATTGCATCGGTGTTGACATAAGACTGTGACTAAAAATGACTAATGTCTTTATAGGTTATATGTATGTCAAAACAACGCCACATGTCACCCTTTCGTCCTTAGCACACTTGCTGGAATTTTCTTACTGTCAAAGAATTCACCTTCAATTTTACTGAAATTTTCAACAAACAAATTTATTATAGATTTTCTCAAACAACGGTACTAGGCCTACTGCAAGACTATTGAGGAGGAAATATGAAATATTGGAGGAAATATTGAGACTACGGAGGAAATATTCCTCTACATAATCCCTTCAATATTTTCTGTCGAAATCTAATTCAAAATTTTCCATGATAACCACGTTTATTCAACTTTTGTTATCCATTATGTATTTGTTGGATATTGTTTTTGATCTTTTTCGATTCTCGACTTTTTCCTGTTTGTTTTCAATTTTTAAACGTATATATGTTTTATTTTTCCAAATCATTTGTTTTCTGTTTCTTTTTAGTTACATTTTGTTTTTGGTTTTCATTTTCTAGCATCCCCACTTCAACGACCATCCTCGAAGGAATAATGGCGCAGTAGAAGAGGAGAAAGAAAAAGAAAAAGAAGAAGAGAACGAAAAGAACAAAACTAGTCAACAACAATGTCACTTTGCATGGAATCTGAAAAGAAGAAGAAAAAGAAATATACATTGTGCGACAATCTGTGTTTTATGATCTCGGTAATAAACTAAGTGCGAAAGGTGTTAGTGCAGTGAGCGAATCCAACAATTATTAATCTCTGAAGTATGAACAGTGATCACAAAATTTCGTGACTCATCTAGGAATTTTTGTTTTTGAAATTTCTAGTCTGTTTCTAATTTAGACATTTATATCATCATGAACATTTTTCCCAAATTTTATCCATAAGACAACTTGTGAAAAAGTTGTATTTGAGTTTTATTGTAGTGAATCTCATCTTGGTGGAGTCTGACACCCTATAACTAGAGAACAAAATTTTTATGTTTTATTAAAGTATCACAATAGAAAGACATCTAGTTATCTGCAAAGCACTGAGAAAATAAAACGAAACCGTATAAAGGAACTTTCAGAACTTGGCAAAATTTTTTCCAATTTCTGTTTAGTGACAATTTGGGTGGGGACAATAATGACATATTCATTACTTACGTGAAATCGGAATCCATTTAGCTATTTGTGTTTAAATGTAAATAAGGTCACTGAGAAGAGAAATTTTTAAGATACTAATCTACTATTCAAATTCGTGGGAGATATCTTATGCAAAGTAATTCGAATTTTTGTGCAAGATTTTATTCGTACTTTAGCTCTGCTTTAACATTTTGACTTTAAGTTCCTGACCCTATCAAAGAATACTATTTTATTACTTCAAGACTTGAGGATACTCTTGTGAACAAATAATGAACTCTTCTTATTTCTGTGATTGAATGAACCTTACCGTTACCTCTAGATCTTGAGAACTTATGAGGTTGGAAATTTATGAACTCTATTCATTTTCTGTTCTAAGTACCAATTATACCATTCAATTCATGACGCTTCTACTAAACTGATTATTTAAACTCCAAACTGTTTACCAATTGGATCTCAATATTGAATATAACTAGAAATTTCAACTGATCTTGAAATAATCTTGAATTTCCACATTGAATTCTCGACCTTTTGACATCTTCAAGTCTCATTTGATAGTGATATTCGAAGCTGTGAAACTTGAAACTCTTCTCAGCCAGGAATTGAACTTTGATTAAATCATATTTGGAAACTGAATATAACTAGAATGTTGGACTATATCTGGTACTGAATCCAACTAGACTCAGATTTCAGAAACTAGATCTCAAAAACTGGAATCTGATTGTGAATCAAATCACAAATTCAAAACAGAATTCAATCCCACTGAGATCTACGAATTCTAGAGCAATTCCTTCTAGAACTAGAACTGAATTCAATTACAAGACAAACCTGAACTATGTTCAACTACTGAATTTCAATAAGATTTCTGAAATTCAATTTAACTAAACAGTGCTAGAACGTGAATGAGACGTAAACTCAGAACTGAATTCAATCACAATCATTTCCTGATTTCAACAAAAAATTACCTTGGTTCAATAAGAATTAACCGATTTACAACAAATCTAACTAACCTTTGACGACAATAATCAATCCACCATTTTAAACATGGACACCGAACTCTACATTCATCGCTCCTCGGCGAATAACAACAACGCACCGCCTGTTTCCAGCAAGAAACGCTGGAGCGTCTCAGCCGCCTCCAACAACAGCTCACTGGAGCGCCTGGATGAAGAGGAAACGCCAGAGGCGCCCGCCTCCCTTAGACCGCCACTGCCGCCCTCCGGAGGCAGGCGCAAGTCGTGGCATGTGGGCCGGCTCGATTACCGGAAACGGAGAAAGGCGAGTGCCGGAAACGCCCAGGGTGAAGAGACGCATAACAGACAGAAGCGCCACTCCTGGTGGGCCGTGTTTCTGCCTGATCATTTCGGGAGCAGGTTAGTTCACGCTTTGAGTTATTTTTTATTAATTTCTGTGTTTGTGTTTTGTTTCATTAACATCTTGGTTATGGTTCATGTACTTTTTTTATTAATTGAAATAGAAAGCCTGTATGAGAGTTGAAAAAGTTAAGTAGGCTCTTTTAAACGTAAAGGAATTAAGAAATTTATTTTAATTAAGTAGTTATTAAAATCAATTAACTAATTTATTTAATTAATAAAAAACGGCACTTGTTGATAATATTGCTGCCTCTCAGAACAAGAGTGAATAAGTTTGTTAGAATATTGAGTCTGAATTTCAAGCCTCATGACCTAAAATTAACACCTTTCTCCTTAATTAGGCATCACCCCAAACAAAATGCGAAAGAAAACCTGTAATATTTTGAAAACTAAAAAAAATGAAAAATTCAAATCAAGTTCATGATTATAATGCAAAATGTATGTACATATTTCTATAGATGTTTTACATGTGTTTTTTTTTAAGAAAATTTTATGTGAATGAAATTATTTTACGTAGGTAATTAATAGAATAAAAAACGGCACTGGTTGATAATATTGCTGCTTCTCAGAACAAAATGGCTGAAATGAAGTTGGAAGCCCCTTCCTCATTAATTAGGCATCATCCCAAACAAAATGCGAAAGAAAACCTTTAATATTTTGAAAATAAAAAAAAAAAGAGGAAAAAATCAAATCAAGTTCATGATTATGATGCAAAATGTATGTATAATATTTTAGAGATGTTTTACATGTGTTTTTTTAAGAACATTTTTTTGTGAAGGTAATTATTAGAATCAAAAACTGCACTGGTTGATAATATTGTTGCCTCTCAGAACAAAATGGCTGAAATGAAGTTGTTCGCTACAGGACTGGAATAGTGGAAGCACCAATTTTTCAAATGTTCTATTTTTGTCAGTTTTGATTCCTTTTATTTCTGATTCTTGGAATGTGGTTGCAATTGAGGCTGTAGGATGACGGGACATTTCTTTTTTGAAATTTAAATTTTTACAGTTAGCAGTAAAAAGTTTTTATTTATAAATAAAAAATTGTACAAAAAATTCAATTCATAGCATTTCAAAATTCTAGTTTTGAGCAGGTTACTAAAATTTTTACAGTTTATCTCTCAAATAACTATTTGAGTGATAAACTGATAAAAATAACTAACTGATAACTCATAACAATTTCTATCTGTTTTGAAAGCCTTGATTAGTGTACTGTGTTCCTTGACAGGAAGCAGTGTATTAAATTCTGTAGAATCCCCAAGAAATTTTCATCAGGAAAGTTGAATGATATTACTCAGGCTCCACTAACAGCTAACAGACAGTACAACTTGCAACTGAAAATCAAACCTTTTATTCGAAATTGAAACGTGTTCACTGGACCAGAATGAAGCCTTTTCACCAAAACCTCTTGATCTGTTTGCTCCACTTGAGATCGCATTGTGTTCCACGCCAAAAGACGATGCTTATCAAGAACAGAATCTTGAAATACAACTGTACACTCTTTCTTATTCTTCTCGCTCTTCTTGTTCTTCTTCCTCTTCATTTCGCTATAATTCTTCTTTCTCTTCTCCTTCACCCTCCTCCGTCTTTTTCAATCTAAAATAATTTCTTCTAAAGCTCTTCGAAAATCTTCTACGCTTTTATCCATCAATCTTTACTTAAACCATTCTCAATATTTCCTTCGATTTCATCAACTTCTCCTTTCTATCTCTTTTTTTTAGGTGTGTACTACTTTATAATGTATTTCACACCCCCTTTCACTTTTTCCTGGTATCTTATTATTATGTTTTAACCTGTTTCCCATTCCTCCTCCTTCTTCTCCCTTCTCCTCCTCCCCTCCTCTCATCCTTCTTCTCCTCCTCCTCCTCCTTCTCCTCCTCCTCCTCTTTACCTCCTTTTCTCTTCATCATCCACTCCGCCTTCTTCCTTCTTCTTCTTCTTCTTCTTCTCTTCTTCTTCTTCTTCTTCTTCTTCTTCTTCTTCTTCTTCTCTCTTCTTCTTCTTCTTCTTCTTCCTTCTTCTTCCTCTTCTTCCTTCTCTCTCACCTCTTCCTTCTCTCCTCCTCCTCCCTCCTGCTGTTCCTCCTCCTCCTCCTATTTCTCCTCCTCCTTCCATCTCCTCCTCCTCCTCCTTCTCCTCTCTTTCTCCTACTCCCTTCTTTATCACTCCTTCTCTTATTTTCCTCCTCCTCCTCTTCATCGTGATCCATCCCCTCAGATCACTTCTTCTTCTCCTCCTCCTCTTCCTCCTCCTTCTCCTCTATCCTCCTTCTCCTCCTCCTCCCTCCTCCTCCTCCCTCCTCCTCCTCCTCTTCCTTCTCAATTCTTCTCAATCCTTATTTCAATCTCTCTTCTCTTCTCTAGTACATCGTCCTCCACCAATCTCCTGTTCTTTTCCTCCTCTCTCATTATTCCTCCCTCCTTCTCCTCTTCTCCTCCTCTTCTTCTTCTCCTTCTTCACCTCCTCTCCTCCTTATCTTCCTTCTTTCCAATCCTTCCTCTTTCCTTCATCTTCTTGCTTTCTTCTTCTTCTGTCCTCCTCTTTTATCACCTCCTTTTCCTCTTCTTTTTTCCTTCCTCTTTCTCTTTGTCCCTCTTCTTCTACTTCTTCCTTCTTCTACTTCCTTCTTCTACTCTTCCTTCTTCTCTTCCTACGTCTTCTCCTTCTCCTCAATCCTTCTCAGGCTTTCTTCTTTCGTTTCTTCTTCTCCTCTTCCCCTCTTTTATCGCAATCCACCTCCTTCTTCTCCTTTTCTTCCCTATCCCCTCCTTCTCCGTCTTCCCCTCTTCCACACCCTGCAGACATCTATTGTCTCATCTTCTTTATGTATTCAGACATTACTGATGTATTGAATACCAGCAGCTCATGACGTTTGCCTGAGAGCACATTTTCCACGAGCAAGAAAAGTTGGCTGACAAAAACAAGAAGTGAAGGAAGGCATTGAACAGCAACAGAAGGCAGCTTGTTGGTTGGAAACGCGAACTAGGAACAATAGATGAGAATAGGAGAGGAGTGATACAGTAGAAGGAGTCTTTACAACACAATGGGTTTCTGACAATACTATACTCTTCTTATGCCTGGCATCTTGTCTTACATTCTTCTTATTCTCCTTTTCCTCCTCCTCCTCCTCCTACTCCTCTTCCCTCTTCTTTTCTATCTTCTTTTCCTACTTTTTCTTCTCCTTCTTCTTCTTTTCTTCTTTCTTCTTAGAGTATCAAATTGTTTATTTATAACTCATTTTCTTCTTTTTTCAATTTTCAGTTCTGCAATATCAAAATTGTACTGATATTTTTCCTTCTTAGGTCTTCTAAAACATGGCTTCTGATTAAAAATCAATCAATATTTTATTCCCTTCTTCTCTTTTCAGTCTACCTTTTACTCATCCCCCTTCTTATTCTGATCTTTCTTCTCTTCTCACAAAGCCTTCTTGTTATTTCTCTCCTTCTCTGGCTTCTTCTCCAACAACTTCCCTTCCGACGATTTTCCTCTCCAACTTCTCCTCCTTTTACTCCTTCTTCTTATCCTGCTACTATTTTCTTTTCATTTCCACTTCATTCTCCTCTTGTGTGCTCAATGTTTCATGATTATTTCTCGCTTCTCGTCTCTCCTTCTCTTTGGTCTTCTCGTTCAACTTCTCTTCCTTTTTTCTTCTTCTCCTTCTATTTACTCTGGCTTCATTCCTTGTCATTGCGCTCTCTGTTTTCTGATTCTCCATCTCGCCTTGTCTTACATCCTTCAAATTCTTCTTCATTTACTTGTTCTTCTTCTTATCCAACCCTTTCTCAAACGTTTTCTCTTCTTCTTCTTCTTCTTCTTCTTCTTCTTCTTCTTCTTCTTCTTCTTCTTCCTCGTTTTCTTCGTCATCATCGTCATCATCATCATCTTCTTGTTACTATTTTTCGTTTCTACTTCATTCTCTTCCTTCTGTCTGCGCTATCTGTCTGAAGATTCTAGATTCCGTTTTAGCTTACATTCCAACATTTAATTCAAGTTGCAAGACAACATAACAAGATGCCTGGCAGAAGGAGAAGAAGAAGAAGAAGAAGAAGAAGAAGAAGAAGAAGAAAAAGAAGAAAAAAGAGGAGCATAAGAATATATAAGACAAGATGCCAGGCTTCTCCTCCTCCTTCTTCTTCTTCTTCGTTTAATTCTTTTCCTCCTTTTCCTCCTTCTTCCCCACCTTTTCCCCTTCTCATCCTCTCCTCCAACTTTTCCTCCTTTTTCACCTTCCTCTTTTCTTTCTTTTTCATTCCTCCTCCTCCTCCTTCTTCCCCTTCTACTAATTTCTCCTATTGTTCCCTTGTCATGTCTACTTTATTCTCCTTCATCGCACCATTTGCTTTATGATTTCCATCCCGTGGCCGTCAGGGATTTCCCATCCTTTTTCTTCTCGAAATTGAGGTTGTTGTATCACAGAAGTATCGTAGAAGTTTCTCGACGCTTTTATAGAATTTCGATGCCACTTGTTTTTGTTCGAGTAGCTCTTTGTCTTGCTCCGATAACATTGTTGAAATAAACACTCGTTTCAGATGTTTTGGTAAAGGGAAAATAATAATTTCATTGAAGCCCATGGCAAGATGGTACCGATTATTTATCTTACGAATAAAGTTAAAGAAAAAGTGATCATGGTTGACCATTAAAAATTATGAATAATAGTAAACATACTTATTAAAATTATAAATTTTGTTGCAAGATTCGTTAGGCTAGGCGTACACCGGTTAGTCAAGACAAGACAAGACGAGATTAGTCACGTTTAGTCACAGTAATTCACATAGTTGCTTATGAAGCAGTACACACAGATGCAATGACTAATCGGTGTGTTGCTTCATAAGCAACTATGTGAACTACTGTGACTAAACGAGACTATCGTCTGCTGTCTTATTGACTAATCTGTGTGTAACCTACAGATGTTAGATTGGTGTGTATTCATCTTAGGAATAAAGTTAATGAAAAAGTGATCATGGTTGACCATTAAAAATTATGAGTAATAGCACAGACAATTGGAATACTTAGTTAAAAGTTAATACTTAGATAATTTAAAATAGTTCCTATCGAGGTTGACCATTAAAAATTATGAATAATAGTAAACATACTTATTATAATTATAAATTCTGTTGCAAGATTCGTTAGTCACATTTTTCCCTGTACAGTACTTGTTATTTTCTCAAATAATTCCTCGAAATATCTAGCGTGACGTACCAGTTAGTAATTTTATCTCAAAAACCTTTTCAAATAGTGCATCATGACAAACATATTAAAAGTTTGTTTACTTTGTTGACGTTTGAAATTTATTCGCAACTACTTGCTAAAATTCTGCGCAAACGCTGAAAGCTGAAACAAATGCATGTATCACTTATTCGTTAACTCTTTAAGTCTCGAATAGTGACACAATTATTAGCAATGCTCTGTGAAAATGATTTCTCTTATCATATCTGTCAAGTCCATTACGTTCTCCGATTGTATTTCATTTTCTTGTTTGTTTGGTGTAGTCGAAAATATAGCAGGATTAATTTAACTAGTCAGAAAACATATGTTTCGGCCACCAGTATCACAATACTTGAACTACAATAATGCTGAATCTCGCAGATTATTGGAAAGGTCTTTAAAAAAGGTATTCTTTGAAAGGTCTTCTTTAAAAAGGTCTTTCAAAGACTTTAAATGTCTTATACTGAATAATTAAATATTGTGGTTCATAATAACATAGTGCCAATTTATTGGCAAGTTTTTTCTTTCTAAAATATCATAATGTAATACAATATGCGAGACTCATAACTGCTTTCAAAATGAAATTGCTGCTTCGTCTGCATTTTTTTTTTCAAAATCCAACCAAAAGCATTAGTTCACATACATAACAAACAAATGGCAGCTAAAAAGAGAGTTTGACAACAGAAAAATAATAGGACTCACATTTTTGAACCCGACTTCCGTAAACAAGTCTATTTTTCCCAGTTCTTTTCAACTTTTTCCATGAGTGGCTTTCATCAATCCTTCTTTTTCTTCTTCTATCATTTTTCTTTCTTTCTCCTCTTCCTCTTCCTCCACCCACTTTTTCTTTCTCTTCTTCTCCTTCTTTCTCTTCTCCTCCTTTCTCTTCTTCTTCTTCATCTCCTTCGTTTCGTTCTCCCTATCCTTTTCCTCCACCTACTTCTTTTTCACCTACTTCCTCCTTCTCCTTCTCCACTTCTGCTCATTCTTCTTTTTTTATCACACTCCTTCACTGTTTCTCTTCCTCCCATTGTCTCTCACTCCAAACTTCTTCTTCCCATTCTGCCTCAATTTCTCTCACTCTCATTTATTTCCCCTCTCCTTTCACAATCCTTTCTCGCCCTCAACTCTGTCTTTCTCGCAGTTTTCTTTTACGTTCTTCTGCTTTTCCTTCTTGTCTTCACACAATTTCTTACTCTAGTTTTTTATTATTTCTTCAACAGTTTTCCTGATTAATCATATTTCTCAATGTACCCAAAATGTGAGTTTCAAAATCTGTCGAACTCCACTGTCTTATTCATCTTATCCTTCTACTCGCTCACTCACAGCCTTCCTTCCCTCCCTTCCCCTTTCGCCCTTTCTCTCTCCCTCTCCCATTCCCTCTCTCCTTTTTTCACACTCTCCCTTTTTCTCACTCTATCTCTCTCTTTTACACACACATACTCGTCATTGACTTTCCTCGTCACTTCATTTCCTTTTCTTCTTTCCATCTATTTTTTGAAAACAGATTTCTTTCTCTCTCTCCCCTTTCTCTATCTCTTCCTTTCTCTCTCTCTCTCTCTTATTGTTATCTACTGTACATGAATATAGTAATCTTATCTTATCTCTCTCTCCTTTTCTGTCTCTCTCTCTCTCGCTTTGTGGCAAAACTATCGATTTCTACCAAACTTCTGCCATGTTTCTCCCAACTAAATAGAAAAATTCCGAACCTCCCCTCCCCCCTCCTAACCCTGGCCAACCACCGATCACTTTCCAGTTCACAAACAACCAATGGCAGCAGCATTCTTGCAGTCACGTGATTAAAAACAATCCGTTTGTTTTCTTCGTGTCAGTTTGTTTTCGCACTACTGTCGTCAGCTTCGCAATCAGGGTTGTGGGGAAATATGGGGGAATTAATAAATGGACATTTTGCAATCGTTATCAATTAAGTCCCATTTCGTAACAGGGTTACCGTGTTATTGTTGTTTTTGTTTACATTTTCGCTTGAAAATAACAAGAACGAATTGATAAAAGACTCGCAACACAATTATCTGGAACCTAATCCTATAAAAGTACCTCATTGTTCATTGTCAATGTTAATACTTCACATGCTCGTTTCAGAAAGAATTATAAATATTGTAAAACAAAAAAGAGGCAGGCACACATTAGACTAGCTTACTATACAATCAACTCATGAGTCTAGTGTGTATCCGAATTTTTCCTGAATAACTGGCCCAGATTTTATTCTTCATCTTCATACTTCAATCTAACTACTATCAATGATATTGATGAGTTGAAATTTTGCTAAATTTTGGAACAGAAGACGTTTTGGGTTAACACCTGTTTTTTTCTTTCCTATAAGATTGTAACCAATAAATGATTATGATTATGATTATTGATTGATTAACTGATTGAATGAATCATACGTTCAACAGCCAATTATGGTGAATTATTGTTTTTCAAGCAAATTAAAAATGTTGAAATCTTTTACTTATTATACTTACTATACAGTGAATATACTAATCTTTTACTTATTATACAGTGAAATATTTTACTTATTAATCATCCATTCAAAAGGATATGACTCAGAATGAAATGATTGAAAATGTTGAAATTGAACTTTCAGCTGAATTATTCAAAAGTAGATGATTTGTTTGTGAATTCTAAACCTAAAGTTTTAGAATTCTAAAACTAAAATACAATGCATGACTCAAAAGTAGTCTTAATTTTCATCAGGAATGAAGAGTTTTCCTTCATTCGTACAGTGACATTAATTTAAATTGACGCTTGGCATTAGATAGATAGAAAGATACAAAAGTACGTATTTTCAGTTCTATTGAATCGAAAAAATCTATTCCTATCTGTTGACAACATTCTTATCTTGTTTCGTAAACAAGTGAATTGCTCAGCTTCTACCGCCATTTCCATCAAAAGTTTCACTCCGCCATTGCTGCAGTTCAGAACTAAAATGAGCTCGCGTTGTCGTCCAATGAGGAGAGAGCAGGCGGAGCTCGTAGGCGTGGTCTTCTAAACTGGATCTTGCTCTTGATTGGTCCGTCGTTTTCATTATTCTCTCGGTTTCACTGTGGAATCTATTCTTCTATTCTTTCTCAGTGTTCACTATCTATTCGTCTATTCTTTATCACTGTCTATCATTATCTATTCTTCTATCACTATTCTTTCTCAGTATTCACTATCTATTCTTTCGTTCATTATTGACATGTTGATTTTGTCGACTATTCTGATAATTGAATGACAATATTGGTTAAGTAATACAATTATTATTACAGTATAATGGTTAACTAATAAGAAACAGTATTGGTATAAATAATTGACAGTAAATCGTTATTTACAATGTACCAATAATCAAAATAAGTCAAAATAAATTTCATTTAAATTGTTTCATTTAAGGAGCTTTCAATTGCACGTACAGTATTAATACAAAGTGTCCTGCTTCCTTTCTTGAATAATGCGTGATCACTATTTTTTATATCATCTTAGAAGAAGCTTATTTGTTATCAGTAGCGTTTGTACAGTAATATTCATTTAATTTGACGCTTGGCATTAGATAGATAGATATTATTTCTTGACGTTGCTGATGACCGTAGAGTACGATGGCAAAGGAATAATACCTCTCTATCTATCTATCTAATGCCAAGCGTTAAATTAAATGAATATTACTGTACAAACGCTCCTTAATACTGATAACAAATAAGCTTCTTCTAAGATAATGTAAAAAATACTGGTCAGGCATTATTCAGAAAAGGAAGCAGGACTGTTTGTATTAATAAATAATATTGAGTGAATAACTGGCTGTCATAAAAATTGCTTCAATTACACTGGTAAAGCTGTGCTGTAGTCTTACATTATTTCGAAATCTAAATAGCTGCACGCCAGATGAGACTGAATCTTGGGTTTGGTTCTGGAGAGTGGGCCCTCGATCCATGCCTTGGACCAAGTGGAAAGTGTTTTATAGTGGAAAAGTTTTGTCATAATTTTGCGCGTTGGATGGGAAATGAGAAGTTATTATTATATACTGGCTTTCTCGAGTGAATGCGAATTTCGAAATAACGCGAAACTTCTCTGTAACGGAAAGTTGGTTGGCCAATAGCCTTCGTCTTTCATTTATTAGGCAGAGTTTTCAATGTAGATAGATACAAAATGATGAGATGAGACAGAGAGAGAGAGATAGAGAGAGAAAGTGTGAGAGTGAGAGGAGAAATTGAACAATTCACAGGTTTTTCGTTTTTCCCGCGGCGTATGAATACCATACATTCGATTGTTACGAAACTTTGCATATTACATCATTTTAACCCAATCAAGGCCCTGAACCTTGAGGAGTTCATTGTACAGGACTTTGAAATTATCAGTGTAAATTATAAATTATTAAAATTATGGAGTATAGCAGGATCATTTTAACTTGTCAGAAAACATATGTTTCGACGAGCAATATCACAATACTCAACCTACAAAATAATGCTGAATATCGCAAATTATTGAAAAGGTCTTCAAAAAAGTTATTCTTTGAAAGGTCTTCTTTAAAATGTCTTTAAAAGACTTTAAAGGCCTTTAAGACTTTTAAGCCTTTCGATTATTGTGTTGAAATCAATGTTTAATTATTACCGGCACATCTGATTTCTGACAAGTTAAAAGGATCGTGCTATAACCTATGCCGTATTAGTTTCCACCATTTTAAGTTTTTAAAGCAATACCAAGAGTATAGAGACTATTTTAATGGTAGAAAAGTTAGTCTTGATGTTGTTTCTCTCAAAATAAGTTTGAGAAATGAGTATCTGTGACTGTGGGTATACACTCCCTGTAGGCCTAATCATCCTTCTGAACGGTCTAATCAACTTCAAGAGTTAATTCAGAATAATTCCTCTCCTTTTCCGTGTTTCAATGTAACACAAAACTTACCTCACATCACTAAAGTAATTTTTTCCCCATTTTGCGCCCCGAAACAAACATATTAAAACGGTTGTAAACACTAGAGAACCTGAAAAAGATACGGTAACTATATCGTTTCGCGTGCCTGAGTAGAATAGCAATAAAATTAAGGAAGTGCATATCTGCTCGAATAAACTTAGCCAAGTGACTGGAAATTTATCGTTGCAATTATCGTAACAATTACTTTTATTTTTATTGTTATTGTCATTAAATGTGTGTTAGAGAAGTGCGCTTCATTTAAAATGCAGGAAGTCTACGTATATACATCGGTATCCAGTAATGTATACGTATATATTGAGAAGGAGTAATGTCCCACAGACTTTTTTGTTTCAATTTGCCGTACCTCTATATAGTTTCAGCTGTAACCGAAGAGATAATACCTTCATGATGTAATAGATATAGTAGAATGTATAGCAAGCAGATCTAATGCCATAACAGATCTAATTACAGTAACGTTCTAGCTACAGTTTTACTTTCACTGACGTGGTTTTCATTTTAGTTTTGATTCATTTTCCTTTCACTCGCAATCGCAACTATTGTGATGTCTTGCATGAAAGTAAGTTAGTTTTAGAATTGAACATGAATTGAAGAATGGGAAAGTGATTGAGTTTTAGAACAGATTTAATTGAATTGATGGACTAATGCCCGGTTTTTCAGTCGTTCAATAAACGTATTGAATCAATAACTTTTTTTGCATTTGTAAGAAGATGGTTATTGATTCAATAGTGCTATTGGATCCATAAACTGTCTATTGAGCGACTGAAAAACCGGGCATAAGATAGAAAAAATTGGAAATATGAGAGGTATATGATAAATAACTTTGGGTGAGAAGAAACTTTGAGGAAATTTACAATAAAGAAGAGTGGTTGACCCCTTGGATGAATGAATAATTAAAAACTTGATTTGTTGTTGAATAAATTCGTTTTATAGTGATGTTAATCGATTATATTGTTGACTGAATCACACACTATGGATGAATAATTAAAAACTTAATTTGTTGTTGGATAGATTCGTTTGATAGTGATGTTAATCAATTATGTTGTTGACTGAATCACAGACCAATTAGGTAGGTTTGGTAGTCTGCGACTGAATCCATAATTCTTAACACCTTCAATTGACTTTCAATTTCATACGATGACTTCGTAAACAATTTCAATGTCAATGCAAAAGTAAACAATGAATTATCTTTCTAGTTTCATTCATATTTTAATTGTAACACCACAATAGTTGTGTTTGAATGATGAATGTTTCCGATTTCAATCCAATCCTTGTTCATTGGATCAGTGTTCATTTTCCATTGATAAGGCTACGCGTACACCGGTTAGTCAAGACGACATTAGTCACATTTAGTCACAGTAATTCACATAGCTGCTTATGAGCAGCACACACCGATGCAATGACTAATCGGTGTGTGTTGCTTCATAAGCAACTATGTAAAGTACTATGACTAATCGCGTCTTGTCTTGTCTTGACTAACCGGTGTACGCCTAGCCAAAATAATAATTCGAATTGATTCACAAAAGTTCATGATGTTGAATCCCACTTATAGAGAAATAAGTTTCCCGTCAACAATCTGAATGCAAATTCAAATCAAATTAAATCTTTTATCTACTAATAATGCTTAATACATTGCGGATAAAGAATACATTCATCAATTAGATACTAATTAATTAGTGTTGGAATTAGTTGAAAAATCATTGCTTTTTGAAAAATCTTTTCAGTCGGTTTAAATTTCTTTCAAACAAATTTTCAACAATGATGTGATATGAAGTTGATGAAGTTGAAGTTGATACGATGTGAAGTTGGCTTGGAATTATGCTTCTTTCAAATTGAGCTCTAATGAAAAATCTTTTTAATCGGTTCAAATTTCCTCTAATAAATTTTAGAATCAAACTAATTTTTACAAATGATGTGATGTAAAGTTTATGAAGTTGAAGTTGTTATGATGTGAAGTTGCCTTGAATTACTAAATCAGACTTCTTTCAAATATTGAGCTCTACATCAAGTTTCAATAGTAAACGTTATTTTCTTATCTTATTCTATTTAGAAAATGTATCCTCAATTTTCAACTCTCAGTTCCCAACACCTAATTTTCATTACTTGATTCCCAGATTCGTATCGAAATTTAATACTCGATTCAGTGAGCAGTGCGTTTATTCAACATTCAACAATGTGAAGTTGCAAGTTATTAGTTAGCATGATTATCAAACCCATTCTCAATTACTAGAGTAGCAAAAACTATTGAAACAACGCTTCTTTGAAAATATGAGAAAAATAGTTAATTATATGAAGGAATATTTCTATTATCACTATTAGGCTAGACGTACACCGGTTAGTCAAGACAAGACAAGACGAGATTAGTCACGTTTAGTCACAGTACTTCACATAGTTGCTTATGAAGCAACACACACCGATTAGTCATTGCATCGGTGTGTGCTGCTTCATAATCGGTGTGTGACTAATCTCGTCTTGTCTTGTCTTGACTAACCGGTGTACGCCTAGCCTTACTGAAGAAGCCTGCGTAGCCCAGTAGGCTGAATCCCCAGAATACATAAAAAATTTTTAAATTTATTTATTATACTTCTTTTGTGCTGGAGCGACACAACAGTTTGATATTGATATTGAGCGTCTGATATTGATGCACCGGTCATGGGTTCGACTTCCATCCTGTCTGGTATTTTTTGCTTATCATCGTTCACCTCATTACCCACGCATAAGTCATTGCAAAAACTAATCTCTTCCATCGAGAGTCTATTCCTCAAAATCATGAGTTTTAAAACTAAAGAACCTTACTCATCTCGTTGGTGATAAATTTGTGAATGACAGGAAAAAGCCAGACCTAGCCCGGATCGAACCTGGGATGGGCAGCACTGACAATGCTAATGAACTCGTATGACATCCCATTTCCCATTCAGCATTTTCGTGAATAGGAGCTTGGAGTGCGGCCAAGAAACACTTGTAGCTAGAACCATTGAATATATATCCTTTATTATATAGGGTATATATTCAATGCTAGAACAGTGGATGACATTCATCATTTATGCCATGTCTAGAATGCTAGACTTCGCAGCAGAATAACTTATTGTGGGGGTTTTGTGACTCTTTTCCAAAAATACTCAATGATTTTCGAAGAAGAATCGTTTAAACTGTTGCACGAATTTCACATATTTATTCTGCATTGTTAGAATGTTATGTGTTATGTAGCATAATAAGGTGTTGAAAGGGTTTTGTAAAGGTGTCTAAATAAAGCTTCACGTTGTCAATACCACAGATTTTTCTGAAAAATACTGTTTAATGGAATACTATTATAAAATACTTTATGGAATTGAAATTAAGAGGCGAAGCGTGGTATACTTATTTGGTCATCGCCGGGTATATTTCCTATAGGAAATATACCAAATAAGTATACCACGCTCCGCCACGGTTGAAATTGTGTTCATTCTTCTTCGTTTACAGATTACAGTATACAACAAAAGTTTTTCATCTCATTGCTCTTTTATTTACAGTAGTTTTAATCAATTTTTCAAGTGAACTCATCCTCTGAGACTTCTTCAATCCTACCATCGTATGACCTTGAAGTTAGTAAAGGATTATTACAAAAATCTTTGAATTCACTTCTTGGAATACATTGTTTTTAGAATAAGACAAGCGTATTTTTATCTGTATTTGTTGCGGTACCATATTTGTGGACTATTTCGTCATGGAAATAAACCAAAAAAATCTATCAACCCACTCGCACATTGTTTCATCGAGCCATATTGGGGAAAGTCCACCACTAAATGAATAATTCAGAATGTTCTAGAAAAGAAGAAAACTTGGAGCAAAGCTTATTACGGTATCGTTCAAGTTGAACAATTTTCTATCTCTTGTTCAATCACTCTTTCTTTGTCTATCTACCTCTCTCCAACTCTATCCTCCTCTCCTTCATCTTTATCTTTTTCTCTCACTCTTACTCTATCTTCCTTTCTCTCTCTCCCCCTATTTTTGTAAATTTTGTATTATTGTCATGTATATGAATCTCCCCCTATTTTTGTAAATTTTGTATTATTGTCATGTATATGAATCTCCCCCTATTTTTGTAATTTTTGTATTATTGTCATGTAGATGAATAAGTGTTAATAATGTTTTTTCACTCATGCAGTTCTTCGTTTATTATTTTATCTAATTATCTCCGTCATCCCAGCCTTCTACTAATTTTCTATCTTGTTTAATTAACTAACAAGCGAAACCTTGTCTCTGCAAGAATTATTATCTTGTCTCGTTCTTTTCACAACCAAAAGTATCATTAGTATCAACCCAAACAAAAATGCCAATCTAAGTTCAAACAAAAGTTCAATATTGAAGCTGTCTTTAGAATAGTTATTTCAAGTGTTGTTCCTATGGTTTACATTTTGGAATTTGCGGAGCATCTTATTCAATAATATATTGCTGCTGTTGTTGTTGTTACGAATAAATGTTGATGATAATATTAGGTCTACGAGTAATAAACATCGATAATTCAACTTATTTATTGCTACTCAACAAGTCACAACTGATGTTGAACTTGTAGAGGTGCTGAACAAGTAGAACTAGTAGAGTTCTGTTTCATTTTTACTCATTTTTCATTTGTATTTCCCAATATTATTTATTTGAGCCACAAAGTCTGGCCAAAAATGTATTTTTATATACTGAAAATTTTTATTGTATATTGTTTCATGAGAAACGAATTTCGAAAGTTCCAAACAAACAAATTTGTAGAGGAAGTTCAAAACAAACATGAGTTTAATAAATTCTCAATTCAATATTTTCTATGGTTTTGTATTCACGTCTTGGTTCATTATTACCATTCATTTTTTTGATCTCTATACTTTTTATTTATAGTTTATTATATTTTTTGTTCTGATTCCTATATTTTTTTATCTATAATTTATTATTTTTATTTTTCATGTTCTTCTCCAGATCACGTCGATCTTCTACGGATGTTGGACGAACCTCTGAACAAATCCCTTGGGTCAGGTAACTCGGTTTTTTCATTTCCTTTGTTTACTTTTTCATTTAGTTTTATAATTATTTTATGACAAAACAACCATTTCACCTATCAATTTTATTTTTGATATTATCTTACTAATTTGAAAATGGCGGTGATATTTTCTCTTTAGTGGCGTTAAATTTCAATTGTTTTCAAGAGTTCAATTCGTTCTATGTATTGTTGTACAATCAGTTGATTCAAATCGTAGCACACACGACTTATAGCAGGATCATTTTAACTTGTCATAAAACAGCTGATTAAACGTCAGTAAACGAGCGTACATCAATCAGCTGTTTTCTGATAATTTAAAATAATCCTGCTATATAAGCCTATTCATTCAAGTTGGCGGATGGCGATCAGTGAACAGCTGATGTTACGCAGCTCTGACACAATAATCCAAAGACTTTTTCAAGTCTTTTTCAAAGACTTTTTAAAGACCTTTAAAAAGGCTTTAGAAGACCTTTCAAAGAAAACCTTTTAAAGAAGATCTTTTTAAAGTCTTTGCAATAATCTGCGAGATTCAGCATTTGTATTGTGTCAAAGCTGCGTAAAATCAGCTGTTTACTGATCGCCATCCGCCAAGTTAAATGAATATCACTGTAATACAGGTTGACAAACTGTAGAGCTTCCCAACGTCCAAATCTGAAGCTATTGTAGTATTTTTTTATATAATTTGGCGGATGGCTAATGACTTTCATTTAATGTTCCATGGTAATTGGTGATATTTTGTTTATTTCTTCTTAAATATGTTTTTTACATGTTATAATTATACAAGATTTATGTGAAAAAATCAACATAACATCACCCGTTCCCATATAAACGTTAAACAATTTAACAGAAGAAGTTTTGGGTTAACACCTTTTTTCTTTCCTATAAGATTGTATTGCTTGATCCAATAAATGATGATTATTATTATTATTAAATGAAAGTCATTCGCCATCCGCCAAATTAAATAAATAGTACTATACAAATACACGTCAATAACTTATTTGTCATAACACTGTTTGAAAAAATAGTTGGAGGTATTATTCCACAGTACCAAATGTAAATACATTCCAATAAATAGATGCAGTAATGAAGCTTTCTACAGAACATTTTCCTAAGTAAACTGAGTCGTAATTTGCATTAAGTTGATCATAATTTGATGCAAGAATGCAGCCACAGGAGAGCATAGACACTACAAAGCTGTCAGTGATCTTTCACATTATAGTGTTGAGTTTGACCAAGGTCAAGGATTTGGCTGACAGCTCACTTACTGTTATATACCTATGTATACTATATAAACACACCTATAATATTGTGCTCTACTGTATAGTATAATGTGTACCGTACAAAGCTATAGTTATACTCTTACCCAATCTGTTTTGTATGAGTTGAGCTGATAACTCAGCTGGAGGCATTATATCTCTTCTGGAGTTTGTCCTCTATTAAAATAAGTTGGCCTGCAGCCAACTGACTGTCTACATTTGTGTCTGAGATCTGTCAAGTCAATGGCCTGTATTTTTGGTGTATATAGTGCGATTCACGTCAAGAAGTCAGCATTGCTTAGATGGGAGTTTGCTATCCTTGTTCAGCACAAGGCAGTTGCTGATGTCTCTATCCTATTCGCACTGTGCATAGTTGCACTGTGCATTGTTGTCGCACACAGTCCCAACAAACACGTTTGGTGCAGTTTTCTCTTTCTCTCTCAATGAAACTTGGCATCAATGCTCCTCATATAAACAATGCTGACTTCTTGACGTGAATCGCACTATAGTGACTTTGTATGTCTTGACTCCTTTTTCATTCAGCTTTTTTCATTTCAAATTTCTTGAAAACTCCATTATTGTATAGCTCTGTCTCCATACACGATTATCATTAGTTGAGAAAATTATTTGAAAAACTTTTAATTCGTGAAAATTTTCAATTTTCAGGAGTAAAAGCCGCAGTGTGGATCATGGCTTCATGGCACCTTTCGATCTTGACTCACTTCGCAACAAAGTTGAAGGTCGAATTGAATCTATCGACAGACTTCACAAAGGTGAGTGCGCTTCAGTTCATTTTTTCTCAATTTCAATCATTTTTGTACATGATTTTTTAGTCAATATTAATAATTTTCACTCAATTTTCCCCCAGTGGTACAGAAAACAACTACTAAATGAAAAGTCAACAATGAATAGTCTGAATGAATTGTCGACTCCAGTTGTTCTTCATTACAGTATAAGATGGTATTGTTCTTTATTCATCAGCTGTTTTGGTGATAATTAAACATTGATTTGCACAATAATCAGTCGTTAGTCTTTGACTGATGTAACGCTCACAATAATCTGCGTTCAGCATTTAAAATGAATTTCTGACATTTTTCTGACAAGTTAAGAATCCTGCTATATTGTTCTTTATTCACTCCTCCTCTAACCACGGTCTAGTTCCACTCCACATTAGAGGAGTAATTTTCGGAGAAATTTATTGTAATGACCTTTTTCTGAAAATGAAATGAATTTTCAATTATACTTTAATATATGAATTTTTATTTAATTGAATTGAATTTTTATTTAGTATAATATATGGCTGATCAAAGGGCCAGTGAAAGGGTAGGGAAAAGAAAAACCATTTTCATACTACTTGGGGGTAGGAAGATAATCATAGAAAAGATTAGAGACTATTGGCCTCACATGATTGATAAGCAGTTTGAAGTACCATACGTAGTGGACGTTGATATTTCTCCCATAATTCATGAAGAGCATGTGATAATGTCTCTCTATGGACCAACAAAATGTGATACGGATGCCCCCAGCTTAAGATATAGTACACAGTTAAAGGTCAAATAGGCGTTGATGTGAAAGATATTACTATATTTTATTTACTGTGTACTGTATATTACTTTATATTACTGTGTACACTGTGGGAAAACTGTTTTAGGATGTGTTAAAAGCCACCAATATGAAATATGGCGAATTCATTGGTCAGTAAATAGGGTTTGATAGAGGATACTTGAGCTTGGGGATTTGCGGCGGTGGTTTAGAGCTCGACACAGAATTTTATCTCGTGAAACTCAGCTTCGAATATACCCTCGGGGTATCGTGGGTGTGTTTTGATTCACACCGATGTGTAACTAGGTTGTTCAAAGTCGATTCGTTTCTAAGTTGAGTGTCAGATTTGTTTCTAAGTTCAAAGATGAATTTGTTATTTTGTTTTCAAGTTGAAAAACGTATTATTTACTTAGGAATTATTGAGCGTCTGTTGAGATTGAGATTTAGAAGATTGGGGCTAGGGGTTCATCACAGAAGGGGTTTGGGTGTTTTTATTTGAAGAATGGCTTATTGATTTTATTAATAATTAATCGTTGGCATAGGTCATTCATCGCTGAAGGGATTTGAGTGTTTTCGTTTAACAAATGGTTCTTTTATATTTCTGAAATATATGCAGTAGTTGATCGTTGGCAAATTCGGAATATTGATTTCGTTTCAATAGAAAGGTTGTTTGCCGTGGTCAGAAAGATTAGTGTGATTGAAGTTGGAGTATATAGTAAGTTGTAGGCTAAGATATGATGTTTTTAGCTTTATTTACGGTCTGGTCTCTTTATAGCAGTCCAGTAGATTACTAAAAGCATTTCTATGAGATGATTTTAAGAGACCTCTTTGGCCATATTTCTTACAGGTTTCAATTTCTCCATCACTAAATAATTTTTTTGTTTCATAACTTCGTAAGTGCGCTTCCTCTCATACATGATACATCACTGTATTTGAATGTGGAAAGAAGCTATACGATCCTTTTCATTTACACTTCAATTTCAGGTTTCTTAAAATCGGTTTTCAAATTATTGACTTGTTTGACCTTCGTAGAATTTCGAGGAGTTTGAGCACTTGATTTGTATATTCCAGTATTTGCAATGCACTATTTTACAGTGAACGGTTATAAAATAATTATTTATTGTTGAAGTAACGAGCTAACTTATTGTATTCTAGCATATTAAATTAACAATTCAGACTCTTCTTCGCACACAGGCATTACAGCCCATGTGAAGAATACCGGTATCATTTTCTCACCGATCGACAGAAATTCTTTTAATAATCTACCTGTTTGACCCAGGTAGAGAATATTTCTGCTGTCAATTCACATTTTCTAAATCTTTGTATAGTAGTAGTCTTTAAATTTGGCAAATGATTTTCATTTTACTTTTCCATAATAACGGGTGATGTTCTGTTGATTTCTTTTTTCAAGATTTTTTACTTGTTATATAGAGGTATAGTATTTATGTGAAAAAAATCGACATAACATCACCGTAGAAACGTTAGATGAAAGTCATTCGCCATCCGCCAAATTAAAAGAATAATACCAGTACCATTAAAGAGGAATAAATAAGGTAATACTATTGAAGGAGCATATTAAATTGAATGACTGCCTTTCTTTTTTAACCTGGGACGGATTATTATCATTATTAATGTAACTTAACATGTTCCCCTACAAAGTAAGATTTGTGATTCCCAGTACAAAAACACTTTCTTGTTTGCAAGCTGATTGGAGTGCTTAGAACTTTCATCAAATCTAAAGTTGTACAGATATTTCATCGAAACTGAATCGATTGTAATAAGTTTTTTTCGAAATTACAATAGAATATAGACCATTTACAAAACATAAATTGTTCCTCTATGATTCCTTTTAGTAGATCAACTAAATTTATGAGCCTACTGATTAAGACATGAGAATAATATTAGTTTGTAAGTATAATGAACTTTCAGGAGCACTTGACAATGGAGAAAATTATTAAAACAATGATAACTAGGAAAATTTGTTACACATTCTACCCCATTCAAACTACGGTAGAAGTTTCAGAGTAGGTCACTTGCAGGGGGCAACTACGCCTTAGCTTTCCAACACTTTCCAGGGTCCCGTGAATTTAATGGTTGAATTATTAGAACTAACAGGTATAAAATTGAGACAGTTCATTGTTTCATGATATTTATCAAGGTAATCCCTTTGGGACTATGGGATCCTCTCTTACACTTAACCCTCAATATTGTGGGGTGCATGTAAATGATTAATACTAAAAACAAAAACATTTTGGTGACATAGACCAATGTACAATGAACAATAATATCATCCATCGTTGAAGTAACAAGTTAACGTTTTGTATTTAGCACGCTTCGTCCAACTAGTACTCGATTTCAGCGCTAGATAGCGCAGCCTGTCTAATCGCCGCTCCGTTTGGCGAAATCAGCTGAGCCGCGCGCGCGCCACCGTGCATTGGCGTGCGAAAGTGTGGTTTGGAATGAGCCTCAAACGTGAGGGTCGCTCGTCCCTTATTGATTTGTTGATAAAATGGCCATGCCAACATTACGGTCGTATCTTTTCGTCTCGCGATTGTCAAAAAACGTTTAACGTGAACTGAAACCTACCCAAAAGCCAACGTGTTTCGAGATTTAGTGTTGGGAAAATAAGTTAGGGGTACGGTCAGGGGTGTACCCCTGATTTTTGGGGGTTGCTAGCCTCCGCCGCAGACCCTGGAGATCTGACATGTAAGTAGCATGCTTTAATTACATGTAAGACGAATTTCATATGCGTGTGACACACTGCCAACATATGTGGATACAGCATGCATGTTGCATGTGAGATGCATTGTAAACCATGTCGTCGCGTCGTAGCCTTGTACTGAGTATTGATTATACAATTCGTCAGCTGTTTGATACGTCGTTTTTTAAAGTCGATAATTGTTTTCAATGTCATCTAGTTACAAATGCAGGACAATTAAAGGGAAAGTAAAACGGAAAAAGGGGCAACGAGATTAAACAGTACAAACCTTACAATGATCAGAAATTCTTTAAAAATTGTTCTGTATTATAGTTGATGCGTAGATAAAAAAATGTTACGTAGAATATTTATCACACTCGTAGCATCCTTTTTAGAACATTTCTAAACATTTCATTCAATTTCTTTTCCAACGAACTTGTTACATTTTCCTTGTTTTCTACATTGAAAATCAACGTTAATAGAAAAATTTTTGATGGAGTGTATTATTTGTCAAGTAAGGCGTAGATTGGTTTCATTTAGCTTAGAAATATTCGAACATTCCAGAATATGGGGAACTATTTACGAATATTCTATTCAATTACTATTTCACCGATCCTGGAAGGTTCTAAGGTTTTTTATTTCATGTGAAGAGTAATTCTTCATTCTTGGGTAAAATGGAAAATCATGCGTAGATTGGACATTTCAGAGAATGGTGAACTATTTAGAAGAACTATTTTTTGAGAACTATCTTTCTCAATTATTACTGTTTTACCGGGCCTGGAAGGCTCTATAGATTTTTCTTTCACGTGAAGAGGAATTCTTGGGGAAGTGAATTTGAAAAATGATGCGTAGATTGGGTTTCCGATTGAAGATCCCATACTCCCAAAGGGATTACCTTGATAAATATCATGAAACAATGTTTCTTAACTGTCTCAATCTCATACCTGGTAGTTTTGATAATTGAATCATCAAATTTAACGGGAAAGTGTTGAAAAGATAAGGCGTAGTTGCCCCCTGCAAGTGACCTACTCTAAAACTTCTACTGTAGTTTGAATGGGGTAAAATGTGTAACAAATTTTCCTAGTTATTCTCCATTGTTTTTAATAATTTTCTTTCTATTGTCAAGTGCTCCTGAAAATTCATTATACTTACAAATCTAATATTATACTTATCGTCTTATTCAGTAGGCCTCATAAATTCTAGTTGATCTACTAAAATCTCTTCATGGAATCATAGAGGGAACAAAGGACGTTTTGTAAATGGTCTATATTCTATTGTAATTTCGAAAAAAACTGATTACAATCACTTCAGTTTCGATGAAATATCTGTACTACTTTAGATTACACTGGTTAGTCAAGACAAGACGATTGGTCGTTTAGTCACAGTACTATAGATGTTATGAAGCAACACAAACCGATTAGTCATTGCATCGGTGTGTGCTGCTTCATAAGCAAGTATGTGAATATAAACTCGTCTTGTCTTGTGCCTCAGATTTGATGAAAGATCTGTACACTCCAATCAGCTTGCAACAAGAAGCATGTACGAGTATATCCTGTTTTGCACTGGGGAATCACAACTTATTTTACTTTGTGTTGGGAAACATGTTAAGTTACACTAATAATGAAAGAGAGTCAGTATCTAATACAAGTACCTCGAATACCTGATATTGGAATCCCATCACAAAAGAAGTTGATCAATAAAACAAATTGCATTTGTTACCGGGCGCGGGCATGCACACATGCATAGAGTTTCTATTCGCATTTAACAGATAAATTTTATTAAAACAAGTACTTTACAAGAACGTACAAGTACAGTATGCGATGTAAGTCATAAAAGAAGTCAATCGATTATTGATTCATACATTAGGAGTGGATGATCTGTTTCTTTTTTTCAAATTTCCAAGGCAATTTATGGAAGGTTTCAATTGAATCAGGTGAATCAGTTCATTTCTCACGATAATTCTACGAATAGTGAGTAACTTAGAGTCCCTTTTCAATTTCAATTTATTGGAAAAAAGCAGTACAGCAAGTGGATGCGACGGGCATTTTGCCCAGAACCGCTCTCCACGAAACAATTACATAAAAATTGTTTAAAGACAAAAAAAATCAAACAATTCGTATAGCATTGCACAGTATCATTATAAAATTAATATAGTACAGATGTACAGATAGTGAAGATGCACAAATTCAAATAAACTATCTTTCTCTGCATATTTTACCACGTTATTATTTACAATAACTCATTAGATCAATGAAACTTCTTTCAATTCATCATATTGGACGCTCATATTGTTCTTTATGCAATAGTATCGGTGTTAGTGAATCAAGGTAGGCGAAATGGGGTCCACAATATAAATTACAGCAAGATTTGTAAGAAAAAAAGATTGAAAAAATGCAAGTAACTTGATAAGTCGCGGCTTTTTGTACAGTACACGGAACGGCAGCAATAAATTTATTATCGATTCCAGTTTTGAAACGAGGTCATAAAAGCTGCACTAGACTTCTTTCACAAATCGGCTCATTTTCAAATTATTGCATGGTTCGTTCTTCGCATGAAGATGTGTATTCATATTCTGATTGAAATCAATGATAACAATATGACGGCTAACCTTTGTTTTGGTGGAAACTGCATCTAAATTGGCCCAATATTATGGCACATTGGCAGCTACTGTCATTAGTTACAAGATAGATACAAGATACAAGATATTTATTTTTCCAAAAAACACAATACAATACACACAGTACAAGCAAAGAAACGAAAACAAAATCATAACATGTACAAAATACACAAAGCGCATTAATTCAACGCATTGTAGTTGAAAGTTGTAGGCAGTAGCTTGAGTAGGCTACTATTCGTATTTTAGAGTCAATCACTTGTATCAATGTGCAATGGAAGATTATATTAGTTACTGGCTACATATATCCATAGAGTTCGTGTACGAAAATCTAGATTTTTTACAAGCTGAACAGGCTCGTTTTCACGGAGTTTGGGAGTTGCTTATGAAAGCTTTACGTATACTTGGATAGGAAAGCTTTATGGTACAGCTTACAAAATCGAAAGATTTCGTAAATATTATTGAGATATTTCGTATATTCACTTGTAAGGATTCATTGTCAGCCCAGTATACAAGTACATTTCACCTTGCATGAAAATTAATGAGGTTTCTGTTTTTATGTTGTACATGATTGTTTAAATGTTGTATAGTCTGGTTTTATGTTGGATATGAAAGTCCTGCAAGCTGGACCCTACTTTGATGACAATATTATTGGGCTAGGGGGTTTGCCAAGGGAAAAGAAACAGTAGTATACTCAACCCAAGAAGGAGAAATCAATTAGTATGCTTCAATCAAAGATTAAATCAATTAACATTATCTCTTAGGCTAGTATTCAGTTAGTACAAACAAGCTTAGTCACGTTCACAATATTCATAGCTTATGAAGCAGCAATATGCAATGACTAATTGTTAAAAACTTATGGTGTCTTGACTAAATATAGCCTATTGATGAGATTGTTGTCTCTTCTTGTTCTGTTGAAATAGGTAGATGAATATAATAGAAACTTTATTTGACATAAAAGATGAAAAAAATATGTGAATTTGGAGATTAGGAAATGGAATGCATTGTAGTTACACAATATTACTAGGAATCATTAGAAAGCGAAAACATTTGGAAAATTTATGGCGTGAAGAAAATAATTATCCGCCCGCGCACAAGAGTATCATTCAAGTAATGAAAATAGATTGATAATGTAAAAATGTAAAATTGTATTTCAATAAATTCAAATTCAAAGATACCTTAGATGCTTAGATCTTAGAATTCCTACATTATAAAATATTTAATAAAACTTTCTCTTTTTTTCACAAATTGGGCTTTCAATTCCAATTTTCTTCAACTGAGAACTTTAATAATATTGAATGTATTACAAGAGATCAATAATAGAGGTGTTACTAGTTCTAGTTTGAAATTGTGATTTTCTGAGGATAGCATGTGGATAAGCACTGAGTGAGGAGACAGGAGACAGTAGACATGTAATTACAGTGTAGGTAGGAGGGCGGGTAGCGGGAGGGGTGGTGGGGGGCATTGAGGTTGAAGTTTGATTGAGCTTGAGACTGCAATCGCCACCACTGAGACCTGAGCAGTAATCTCTCCTATTCTATAGTTTCTAGGTCCTCGACCTAGTTATTTATTAGGGCTTTTACTACTGTTTCTCTCTGTTCTTCTACATCATCTTCTTCGCTCTGCTTCTTCTTCTCCTTCATCATCATGATCTTCTACATATTATTCTTTTTCACTCTCTTCATATTTTTCTTCTTCTTCTTCTTCTTCTTCTTCTTCTTCTTCTTCTTCTTCTTCTTCTTCTTCTTCTTCTTCTTCTTCTTCTTCTTCTTCTTCTTCTTCTTCTTCTTCTTCTTCTTCTTCTTCCTTCTTCTTCTCCTTCTTCTTCTTCTTCTTCTTCTTCCTCCTTCTTCCTCTTCTCTCTCTTCTCTTCCTTCTTCTTCTTCTCCTTCCTCCTCTTCCTCCTCCTCCTCTCCTCCTCTCCTCTCCTCCTCCTCCTCCTCTCTCCTTCTTCTCCTCCTCCTCCTCCTCCTCCTCCTCCTCCTCCTCCTCCTCCTCCTCCTCCTCCTTCCTCCTCCTCCCTCCTCCTCCTCTTCCTCTCTCTTCCTCCTCCTCCTCCTCCTCCTCCTTCTCCTCCTCCTTCCCTCCTCTCCTCCTTCTCCTCCTCTCCTCCTTCCTCCTCCTCCTCCTCCTCCTCCTCCTCCTCTCCTCCTTCCTCTTCCTCCTCCTCCTCCTCCTCCTCCTCCTCCTCCTCTCCTTCCTCTCCTCCTCTCTCTTCCTTCCTCCTCCTCCTCTCCTTCTCCTCCTCTCCTCTCCTCCTCCTCCTCCTCTCCTCCTCCTCCTCCTCCTCCTCCTCCTCCCTCCTCCTCCTCCTCCTCCTCCTCCTCCTCCCTCCTCCTCCTTCTTCTCCTCCTCCTTCCTCCTCCTCCTCCTCCTCTCCTCCTCCTTCCTCCCTCCTCCTCCTCCCTCCTCCTCCTCCCTCCTCTCCTCCTCTTCTTCTTCTTCTTCTTCTTCTTCTTCTTCTCTTCTTCTTCTTCTTCTCCTCTTCTTCTTCTTCTTCTTCTTCTTCTTCTTCTTCTTCTTCTTCTTCTTCATCTTCTTCTTCTTGATCGTGGACACTTAGCTTTAGAGAGACTATCGACTTTCATAATATTTTACTCAATTATCAGTTCATTACGGTCCAGGGTACACAATGAATGGCCAATTTAAGTGGCCCTACGTCATCTAGTACTTTACTAAGTAAGGCTTCGGGTATTAACACTGTTAGACTGAGCTTAGCTTGTGGTTCCAACGTTATGAATAAAGTGATTTGTTTCACTTCCCAAATATACATATTATTATCTTCCCAAATAATTACAATGAATCCTATTAGAGGCAGTGAATCTAGATTTCTGTGCTTTAAAACATATTCAATTCATTCATTAATTTGTAATTAATGTTAAATCTTGGAGAAAACAGTTATGTAGGATAGGACAAGTTCTTACTACTCCATAAATTAATAAAACCAACTAAATTGAATTGATATCAGCCAAACTGAAATGAAACTCAATAGCCATTTGTTGTTTTTTAACTCTTTGCTTAGTAGTAAAGGTGATATTGTGATAGTTATTCGTATCAATATTGAATAGAAAGACTCGAAGTAGTCAACCAAACACTCTGGTTCATGTTTAGCAACCAAACCCGGTATCTCGATACTTCAATAAATGTGTGGATCTGAAAACTTCGTGTCTTTTTATGCTATTTGTTATAATTCAAAACTCATATTTCCTATCCTTTTAAGGATATTGAATGATGAATTGCAGAATTGCTTAGATTATTGTAAGAAAAGTTTTGTTTGATAGTCGATATTTGAAGCAATACTTGACCGGGGACCAACTGTGTCGTATTTCTTTAATCGATTAGTGGCCTTCATTTTGACTTGGACCTTATCAATAAAAAATCAACTCGACTCTGAGCAGGGTACAATGCCATCTATGAGTATTTTCAGTTGTGGAAATAGTACCGTTGACTTCTTACCTCATCCATACTTCATGATTTGATCAACAACACTGTAAGAGCGACAGAGAAATGTGTATTCAGACAGAAATGGTACTATCAGTCATCGTTCTAGCAACTATCATTCAGGCTTTTCTTGGGAGAGCCTACTTTTTCGATAAATGAAATTATTCATTTATTTCTGGAAGTTGTTTATTGTTTGTATGGTATCGTTCTTGATTCTTGAGAAGTAGACTAGTTAATAATTTGAGGAAAAATTGAAATGAACTTCAAAAAGATGATGAGAGGTAGGAAAAATGAATTACTAGGAAGGGACTTTTAGTATTTGAAAATATGTCGTTCTCAAGTTTTTTTTTAAAGTTTGATAGATTTTTCATAATTTCCTTTGCCTTATCTTGAGAGACCTTTGGCAAACAACAAAATCATGTAACGCGCATTAGTTCACAAAACATATAATGCAATAACAAGTATTTATTTATTTATTTATTCATCAATTGTCACAATACATCATAATCTGAGTTACACCCAGCTCATAAAATGGTTCAAGTCTATTGATTCTCACAGAATATTCTGCTCTTACAAGAGGATTGAAAGAGAAATTCAAGTTTAAGGAAAAGTATGTGAAGGTTAAGCTGCCTTTAGGAAGGATCTGAAGGGAAAGCTTCTTGAGAATGATAGAGGGTGTGGCAGGTTGATGGGGAGGGGGGGTAGGGTTTGTGAGAGTGCTGACAATAGCTGACTAGGCAGAAAAAATGTGGAAGAAACTTCCCTACTCAATAAAATCTCTCCCCCCCCCCCAAATCGCTTCAAGTCTGACAAAAGAGATTTACATCGCCGAGTGACAGCCAGAAGAGCAGACTAGAGTTATAATAAACTTGAATTAAATCAAATGAAAAATGTTTGTTCACAATTGCTACATAAAATGAAATTATTTATCAAAATCTGTCTTTGAATGTTCTGTATACATCAAATTACAAATTTTAATCCACAAGTACAGTATCATTACTTCATTATAGGTAAGAAACTACCAAACTACATTTTAAATGTAGTAACACAAGAACTACATTGGTTATCATGTAATGTAGATTATGTAGTTACACAAGTACTACATTATAGGAGATTGAAAATGACAAAAAGATTGTGCACTATTGATCTTATGTTGATCGCGAAGAAGAAAATCAGATCCAATAATGTTAATAAAAAATAAATTACTAAATAACCGGCGCTAATCCCGCAATAAAATTTAGTTGATCTTGTATTATTCCATTATTATTATCAGAGAAAATTATTCAAGGTGATAACTTTCTCTAAGTACAGAGTTATTAAAATCGGAGGGGTTTTAGTTTCTTTTGAGAAAAAATTATGTGTCATCATTCAATATTGAACGCTAATTTAATTTCAATTTCTAGAGTAGCTCAACTAGGTGCAATAATACAAATGCAAATTCTTCATGAATGATGACACTATAACTTCAATGATATAAAAGAGAAAACTATAACATGAACTTCTCATTGTGAATCTTTCTTGAAAATGTGTGGATTAGATATATTTTATTATAAAATTAAAAAGCCCTCCTCATCAACATCTTGTAAGTATAGGGCCTACTACTGTACAGTAATATCCTTTTTTACTTTCATTCCTGAATGAATAGAAGTACATGATAAATATTACCTATTTTTTATTATAGGGAATATTTTGGGCTACCATTTAAAAAGCCACTCTCACTTTCTGTTCTTTTATTAAATTTTTCTTGAAAAGTAATAGGCCTAACAGTGTTTTTATCAATTCTTTTTTAATATACGGTGAACATTCTTCTTATTCATTTTTCTGCTTATTTTATTGTTTCTCTATTCCAAATTATGTTTTTATATAATTGTGTGAACTAATTGCTATATTGTGTGTTACCAGCTTTCTGTGAGGAACTTTGAAGTTATCTTTTAAATTTGAGATTACTGATCAATTCTCATTCTAAAGAAACTTTCTTATAAATTCTCATGAACCGTCATTCCTGCATTTTTATCAAACTGATAAACTCAGTTTAGTTTTGCTTGGAGGTTTTCTGCATGTTTTTATTTGATATTTTTATCAGCTCGGTATTCTATCGTTCAAGTCATTGCCGCAACAATCAAATAACAAATTCAAAATGTTCAAATGATTAGCGCCTTTGCCAACTATCAAATCCAAAAGCAGTCAGCTGTTTCGTAACAATGGGGAAAAGTAATTTCAGTTTGTAATGTTGGCAGCCTGTTTTGTTGTCTTCTGTTGCGTTCTTCCACTCCAACCGTTTGTAGGCTATGGCTATCCTAAATTCAGTGTTTTGTAACTTTTAATACCATTTTCCTTAAGTTTCTGTTGTAAAGTGCGTTCAGTTTTGTGTATTTTCGTGTAAATTCATAACTCATGTTCATTGTTATTCTATTTTTGCATTGTTTTGCAATGTTATTTTCCGTTTTAAGTGATAAAATCAACCGGGAAGTGATGTTTAGCAGTTTGTTGTGCTCCTTTCGTTCACAGTGATTCTGGCATTAAACTACGAGTTTAATCTTCTTCAATGTTTAATATATTCCATATGAAGGGTATATGCTCGATTTGAAAACTTCAGTTTGCTAGTTTGAATTTGATCGCTTTTTGGTGTGGTCTAATTATTAAGTAGCACGTACATAACTAAGCACGCGTGTAGGTGTTATCTACTCAACAGGTATCTTGTCGAGAAGATTTTCTATCATACGAATCATTGTACTGTACATAAAAAGGCACTGTGAGCTTTAAACTTCAGCTTTTCTCAGAAATCAATTAGATTATTTTGTTGTTGTTCAATATTTTATTGAAGACGTTTGCTAGTAAACCAGTAACTAGATGAAAGTTAGGTTATGTGTCAGATCTTGACCGTTTTGCTCCAATAATTTTAATAATAGATCATCAGAGTTTTCTTATCAATTTTTTAAATACTTCCTCAACTTTCCCATTGAATGGATTGAGGTTAGAATTCCAGCCTTACCAAAATCTAGTTTTGTGGTTGTCAAGTTATTATCAAACTAGGCTAAACTCTTCCCATTCCAATTCAATCTTGTATAGGCTTATTTGGCGGAATTCTTAATCTGGTTTTGTGTTTTTCTATTCATTCGAACCAAAATTTACTGAATTAAAAATTTAAATATTATTTGTAAATGATAAAATCTCTAAACTTGCGATAGAACTTAGAACTAAACATGTTGCACTCATAAATTCATAGATTCGTCTCCCTTGCATTCAGAATCTCTATTTTGTCTAGTGCCACTCTCCTTCTATCATACTATCTGCAATTTAGCTCCAAAAAAGCCCCTGCAATAATCATACATTTATTATCATAGATAATTTAATAATCATAGTTTATTTTATTTATTATATTATTAGTTGGTTGAGTAACTCAGTCACTTCTACTTTTTCATGGTTTGATATACAGGTGTATAACTGTAGATTCTGCTTTAAATAGGGATACATGGTTCTAAAGGTGCGTTTAGACTATGTAACTTTGTTATAAGACATTTGTTATAAAACAAGTTTTACAAAAATGTTACAAATATTATATAACTTAACAAAATAAATACTTAACAAAAGTTACAGAAAATTTGTTATAGGCCATAACAAATGTTTTTTTAACAAAGTTACATAGTCTAAACGCACCTTAATGATTGCTTCATGCAAGAAAAAGCAACACTTGAATTGAAATTCAAAAATTAGTGTTGTTTTTTGTAATTAGTTATTGAATTTAGCCTAGATCAGTATATTATTATTATTAATTTGTCAGGACTTAATTCAAAATCTTATTTACCGTACTTTAAGCAGTTACTAATTAACTCTTAGAGCTTACATGCAATAATACAGCAAGTAGTCAGCTATTTTCATTTTAATATGGATGTTCTATTAAGCTTCCCTTGTTGTTATCAATAAAAGATTATGATTCCTGTGATATGATATGTGAACATACCGGTATCAATAAGTGAATACCGGTATTTTCAAGTACCGGTACTCGATAAGTAAAAATATAAAGAGAGATTGTCTTTTTTTAGAATTCTACTTCAATCAACCAATAAATTCGTTCAGATAACAGGTTATTGAATGTAATGTCGAGATTTTAACACTTGAAAATAGCAAATATTGTGTCAGTGAGCTGTGTAGAACTTCCTTAAGTTGTTAAGTTAATTGACTCACCAATGAATGATTCATTAAATAGTCGTTAAAGTTAACATCATTTTTTTGTGCCAATCAGCTATGCCGTAATTGTTATTTTTGGACGTATTAACTTAAGTAGCCTAACTATTAAATTTTCAAATACTACTGAACGAGCTCTTGAGCTTTTCTACTAAATTACTTTGATCCCATGATTTTTTTCCCATGATTGACTCCAATTTTCCAATAGTAATGTATTGAATTTCTATTTCCGTTGAAATGAATATAGAAATGTTCATTATTAGAAATATGTGCCAAGCACAAAAATACATTCAGAGTAGTGAGAGCTAAAGATGATTCATTCACCTTGGAACATTGTATGGGGCGCAAATGTTCTTCAACAATGGAGCAAGTTAGTCCAAATGACAAAAAAGAACAATACAACTAGAAGCCTTGAATATTAGTGTCTTATTCATTTGCTCAATAGTTTAAATATCCGTTTTGTCTTTAAATATCTGTTGAACGTGGGATGTGTTGCATAGAGCTCTTTCTATGCAGTATGCACATAATGACATCCACTATGATCCCAGGTTCGATTCCAGTTTCAGTTTTGTAGGTTCTGGGCATAGAAACAATTTATACGTTTCATCACAGATAATCCATTCTGGTTTATTTATTGTTGTAGGTATTTGGTTTATCTATGGTTTTATTCAAACAGCATTGAAGATTCCCCAATGGCGAGATTGAAATTTGTGGTTTTGACAGCTTCTAGTCTTTTTACTCAATAGTCTTTATTACAACCTACTCCTCTCTCACAGGCTTTTGTCAATAAGAGGAGCCTCCAATCGATGTATTTTCATTTGTAATTCTTATGTTTTCTTTGGTGAATAAATGATTTCAATTTCAATATCACTTATACCATCAATAAAAATAAATTGGTGCTTCCATAGCTAAAATTTGAGAAACTAGGACATCCTAGGTCGCATAAAACTATTGAACTACATGAAATAGTTTCCAATCCTCTTCCTCTTCCTCCTCCTTCTTTCTCTTCTTCTTCTTCTTCTTCTTCTTCTTCTCCTTCTATTTCTCCTCTTCATCATCATCACCTTCCTCTCTTCTTCTTCCTTCTTCTTCTCTTCTTCTTCTTCACCTTCTTATTCTCCTTCTTCTCCTTCTACTTCTTTATCATCTTCTTCTTCTTGTCCTCCTTCTTCTCCGCATTCTTCTTCTCCTTCTACTTCTTATCCTACTTCTCCATCTCTTCCTCCTCCTCCTTCTTCTCATTTTTCTCCTTGTACCTCTTCTTCTACTTCTTTCCTTCTTCACCTCCCTTTCAATTTTCTTCTCGATCTTCTCTTTCTTTTTCATCTGATCATCAACAGCTGATCATCAAATCATAAGTTAGAATGTGAAAATTTTCAGCTCACCTATCCCTATGTTAAAGCAATGGCAAAAATTGAAACTTCGATCGTTCATTCCTCATCTCCACAATTACATTTTTCAAAATTTCAAACCTTATCAAACATCTTCTCAATGAGATCTTTCAAATGAGACGTGAATGAACAAAATCGGTTGAGAAACCACGGAGGAGTTCTGATTACAAAAAACGTGTTCGCCTATTTTTTACAAAGATAACAATGTAAAATAGTGGAATATTGGTAGTCGACTGTCAGCATGTAAACAAGGCATTAATGTCTAAATCTGGTCTTGGCACATTATTCATCAAGCAAGCGGATGATATCATGTCTTGAGCTTTATTTTGACATCTTTCCCACCATCTTTGCAATGAAACTGCCAATGCCTAAATCTCAGAGTTATGGGCCCTTATTTTGATTTGTTACCGTTCCACGCACAATTTGTAAGCCCATGTGTAAGCACTGTAGAATATGATCGATGGGACATGCGACATATGAATAAGAAGGCGTATATAGGATGAGTAATGGTATTCAAGATGGCTTATTTCCTAATCTCTACCTCTGACATGCTCTCTCTCTCTTTCTATCTTTCTCTCACTCCCTTTATCTCTTTCTCTCTCTCTCAACTACGGCAAAGTGTTAGGACGGATATCCTTGAACATCCTTTTTTCAAGAATGGGCAGACTTCGCCGTTTCATGTAGACAAATTGAAAACATATTATTATCCTCACATTGCTTTTGACAGGTACTCATATGGTTGAATGTTACTCAAATGTCATATTGGTACTAAAGTTTGAAAATTCCTAAAATTCATCGAATAATTACAGGTAGACAACTTATATTGCTAATATTGTATTTTAGTGCGACTACCCGATGCTGAGCTCTGTGTCCCTGAAGGCTGGAGCGGGGAGACGAAGATAGCACTCTTAGGCTAGGCGTACACCGGTTAGTCAAGACAAGACAAGTCGAGATTAGTCACGTTTAGTCACAGTATCATAGTTGCTTGAAGCAACACTCGCCGATTAGTCATTGCATCAGTGACTAAACATCATAAGCAACTATGTGAATTACTGTGACTAAACGTGACTAATCTCGTCTTGTCTTGTCTTGACTAACCGGTGTACGCCTAGCCTTATGCACTGCAAAAACGATGATGGTTTTCGGTGACGTATCGCATTCCTCCCAGGGACACAGAGCTTAGCATCGTACAGTACTATACCTCCAGATGGATATTTAGATCAGTGAGTAGCACATTATATCTATAGATAAAGATTGAGATAAGTAGTTGGTGCCAGTCGTGGCGCGCCAAGTTCAAAGTTTGCCGCTCGGTATTTACAGCTGTGAAGTTGGCTGCAATGAGGTTGAGGTTAGCGCTGGCAAAACGTCGGAGTTGTGTGCTTTTGTCATTGCTGGCTGGCGACGGATTAGCAGCCATGTATGAGAGAAAGTGAGGTTAGTTTAGTAGGAGAAGGGTAGGTTGGGTTGTAGGAGGCACATGTTAGGTTAGGTGTGGTTGGAGGAAGCTGGGTTGGGTGGGACTGGAGGGAGGTTAGGTTAGGTAGGGAAGTACATGTCAGGTTGTGAGGGTGGGGGTTTTTAGGTTAGGTAGGGCGGTGTAATGGTAAGGTTTGGTGCTGAAGGAGGAGGTTGAATTGGGGGGTGGATTGGTTAGGTTGGGTAAGGCTTGAGGAAAGGAAGGGTAAGATGACGTCATTTGAGCAGTGATTAATGATGTGCCGTGTTTTCATTGTGTATGACCATTTGTACGTAGGCAGTTTCTTGTTGGCTCGAGTTTGGAAATACATATCAGTTTAGTTTCTTCGGGAATGAGGTTGCTGCTGATGTTCTGTTGGAGAAAGGGGACGAATTGATTATAGTAGAATAGATATAACTTCCGTATCGGCGTAGTACATTATAAGATACGGAATACAACGATCTGGTGGATTACCCACGAATTGTACATTAGACGAGTCATGAATTACAGATGTATGGAACCCAAAATAATTGATGAAATTAGATAAAGATAGTTAACTTGGTAGATATGAATACAGTAGAACTCCTCTACGACAATATTGACAGAAATGAATAATAGAATTTGCTGAATTTTTGTGATACAGTAATACAGTATATTTAAGTGACAAATCATGACTAACAAAATTATAGAATCCAAAATACTGGAAGAAATTATAATACTGTATGAAGAAAGTTGATAATTGACAAAAATGAAAACAAATTTGCGATAGTGTAGGCCTAATCCACATTGTCTAGATTGGATGTGAGTAAGGTTGATAATATAGGCTACTGGAAAAAGGTATAGAGTGTATTTTTTCAAGAATGAAAGTTATTATTTATCAAATATAATCACAATAAAAAATTGGAATCTATACAAATAAAACAAATACATTTTATACATTGAATCATTTCTGATCATTTTATGAATTAATATACACCCATTTATAAAATCTGAATATATTTATTTATATACACAACATTTAAGTAGTGTACAACTTATTCTACATTTCTTACATCTAAAGAAACTCAAATTAAAATGGATAAATCTCCCAATTGTCTTGATTAGGTACGTTGATTTAGGATTTAGGCATGAGAATCTTCACATTTGATAATAATTGACATAATTCTAAAGCTTGCCAAATAATGCTAGTCTTTACCTCAGCTTGTGCATGTATTGCAACATTTGGTTTTGGTCATTACATTAGGTGCCTGTTGAGCACTTTATCATATCCTCGGAAGGGAGTGGCACAGGGCTCTCTATGCTGCTAACCTACTAGCGAGGTTAGCGATACCTACTAGCGAGGTTAGCGATACCTACTAGCGAGGTTAGCGATACCTACTAGCGAGGTTAGTAAAAGCTTAGGAACGGTGCATATAGAGAGCCTGTGCCACTGCAGTCCCAGGATATGAAAAAGTGCTCACCTAGGCCTACATAATTTCTTCTCAGAAACTTGATGAATAACCATTTCATTAATAATAATGTCACTTGAATTGCCCATAGAATGTCTTGGATATTGATTTTATTTTGTCCTTTGGATGTCCAGTATAACCGTTTTAGGCTAGGCGTACACCGGTTAGTCAAGACAAGATTTGTCACGTTTAGTCTCAGTAATTCACATAGTTGCTACACACTGATGCAATGACTAATCGGTGTGTGTTGCTTCATAAGCAACTATGTGAAGTACTGTGACTAAACGTGACTAATCTCGTCTTGTCTTGTCTTGACTAACCGGTGTACGCCTAGCCTTATACTGCTCGTTATATAACCATGGTTGTGTTCCATAAAACTTTAGAAGACCTGCAGTATAGGAAAAGGCAGACAAACACTGCTCGAGTCTAAGCTCCGTGTCCCTGGGAGGAATGCAGTACATTATCGAAAACCGGTTTTTGTAGTGTATTTTATAGCACTCTTCGTCTCTCCTCTTCAGCCATCAGGTATACGGAGCTTGGACTCGGACAGTATGCATCGATTGGTTTGCCGTGTTACTCATACTAAAAAAAAATCAAATATAACTTTGAAGTTTTGCTTTTTACTTAGTATTGGTCATGCCTGCCAATATAGAATCTGTTCAATAGGCTGTGGGTTCAATCTTGAAGATTTTCTTTATTTTTACTTCATATTATAATTACGAAATCGTGCAGTGGTCTAGATTGTTTTCAAGTTTCCACTATAGAGAGTACAATTGAACTTTGATGAATATAATCAATGGAGAGCTTCTAAATAGTATTTTTTTATGTTTATCCTTTTATAATTCAGTACTTTCTTATTTAACTTTGTACTTTAATGAATGATACTTAATGGAGAGCTTCTAAATAGTATGTTTTTTAATTTTCAACCTTTTATAATTCAGTAATTTCTTATTTCATTCTTTGGATAGTTTGCATAGTGGAATTTCAAACAAGATCTGAACAGTTGAAAAAACTTGTTAAGATTGTCAATTCCACTATATTGGCAATTTATGGAATTTCACTCAATACAGTGATTTCAACAAGTTTTCTCGATCATGTGGGGTTCCTGAACATCAACATTTGTTCTGCAAATCTGAATAGCTTGTGGTTTTAAGTCAAGGGAATATTATTGCATTATTAAATGGTATCATAATATCTTAGTTTAAACCTCCAGGTATATTCAAACATAGTTCAAATGCTGTGCAAACAATCCTTATTATAAAACTTCATTTTTTAGATTGAAAAAAAAAAACTTAATGAGAAGATTTTTACGCCCTCCATTTATGAATAAAGTTTACAACCCTTTTTAGTAGTTATGATGAATTCTTATAATCTTTTCCATAGTTATTGTCAATTATATTGTTTTTTGAACAATAGAAAATTGATTATTTCATCTTAATTTCTCAATATGAATAGTATTGTTCATGATAATAGTTCATCAATTAGTGAATGACGGCGGATTGTGAACTTTAATAGACTTTGGTGCTTTTCAATAATTTTTAGTGAGCTATAATCTGTTGAGAAATGAATAAACTGAAACGTGTTTTACTAAGTCATCGTAATATAATGAGTGTCGATGATTTTTACGCTTACTATGAACCGAAAAACGTTCACATTTTGGATGCACCGGATGATGATTATGTTGTTTTATTTTTCAATAAAGGTAAAGTGGTTTTTCTTCATAATATGTGTTTGTTCTGTCTGGACATTGGTCTAATACTTGACTAACACTTGTTACTTAACACTTGTCATGTCAACTAATACTTCTCAAGTTCACCAACATTTTCTTGCCAACTAAAATGTTTGTGCATGTTTTGAGTACCTATACGTTCTGTATCTTGGTTTAAATTTTGTGCTCTCTAATTTTCTTCTTGTTTCCACTTTTTTCAGTGACTGATTAGAGGTCTCATAAGATTTAGGTATATGTTAGGTCTTAGGTACTCCTTAAGTTTTAGAACTTTGTCTATTTTGCCTAAAATAGATTATAATATGAAGATGAAGCAGATATTTCTAATTTCATAGAAGGAAGTACTAAATTGTTAGAGTGTTTGAATATAAATAGTTGTTTAAAAATAAATAGTGTTTAAATATAAATATGAATAGTGTATAAATAGGAGAATTGACAATATCCTTGTGTTTTCATTTTAATTATTATGAAACAGCTCTACAATCTCAATAATGACTCTTTTTAATTTTTTGATAGAGTGTTGTACAGTATCAACGAAATTAATAAGAATTCATTAGTTGGTTTGCAAGCTTGACAATTCCTTATTCCTCTGTAGTGAGTCTATCAGAGATTCTATTTAATTTCTAAAATTCAGAAATTAATAAAATTATTAGTTAGTATTTAATAGTTCAGACATTAAGGTAACTTAAGAAGTGAAAATATTACTGACTTATTTAGTGTTTATGGCCATTTCGCATTGGTATAATGCTTCTTCAGAACACGGTTTACAGTGAACTAAAATATTGTTGGTTATAGTTCCTAGTAGCTTTATTAGTAAATTTAGGGATTTAGTAGTCTTAAAAAATATAGAAATGATAAGGTATAATATGGCTTTAGCTTGGCAGACCCTTCTGGAGAACCTGGTATAATTAGGACCTGTTTCTATACTTATCAGAATTTTTTAAATCGTTCAACTAATAACCTAGATTTTTATATTTTTGTAAATATATACTTTAGGGTTAAAACTCTACTCATGTTAAACCTCTCCTTCATTTGTGTTTAGGATCTTTTTAGAAGTTTGAACAACATTTTTGAATCCATCTTATTATTCTTATTCTTGCTTTTTGTGTTAGCAAGCGTTTCCAGTATTTGTTCTCACCCACACATATCTCTGTGTTGTTTCATGTATAATTTTTATCACGTTTTTATGTTTATACTCTTCATTCATCCACTTTTACTTGTGTTTATCTCTGTCAATATCTATAATTATTTATTGAGCAATGTGCAATCAGTACTTATCATCCTTTCTTGCACCTCCATATTTTTCAATTTATTGGTGGTGTCTTCTTTTTTTGAAAGATTTCATCTCAAAATGACTTCTAGGGCCTGTTTAATAAAACTTGGAAGTCAAGAAATACAAGTGGAAAGAGGTGAACTCTCATTAAACCTCCGAAGCTGGGTTTTCACGATTCTAGTAGACGTTCTTCTTACTGGAGGCAAGTTACCAGAAGCCTATAAACCAGTAACCTGCCTCCAGTAACCAGAACGTCTACTAGAATCGTTAAAACCATCCATTAGGAGGTTATGTCCAACACATAATTTACATTTAAAAAAGCTAAGAAGTAGATTATCGTTGGTTGATAGACAAGCCAATTAACAATAAACAATTGGAAATAATCACAAGTATTATTTATAAATCGAAAAATGTTTTTATGATTTACTACAGCTGAATCTGTTTCACCATTCCCCCTGTATTTCTTGACTTCTAAGTTTCATGAAAAAGGCCCTCATTTTTATAGTATTGTCAATTTCTATCGAAACTGCTGTAGTCGTTATTACTTCACTTGATATTATGTAAGTTTTCAATATTGGAAACAATTTAATCACTTGTCAAATTTTTAATAGCTGCCAATAATGATTGACCTGTCATTGTATCGTCTATTATCACATTATTTTATGAAGCTATACTCCATAATTATTTTGTACAAAGTATTTTTGACAACAGACAACGACAACCTTATCCAGTACAAACCAATATTTTTATTTGTCGTAGAACATTATTGTAGAGTAGATTCTTCTTAGGAAGGCGGCTGAATCAAACGAGGGTAGTGGGGGTAAACAGACACATGTTTGTTGGTTGCGCGCACAGACGCACCTACACGCCAGCCTGTCTCCACCGATTTCAGAAAACATAAGACTGTACCTTTCTAGAAAATCGCTGTAATTTAAGCTGTTATGTTTTTTAAATAGACTGCACTTATAAGTTATCTCAGACTGTGCTTATTGACTGGAGACAGTCCTGGAGATTTCAAAAATATAAGACCGCTCCTTAATTGGAATATACTGTAATATACCGCAGACAGTGCTTATATTTATAGACAGGAGAAAGAGCTCAGCTGATCATTCATTACCATGGAAACGTAACATAACAGTTCATCGCCTAACTAAAAAATCTAGTGCATCAAGGCGTATAGCAGGATCCTTTCAACTTGTCAGAAAACAGCTGATTTAACGTCAAAAAACGAGCATACATCAATCAGCTGTTTTCTGTCAATTTAAAATAATCCTGCTATAATAATCAAGAGAATCTTCTGTCTTATTGTTTTAGGCCGGTATTAGACTAATAGTTGTATGTCATGTATCTATTATCAAATATATGATGATATTTTCTCTCTAGGAATAATCATATCATATATTTGATAATAGATGATATATGACATCCAACTATTACAGTCTAATAATAGGCAGTAGACAAGTCAGGATCATTAGTCGTACAGTAAACATATGAATGCACACACCGATGCAATGACTGATCGGTGTGATTTTCATCAACCATGTGCATCTGGCTAAACGTGACTAATCTCGTCTTGACTAACCAGTGTACGCCTAGCCTTAGGTAGGGGAAAATTTATGAAGTAAATTTATATGCATAGGCCTACCTTAAAAAAATTATGTAAGATGTGGGTATTCATTTTTACTGATCTATAGTGTTCTGTACAGTGTTTCTTCTATAGTTCTCATCTTTTAAAGTGTTTCTAATGAAATGTTTTCTTTTATTTTCAGATGGAGACGGGTTCCAGGGTAGCAAAGAGAGTCTTACAGACAGTAGCAAAATGCACAAGTCGATACCTCAAAAAACCACCACTTATAAGGTATATTAATATTTTCATTTCACATAATTATTGTTCAAAAGTATTCATTTATTCTATTAATAATTGATTGATAGTGGGCTCAATGTAAACTGACCCAAAACAACACTGTCGTTTTTCGACTTAGCCGCGTCGTCCACTAGAAAACCGTTTTCGTCCGAACGTCCAAAATGAATTGAATGGCCGGATGATCGGACGTTTTCGCTTGAAAATGGTTCCATTGGATGAGATGATGATGATGAGAGATTAGTGGACCTACAGCTTTAGGTGGGTTCCGAACCACCGGAAAGCGATTTTGATTCTCATGAATGAATTACATTCAGCGGGAAAAAGCCTGAAATGGTCACCCTTACTATGGGAATAACAGGGTCAAGTCTCTTATCTAATCTTGCGATTAGACACCGGCACGACCTCGAAGCCAATCGCTTCCATAATCCATTGACAGAAATCAGATTCATAATCAATAATTGATTCAAAAATGTCACGATTTTTGGAAAAAATTACCGGTTTTTGGAAAAATGTCACGATTTTTGGGGAAAATGTCACGATTTTTGGAAAAAATATCACAATTTTTGGAAAAAATGTCCCAATTTTTGAGATGATTCACAATCACAGTCCTCTGTGATTGGTCGGGCGTCAATGCCATGGGTCCAATTCGCCATCACCTGCTGTTGGAAGTTCTTTCCAAGTGTGGACATAACCCCGGTCGTACACCGGAGCAATAAGCAATAGGCAACTAGCAACATATGGATCATATGATTGTCTTCTCAGTACAAACCAATATTTCAATGCACACCGAAACAGCTGCTTTAGGTGTGCATTGGACTATTTGTTTCTATAGAGTAGACGATCATATGATCCAAATGTTGCTTATTGCCTATTGCTTATTGCTCCGGTGTACGAGCTGCCTAAGGATTGAAGTACAAGCAAATTAAGTTTCCGGCAAGATCAGCTTATCTTGTCGCTATTTATGTCTGGTGTTTGTCCGCCTTTTTCCTGTATTACAGGACTTCTAAATTCTTATGAAACAGGCCCTTCATTTAGGTAATAAACCAAATTATCCAATATCTATTTTTAGTGGGGTTTCTGGCTATTTCATAGCGTTGATTTCACAACGCCGATGATATAAATTTTCACAGACCAATTAAACGTCTACCTTTACAATATTATAATACTAAAAGCCCATTATCTGTCACACTAATGCCCTAATTTATTTCTCAGCGCCGTTTCTACGGTTTCAGTTTACATTTTCCTTTCTTCTTATCAGAAACTTTCGCTTCGGGTGACACATTATAAATTGTAGCGTCTTTACGGTTTTGTGAGTCCCATTGTCTGCGATAATTTCATTCGAAAATACGCAGTTGTTGTATTCTTCGACTAGTGATTCCTTTATTAAATATTATTTCGGGAAATAGTTCACTAGGTTGCGATTTATTAGTAATTTGTCTCCTTTACTAGTAATTTGCAGTCTAATCAATCTCTTACAAGTGTTTCAATTAGAAGTTTGCCTAAAATTCACTTGAACGTGTAATTCCCTATCCAAGAATCTAATATTGTAGGCTAAATTATTTTGCTAGTAGCTAAGTTATTGAACTGAAACTAGTAAACATTTGGTTGTGACTTCACCATTACAGATTATAAAGCATTATAGGCAAAGCCGGATCATATTTATTATACAAATTTAAAAAAGCTGTGCTAGTTTCTATAAGTGATTCAAGTTATTGCCCATTGCTTATTGTTGTGACTTCAAAATAACTAACATTAAGTGATTCTCAAAGTTTTTCTTGTTGTAAATTTCTGAAAGGCGTATTCGATAGTTCAATTATAAATCTTATCAAGTTTCTACTATTGTTTTAATTTTTTGGGCTCAAAGTGTTTTGGTGTGAAGTTGACGTGGATTAAGTTTGGATGTGGTTTAAGTGATTGCTGATTCAGAGTTATTTCAGGACTCAAGGTAAATATGTTTCTCCTAGCTTGAGTATTTGAATCCTTCTTTCAAATCAACAACAAGTATATACGAGTTAGTCAGACAAGACAAGACGAGATTAGTCACAGTAATTTAGTCCTTATGAAGCAACACACCAATTACATCGGTGTGCTGCATAAGCGTGAATTACCGTGACCAAACTAATGTCTTGTCTTGTCTTGACTAACCGGTGTAGGCCTATCCTAATAGTACTCAAATTTTCAAATTTCGATGAATTATTTTAGTTTGAAGAAATTGATAGCATGCCAAACAATGTTTCACTTATAGTAATATTCATTTAATTTGGCAGATGGCGGTGGCATCACCAGCAAAAGACTGAATTAAATTAACATATTTTTGTTTGACAATGGCTCAACAGCCCTATGTGGGCTTAGGCCTACCAGCTGGTTGCCAGTTTCACATCCACTTGACTGAATCAGCAGAGGTGAATGATCATTAACCAGGAAAGATGTAACGTGTGGTTAGCACATTGACACCTCAACCATAAGCTAGTCTTCGCAACCCAGTGATGGGAACAAAGCACTGCTGGATAACATTGTGTTAAGCAGCTATATAGTGCAATGCAACAATTTAATATGCCTCCAAATTAATATAGGGAGTGACTGACTAGCCTGACTAACGATTAGCCAGGCTTCCAATGGAGGCTTAAATTAACATATATTGTAGTAAAATTTCAATTAACAAATAATGATTATAGTTGTGACCGTAGTTGAACGGCGCCAACCTTGCTTCCATTATTGCACGGTCCTGTAGCATCCTCAGTTGAATAACAGGTGTTTAATGCTCCATTGAAGCAGTGCTGAACTATTGGGCGCAATGTCAAAGTGTTTTGATTTCATCATCAGACAATTAACGCTCATTAGAATCGGGTTCAGGTGATCAAATATTTGTAGAGATCACAATCGAGGTTCAGTGTTACATTGTTACAGTAGTTGATGGGAGAAAGCGCGGGTTGTATGTGAAATTTGTTGGAATTTCGAGTTGATTTTGTACCAAATGTTATGTTTTTTTAGTAATTTCCGAAAGGTTTGGTTCGTTATATTCAAAGTGCTGGGTTAGAGAGTGGTTTTGGCTCAAAATGTTATGTTTTTGAGCGATTTCAAAGAAAGTTTGACTTTTTGTGTTGTAGTGACAACTTCGAGACTTTTTATTCATTAAAGTTTCAGGACAGAATAACAATAAATTATTGTCATTGAAGTTTGACTTGTTATATTTAAAGTTTTGGGCTCGAAAGGGGGGTTTTTTGTTGAAAATGTTGTTTTTGTAAACACTGATATAGCTTATTGATTTCTTTCAAATTTTCCTTATGTTTGTGAATCGATTTCAACCAAACTGTCGTGTTTATCCATTGTGTAGGGTTCATGAAGAGTTTTCGCTCAAAAAATTGAATTCGTGAATTTAAAATTTGTTACATTATTGTACAGTATATTAAGTTACATCTTTTTGTAAAAAATGCGCGTCTATTGTTCAAAATACAGTTTTTAATGTAGGATTTAGTTACTGGTGTTTTGTGGCATATTTCAATATTGAGTCAAATTCAATTTTTGAATTTTTATTGCAGCTTTGTGCTTGATTGATCAGTTTCAATTTTAATTATAATTGAAGATTTACTTAAATTTCCCCACTAGGAGTTTAACAAGTTATACTAGATCTAGTATGGTTTAGCAAATATTTAGCGGGAAGCGGGTTGGTCCCAGTGGCAGAGGCGAGGCTAATCGGTGAGATTAGATAAGAGACAGCGCCTACCACTCCCGTTGTATCGGTGACCGGCTCCTCTGAATACAAAAATTTATGAGCTTCAAAATCGCTTCCCGGTGGTTCGGAACCCACCTAAAGCTGTAGGTCCATTCATATCTCATCATCATCCTTCCATTACCCACGCACAAGCTTAGAGCTTATGTGGGCATCATCCCTAGCAAAAAAATTTAACCATTCACTCATTTTTGAAACTTATTTCAAGAGAAGTAACATCGAAAATATATAACTTTTCTAACATTAAAAATTGTCTCTCTACTCTTGGTATTGTGTTGAAAGGCTTCAAATGATAAAAGCTAACTTTGACAAAGGCAAATAAGAATTGAATCTCTCAACCTAACATATGATTTGCTTTTCATTTCAATGAAAATCTTATGGGAATTGACAAAAGTATGGTGGATTTATCCGAGCTAACCAATTAAAATTGTGACTTGTAATGTCCACACTGTTATTAATTGATTAAGTTAATTGAAATGATCACCTTATTTACCTCATAATATTTTGGGTGTACAATGTCAAGAATTGTTTGTGATGAATTGTTCGGTTTAGTGCAATTATTAATTGCGTTTCAAATGTCGCGTTGATGAGGTGTTTCGTTCGCAATTCTCGGTTGCTGGATTGTATTCCCAGCAAAATTCAACAAATGACGGGCTTCTGCAGTTTCTGTCTCAGACAAACAGTGAGCGCTTTCTCTCATCATATTATGTTCAAGCTTTTTAGTTTAATTTATATTTCTCCAATTATGTTTCATTAAGGGCCGGTTCATGAGCTCGGGATTTAGCCAATTCCTAGACTAAAACGGGTGGCTATCGTAGCATCGACAAACGTTTGTCTCGACAGGTTAGTGGGTTAGCAGCATAGAGAGCCCTTAGTACATAGTGTCGAGGCTAACGTTTGTCGATACTACGGTGGCCACCCGATTTAGTCTAGGACTTGGCTAAATCCCGAGCTCATGAACCGGCCCTTAGAGTTCTCCAATACATAAAAAAACCTTCGACTGAAATTTGGGCCCGTTTCATAAACATTTAAAAATCCTTTAAAATAGGAAAAAGACAGACACACAATAGACATGAAATCAGAAATTTTATTGATTAAATTACACAGTACAAAAATTATAATACAATAAATTTGGTGTCACATGGGTTTCAAAAACCCGTGCAAACCTATTATGCAAACTCATTAGTCTAGAATAGAGTATGTCTGTCTTTTTCATTTATTACACTACTTATAACTTTCATAAAACAAGTTCCTGGATTGTAAATAGATTATTGTCATCACAATTCATTACCGACAACTTTTTACAATGTTCAATTTATCCAATTCTAGGCTGCATCAAAGTGGATGAATTATCATACATTTTGAACATTCTAGAAAGTTGTGATAAGGTACAGTGCGTTCACTTTGCTAAGGCACCTGGACTGACAATGAATTACCTCATTACAGCTAAAAGTGTACAAGAATTCTTACATTATGGTACAGCCGTGTTAATATTTTGTGTAGTGATTAAAATCATATACGCTTTGAACATGGTAAGAAGCTGTAATGTAATGACAATAATTCATTTCTATCTCAGATGCTATAGCCAAGTTAACGAGCTAAAGGCTAAGATAATTCAGAGTTTTAATTTTGCTTTTCTTTTCTATGCTATAGGTCAATGTCAATGTGCCTTGGCAGAATGAGAGCCAGCCAATAGTTTTTAAAACTAGGTGAAGAAGTGTTCTCGTTTACTGAGAATTTAGCCTTAAAAATATTATTTACAACACATAAAACGGCAATTAATCTAATTATTCACTGCTTTGGCCTTGATTATCACAATGCAACGTTTTTGTACGATCATCAATGAGGAAGTGTGTACTTGCCAGAGCGTGGGAAAATAACTGACGCATTCAAATTCATAACTGTATCACTGGCATACCAAAACAAACAATTAACTTGCTGTAATTGTTGAATAAGCTATCAAATAACGGTGGAGCAATTCAGATTGTTTACGTTTGGATTTTCTCTCATGTAGGCATTAACTTTGGGTTAGAACAGTCAAGGGCTCAGATAGATAAATAGTTAACATCTTTAAAATAGGTTAAGCCGTATGCACATGATCAAATTTTCCAACAAATAGAATTATCTTCAGTGGATCTTCAGATGTCTCCACACACTGGACATCCGTTATTATTGATATGTCGTGTTTAAGGCTAGGCGTACACCGGTTAGTCAAGACAAGACAAGACGAGATTAGTCACGTTTAGTCACAGCAGTACATAAGTTGCTTAGAAGCAAACCACACCGATTAGTCATTGCATCGGTGTGTGCTGCTTCATAAGCTACTATGTGAATTACTGTGACTAAACGTGACTAATCTCGTCTTGTCTTGTCTTGACTAACCGGTGTATGCCTAGCCTAACAGACCTTGTCATTAAGTAATTAACACTCTGATATCAGAGTGATAACTCATCATTGAAGTTTTATAATTTTATATAAGTACAAGTATTATAATTGATTTTATATTTTGAAATAAAATTAGTTAGAATTTCTTTGTAATACTTGTATTTTATGTTATAAATTTTCACAACGTATTGTAAATTATTATCAGATTCATTTAATTTGACGCTTGGCATTAGATAGATAGATATTATTTCTTGACGTTGCTGATGACCGTAGAGTACGATGGCAAAGGAATAATATCTATCTATCTATCTAATGCCAAGCGTGAAATTAAATGAATCTGATTATATATTTTCGATGAATAAACTTTGTTTGGTGTATTGAATGATTGATTTAGGGCCGGTTCATGAGCTCGGTATTTAGCTAAGTCCTAGACTAAAACGGGTGGCCACCGCCCACCGTAGCATCGACAAACGTTAGCCTCGACACTATGTACTATCTATCTAGCGTATGGCTTTGGTTGGTGGGGAGACCAGAAGGTAGTTCCACCTCGCCGTTTATAACCTAATTCCACTAGGTTGAAGTTCCATTTCACTTTGCAATATGTTCACAAATTTTGAAAAAGGTTTTTTTTATTTATGAAATTCTAAAAGTTTATAAAACAGTAACACATCACAAAACAGTAAAACATCACTTAGTAACACTATGTACTAAGGGCTCTCTATGCTGCTAACCCACTAACCAGTCGAGACAAACGTTTGTCGATGCTACGGTAGCCACCCGTTTTAGTCTAGGACTTGGCTAAATCCCGAGCTCATGAACCGGCCCTTATTGTATCACAACTGAGAGAGATTTATTGATTGATTCCCAAACTTTTTGTAATACAGTAGAACTCCAATTATCCGAATTAATGGGGACCGGGACCCATTCGGATAATCGGAGTTTTTTTTTCTAAATTGCCATTGGAGAGAAAAAAAGCTACGTTTTGATATTGCACTATTTTTTTATTGAATTAAATTAAAGAAACGTGATATTTTCACATGTTTTAAATATAAATAAAATATACTTATGTACAAGTTTAGAAATAAAAATCATTGTTTTTTAAACATCTCCGTCAATGTAAGCTGTTTTGCGGTCTTTTTTGGACAAATTTTTTCTGAAAGTGATTCGGATAATCAGCGATTCGGATAGTCGGAGTTCGGATAATTGGAGTTCTACTGTATGTACTAAGGGCTCTCTATGCTGCTAACCCACTAACCAGTCGAGAAAGACGTTTGTCGATGCTACGGTAGCCACCCGTTTTAGTCTAGGACTTGGCTAAATCCCGAGCTCATGAACCGGCCCTTATTGTATCACAACTGAGAGAGATTTATTGATTGATTTCCAAACATTTTTTGTAATTCTTCCTTCTGGTGCTCGGAACAGGCTTTCATCTCATTCAAATAAGTTTTATTCTCTTTTACAACTTCAAAATAATAATTTACATTTACTTCGCCGTTTTTCTTATTGCTATAGTTATCTTTATTTTATCATTAGTATTTTCTTCATTTTTGTTTCATTACTTTATTCGAAATCCTTCAATTCTCTTAATGTTATTTAATTAACAACTCAACTCGAGCTTACGCACAGGCAATTTTTGCCCATGTAAGCTCTTCCATTTACTACAAAAATAAAAATAAAACTATTTTATTCTTATATGTATTATATTATTAATTCTATTATTTTTCAGTTGTAATTTTTATGCTTTTTAAGTTTCATATTATATTATTAATTCTATTATTTTTTTTAGTTGTAATTTTTACACTTTTTAAGTTTCTTATGTTATTATTTTGTTTCAAGGATGAATAAATGATTTGATTTGATTTGATTTAATATACTATTATTTTAAGTTCATGTGTTTGGCACAATTCTTCCTTTTGATCCTATGTTTTTCTGTGTGTTGCCAATAGGTGGAAGCCAACGACACGCTAACCTCGATAGCGGCACACTTTGACACGACGCCGTCCGAGTTGGCCATTCTCAATCGGCTGGCATCGCGAACCGTCTTTCCCGGCCAGGTGATCAGGGTGCCCGAAAAGAAGGGGGGCGGAGTGGTAGGGGCACTAAGTGGGGGAGAAGGAGGGGAGAGAGCCGGAGCAGAGGATGGCGGCGGTGAGAGAACGGCTGAGGATGCGGCTGCTGGCGAAACGGAAAAGGCGGAAGAGGAAAGTGGTGAGTGCAGGAGTTGATGAAAGAATGGGAATAAAATAAACCGATACAACGGAGTATCCAAGGACCCGATATTGTAGTGTATAGATTAACAGAAAAAACAGGACAGTACTTTCAAGAATTGCTCAAGTAGTAAACATAGTAGCTATTTTCTTCCATCTCCTTATTTTCTTTTGTTTCCTCTTTCTTCATCATTCTCTTTTCCAAATTATTTGTACCTAGACTACTGTGGTTCAGGTTTTTAAAGAGTTCTACTGTTATCTCCTTTATTCCAATTTTTCTTACTACAGCCATTAATTTTTCTAGTTTTCTGTGGTAAATTTATATCCTGTTCTCCCTCTTTTATCCTTTCTTTTAATTTTCAATGCGAATTCCTATTTCCTTTCCTCTCACCTCTCTTCTTCTTCTATTATTTCTTCTTCCTTATCATTTCCTTTATTTAAATCGTTCCCATCGCCTTATTTTCCTTTCTTTCCTCTTTCTTCATCATTCTCCAAATTATTTGTACCTAGACTACTGTGGTTCAGGTTTTTAAAGAGTTCTACTATTATCTCCTTTATACCAATTTTTCTCATTACAGCCATTACTCTTTCTAGTTTTTTTTGTTTGTTAAATTTATATCCTGTTCTCCCTCTCTTTTATCCTTTCTTCTAATTTCAAATTCCTGTTTCCTTTCCTCTCACCTCTCTTCTTCTTCTATTATTTCTTCTTCCTTATTATCTCCTTTATTTAAATCTTTCCCATCTCCTTATTTTCCTTTCTTTCCTCTTTCTTCATCATTCTCTTTTCCAAATTATTTGTACCTAGACTACTGTGGTTCAGGTTTTTAAAGAGTTCTACTATTATCTCCTTTATTCCAATTTTTCTTACTACAGCCATTACTTTTTCTAGTTTTCTGTGGTAAATTTATATCTTGTTCTCCCTCTTTTCTATCCTTTCTTCTACTTTTAAATTCCTGTTTCCTTTCCTCTCACCTCTCTTCTTCTTCATTTTTGTGATGGTAATTCCCTTTTCCTTTCCCCCTCTCTTTTGATTCTGCCCCTCTCTTTTTTCCGGGATAGTGACATCCGATTCTTGTGAGCCGTACACATTTGCATAACTGGCTCACATCCAATTCCACGAATAATAATGTAATTCAAACGAGCAGCAGAATGGAGGCCAGATATGCATGTAACAGATGCGGGGAAAATGGCGGAAAGTGTTTTCCCGCCACTGAAAAGTATTTTTCCCCGCCATAAAAACGAAAATGGAGGCGGGAATTTTGATGCCATTCGAACTTAAACTGCCTTCACAATGAGTTCTGTTTAAAACTGTATAATTTCATACAACCCTGGGATTAGAACTTGCTTGGTATTTTTTTCTGAGTATTATGATTTTCAATATTATTCAAATTTGAAACTGCCCTTAGAATGGGTCTGTTCAAAACTGGATGATTCCACACAACCCTGGGGTTAGATGTTGGTTGGTATTTACTCTGTGTGTATTAACACAGAGTGTTAATGCAACAGAGTGTTAATGCAGTATTAATGCTTTTTCGCCACACTTGGACGTAATGAACTGTTTTTCACACCTCAAACGAAGGCCGAAAGCGTTCTATTTCCGACGAGGTCTGTAAACGTTTACGGCCCTAGGGCGGAAAAGAAAATGACCTTGAATGACAGCTGATCGTGTCCGATCACACAAATAACGAAGAGATAATCACATAATTTTCATGGAAATAAGCTGTATATTTATAATATATTCTATAAATAATTATTGTTCCATAACTTAATATGTATTATCCTTTTTTTCAAATAGTTTTTCTTGAACCAATAGAATAGGATAATATTTCCTTAACCTCAACAATTTATTATTGTGTTGGCTGCATTGTGTAACACAGAGTTATGAATTTTGAATATTGAAAAGTGAAGTACAGTAATTGTTTCTTTTTGAAATGGAATTTGACATCTTAGTATTAATAATACATCGTAGTATTTAAAGCATCAATAAATTAATTTTTTTATAACTTAATTTAAGTTATAAAAGTTTTGATATCAAACAATAGAATGCGATAGTATTTTCATAGGCCTAACCTCAAAACATTGAATTCTCCCTAGAATTTCACTTTCAAAATTGCCATAATTATATATATTTTTTTTGGTGTGGCGAAAAATAGCGTTCGCACCGCGGGCAAAAATGTTTTGCCGGCTCTCGATCGCTTCAAGTTCTCGACATTCGTCTCGAACTTGAAAACCGCGATCTCAAGCCGGCAAACACACATTTTCCGCCCTAGGTGCGAAATATACTATTGAATACCATTTGAACTTGAAACTGCTCTTAGAATGGAATCTGTTTATAACTGGATAATTCCAATCCAAGATTAGTAGATAATCTTGATTTCACACTACCTCTGGATCAAGTTGGATGGTATCTACTCTGTATATTAACATAATTATTATAATTTTTATGGTATTATTATAGTATTTTTATGGTAATTATTATGGTATCTCTGGATGGTATCTACTCTGTATATTAACATGATTATTATATATTTTTTTAGTTTCTAAATTTTAATGTTATTGTTACCTGCTCTTTTAAACCCTTATGCTAAGTTGTCCTAAGCGAGATCAATTTAAAACCAGGATAAGCGCAATTCTTAGGATAGGTACGATTAAGATTAACACTTGCATCAGAGATATTGTGGAACTTCTCCATAGTAGGTATCAAAAAACTTCTCAATGAAGTTTTTGAGTCAATTCAAAAAACAACGAAGAACAATTAGTGTGGAATAGACAAAATTGTTTTCATTTTTACCTACGATTAAGATTTTTGATCCAATTTAGTTGGTGCAACTCAGTATTATAGGAGTGGTCGAGGATCATTCGAACAATTATATTATTTTTATAATCTCTAATGCTCCTCTGTATTTTCTTATGTCCTCAGTTGCTAAAACCGTATTTACACTATTAAAATATTTATCCAATAAAATTACCTTGAATTGAATAGTTGACTTGGCAACGTACTTGCACATTACACATATGCCCGGTTTCTCAGTTGTTCAATAAACTATTGAATCAATTTTTTTTGCATTAGAAAACACATGATTAGCATTCAATACTGCTATTGGATCCATAAACTGTTTATCAAACGACTGAGAAACCGGGCAATAGACTATTAAACCATAAAGAAAGCATTATACAAGTAGATGGTTCATGCCCATGTTGAAAAGTGAAGGTTTTTGAACGGTAGATGGTGGCGACATCTCTGAGGACTCTATGGTACTCTATGGTGGACATCTCTATGAAGGACTCTATGGTACTTGGTGTGAGCGACGGTGTGTTTAAATGGCAAGACATCTAGCGCCTCTAACTTGACCGTACATGAACTATATGCCTTGATTGTTGTCCGTACAGTTGAAATTGCAAAAACGATCCCTTTCCTATGAGACATCTACTTGTGTAATGCCTTCTTCTTCTTCTTCTTCTTAGCACTTCTTCTTCTTCTTCTTCTCTTCTGCTTCTTCTGCTTCTGCTTCTTAGCTACCACTTCTGCTTCTGCTTCTTCTCCTTCTTCTTCTTCTTCTTCCACTCAGGTGGGGTCATCTACTTGCGTAATGCTTTCTCTATGGTAAAACACAGCAAAGCATGATATGGATGTGAACGCTTATTTATTATCAATTAGTGAATTATTCGATTATTTTTGTTGTGATTTCAGCTATTCTGGACAAGCTAAGAGTGGCATCTCCGAAGCCCGGCCACGTGGAACGCATAAGCTCGCCTCAGTCGCCACTCACGGGCGCAACTAGGAATAAAGCATTGGAGAGGTTCCTCAAGATCTGTGTCAGACACATCACTGATGGCCAGGTGAGCAATTCAAGTTTTGATGAAAAAAGACTCGTTTGAAAAGAAAGTTCTGAATAAAGATATAGCAGGATTCTTTCAACTTGTCACAAAACAGCTGATTTAACGTTAGTAAAGAGCGTACATCAATCAGCTGTTTTCTGACAATTTAAAAGAATCCTGCTATACTCGAACTTATCATAACCAAAAATTCATTAAAATAGCGAGTTACCGGTTTCGGTTGTTGAACCATCACAATTGATAATATCTTAATAACTATCATCATATATTATTATTTTTATTAAGATATAGTTATTAAGACCCATGAGTTACCTTCGGGTCTCCCCACCGACCAAAGCCTTACAGCTAGACAGACAGACTGTAATAATATATTATATTTGATAATATTGTAATAAATTTCTGGTTGTGACAACCCTTTTTATTCAATAAGGATAACTACCACAATACCATCTTAAATACTACTCAAGAAACTCATGAATTTTCTTTTAGTTTGTTTCAGAAATGATTTGTTACACTGAATGAATTACTGATACATTGTATCATAGCCCCCTTTAAAGCTACCATAGCGGCGGCGCTTCAATTAGCGACAACCTCGCAGTCCCGGCTGGTTTCATTATAAAATCATACTTATAAAAAACATACCAACACTTTTGTTGACTTATAAAACACATGACCGATTTGCAGTACAACCATGCAATACAACCAACGACGTTGTCACATTGAAGGCCGCGGCCATGTAGTTTAAAGGGGGCTATGATTCAATCCATCCAAAATCTTACAGGAAATATCTTGTATTTAATCCAAAAACTACTCACTATAAATGAAACACAGACTTGGAAGTAAACAGTACAGAATAATTAATATTTTAATGATGATTGGCATTGTAATGATTATGATGATGATTATTTATAATGATGATGATCGGCAAATATGAGGCAAAGAAAACACCATACTCTGTTTCAAATTTATTAATCTATTGATTTGAAAACAGAACTCGGCTCGTATAATTCAGGCGTTATCCTAAATCAATTTTACTCTCACAATACAATAGACTTACAATACTTTCATTCCTTTTCATCAGTTGGTGTAGTACTGTATTCGATCTGTATTCGATCTTGGAACCTTTGGAGCTTGGAACTGATATACGAGTCACGTATTATACAATGTAATTGATTAAAATCCTGCAATCCAGTGTATTTTGACGATGTTTTCTGCATTGTATACAGGGTGTGGTGTCGGGAGTGCTGCTGGTGACTCCGAACGCAGTGATGTTCGACCCGAACGTGTCCGATCCTCTGGTCATCGAACAGGGTCCCGAGTCGTACGGGGTGATCGCGCCCATGGAGTACGTTGTCAACGCTGCCATCTACCATGATATTGCTCATATGCGTGTCGGAAATTCTGACCGTGCCAGGTAATTTATTCGTTCGTTTTGTTTGGTACAGTTATTAAAATTATATTGTTATTGTTTGTGTATTCAGGTGTTTACTATGTTGTATTAAATAAATAAATAAAAACTTTATTGTAGTAGCACATGAGAACATCATATTATGCATTACAACGTCAAGACAGGATATTTTATTTGCCATTCAACAAACATTTGAACATCAAATCACAATACAAAGATGAAGAGGGAGAAAAAAAATATATATATAAATGTCAAACAATAGATGCGCATACCCAAAAAATAAATCTAATACATTAGCGTACATTTAAAGAAGAGAGAAAAAAACAAATCTTCAACAAAAATAACCCATCTTCAAAAAACCATTTGGTACCACCCAGCAAAGGAAAACTCCTGTCCGCTGAGTGAGAGTATCGATTCAAAAATAAATCAAGCTAATATCAAACAGAAAAATAACAAAGGAGATAATAGTGAGAAGAAAAAAAAACTATAATATAACAGAAACAAATAAAGAATAAGATACAACAAACAATTCATAGCAAACAGTAATTATAAATAGGTTTACATATTTTTTCTCTCCCCTACAATTTATTAAAGCTCAAATTACCACCTTATATTCAACATTAGTTATTGAAAAATGATCTGGAAGAATTCTTCTATTTCATAAATACAGTTATTGGTTAATATATTTCTTTCAATTTACTTTTAAATCTGGCAGATTCTAACTGTTTGATAGAGGGGGGAAGAAAGTTATAAAATTTTATAGCTGTATATAGCTGTATATTATTATAGAATAAGAATACTTTACTCGATTGAAGCACAGTACAATGCTTCAGGAAACGTAAGAGAAATACAATAAAATATGCGTGATGGTGCAAGACAATTTAAAGAACGGTTGCACAAAACAATAGCACGATCCTTTTAACTTGTCAGAAATCAGCTGTCTCGGTATTAATTAAACAGTGATTTCGACACAATAATCAAAAGCCTTAAAAGTCTTGAAGACCTTTTAAGTCTTTAAAAGACCTTTTTAAAGGAGACCTTTCAAAGAATAACCTTTTAAAAGACCTTTTCAATAATCTGCGAGATTCAGCATTTGTAGGTTAAGTATTGCACTGGTGGCCGAGTAAAACTTATGTTCTCTGACAAGTTAAAAGGATCCTGCTATATATTGAAGTTGACTTAACGTCATTCGCCAAATTGAATGAATTCTATGAACTTTTACATGATAATTTTTCAATTATCTTTAAATGAATAATTTAAATCATCATTAAATCATTATTAGTGGCTTTGTTAATGATTTAAACTCATTATCAAATCTCAAGGTAATTATTTATTTTGTATTTTATTTCTAGTGTTGTACCGATTTATTTTTGTATTATTTTTCTTTTTGGCAATAAAATATTGATTGATTGTTTGGTCGCTCGGTATGATCGGTTGCTGTTTGATCATGAGGTTAAGCCACGAACACTCAAGACTACTCTTGAATGGGTGACCGTCACAAAAACAAAATGAGGCGAGGTGGAACCGCAGAGAACAGACTAGTAATAGATCTAGATGTCTCATCGTACTTTAAGGGCCTGTTCATGAGCTCGGGATTTAGCCAATTCCTAGACTAAAACGGGTGGCTACCGTAGCATCGACAAACGTTTGTCTCGACTGGTTAGTGGGTTAGCAGTATAGAGAGCCCTTAGTACGTAGTATCGAGGGTAACGTTAGTCGATGCTACGGTGGCCACCCGTTTTAGTCTTGGACTTGGCTAAATCCCGAGCTCATGAACCGGCCCTAAATTTTTGGACGAGAAAACAAGCGGCCGATCCTAGCGACATCTCTTAGAACTCTGAGTAACTGGAAAATCGTCACTAAGTAAACTAGCGATATATGTGTAAATAAAAGGAACTGGCAATGAGACAACGAATGGGAGTGAGTGAGCGCTTCACTATTTCTCACGAACTGTAAATTTATGCCCATGAAATCATATGATATAATTTTACCGATATAAATACAAGGTTATCATAAAAGAATGGTGCGAAGATTGCATTTTTATAGAAACCAGCGTTCAAGCCAAACAACCTGATTTAGACAGAAATCATGAATTGTTTTGCGTCAAATGTTTGTCAGAAAATCGCACCAATTCTATTAAAGCGCACCATTCTTTTATGATAACCCGGTATTATTATTGTAATGTTGTCCTGCAGACCGGACCTGCCCAAGCCAGAAGTGTACCACGCGAAGTCGGAAGAGACAATATTCCACAGCCTGGACGAGGCTGAGACCGAAGCCAGTCTGCTGACAGCCAATCAGGGCGATTCGCTGGACAGTGGCGACCCGCATCACTCACCTTCGGCGCGCGAGGACTCTCTCCTCGCCAAGGATGAGACGTTTCCTGAGCTCAGGTACTAAACTTTGTTCTACTGCTATCACACTATTAGTTTCTGCTATTGAGACTAGATCACCTAGATGAAAAATCCCCACTATAAATAGTTGGGATTCTTCATCAATTGCATCTGGCAACGCTGCATCGGGCTCTGCTGCGGCACTTGGTCGCAGTAACGAAAACCCACCTTTAGAAGTGAATCACTTATCATATTATGATTTGCTTTTCATTCCAATGCAAATCTTATGGGAATTGGCAAAAGTATGGTGGATTTGTCGGAGCTGACCAATCAAAATTGTGACTTCAAGTGCCCACACTGTTACTTTACACTCTCTGTAGTCCGAGCTAATCAATCAAAAGTGTGATATTCAATTTTCTCACTGTTATTATACAGTCTGAGTACCACTCTCTATCCTTTGATTATTTGTGCATTTGAGAAACAATCCATCATCCATAAGATTGATGTACCTTCTTGAATGGATGCCTTGAATGAACCTTCTTGAATGGTAGGTTTTCGCTTCTGCGTATGAGTAGCAGACTCCGGCTATCGTTAGTCAAAATAGCATCTAATTTAAACTTGAAATGAAAATATACAAAAATAACCATGCAAAAATAGGAACCATTTATCATGAATATTGTTTATTCACTGAATTTATTAATGTTCAGTATTTAATATAAGAGTATGTACAAATTTTTGTTTGAAAAAGTTGCTATTTTGACTAAGGGTAGTTGGAGTCTGCTACTCAGTAAACCTACCTTTACTCAAGTAAATTTCAAGTTACTAATGTCATAATCATACTGCTAGCCAATTTTGAGACCTTTCCTAAGATCAGGTACCACTCACTATTCTTTGTTCGTTTGAGAAACAGTATTCATTATCCATAAGATCGAGTATGGAAAAGATAAAGTGTTCAATAAAGGATTCATAAATATTTATGAACGTTCCTTGACAGTAAAATTTATTGATTTATTTATCGCCTATCGTCTACTTGTTCAAATTTGATTAACTGCTAATGTTTGGTGGGTTGTGTAGGCTGTCAATGGTATCCAGGTCGTCTACAGATGAGGAGGGTGAGGAGGAGGAGGGGGAGGTGGACGTGGATGACGATAGTTGTGGGCCCGTGCCGCGCGACGGTGCTGCCTTTCCCAAGGCGTTCGAACGCGACCTTGTCACACCCACTAACCTTATCACTTCCACTGATAAGCTGGTGAGTTATCCAATGTTTATTATGAGATTTATTGAAATTGTTTTAAAATATCTATTTTAAATTATTAAGAGGCACTAATACTCCGCAGGGGTAGTAGACAATTAGTCGAAGGGAAAACTGGCCGTAGTCAGGTGGCACAGGCTCTCTATGCTGCTAACCTACTAGCGAGGTTAGCTACCAAGAAAGGTTGAGACCGGTGAGAACCTAGAGAGCTGACTACGCCAGTTTTCCCTTCGACTAATTGGGTACATCCCACTCCGCAGTTTACTTCTTCGGTCGCTATTTTTGAAGCTAGATATGTGTGTATGGTCTTAAATTGAAGATAAATATTTCTTTCTAACAAAATGTTATATTTTAAATATCAACCATATTCTCTCAACAGTTTTGATTTATGATGAAAATACTTAACCTAAAGGCTTTGAATTCAAATAAATCCATCTAGCATTGCTGCTGTACCTTAAAATTCTATTATCATTTTTTTTCGATTGAAGGTTAAAATGAGTGAAATTTGCTCCATGTTCATCGACTTATACTGTCGTTTTAAAGTTGAAAAATCGAATTTCCAAGGTTTTACAACAATTCTACAGGTCGTTCTGAAAAATCTGTCAGCATTTTCATGATTATCGGTTGGAAAATAACGCCCGAAAGAGAAAACTTGACAGAGAAAAAGGAATCAATCTACAACACAATAATCACGCTCACCGGAATGATTTTTCCTGCTGATGATACTGACATGAATCTCTTAACTTATTACTAACCCTTAAGCCTGGTTTTCATTAGTAGAGTTAGTGGTAGAGTTCCCTGGGCGAGTACTAACTATCTTGTGAACTCTCCCAATGAAAACGTTCATAGTAGAGTAGAGTCATGGTAGAGTACTTGTTTTTAGTAGAGTAGAGTGGGATAGTACTCTACCACTTGCCTTCCCCCACCACCGCTTCTCACTCTACTCTACCACCACTATTCTAATGAAAACAGTCTCGAGCTAGTAGAGTAGAGTCTGCTAGTAGAGTGGAGTCATTTTGAGGTTAGATCTGTACACTAGACAACTTACTTTACCTACTATTCTCAATTGTAGTGAGAACAGCTACTCGACCAAGTAAGTAGAGTAGAGTTGAGTTAGTACGGTAGAGTTAGTATGCTAGTTACTCTACCACTAACTCTACTAATGAAAACCAGGCTTTAGAACTAAAACTTTGGAACTAAAACTTTAGAACTACAGTATACTACTACAGTATTTACTACAGTATTAGAACTATATTCACTATTGACAGTAACTTGTTGGTTCCCTGTTTAGTCGCATTATCTCTTCATATTCCTGATCTATTTGTAGATCTGTTTAATAATAATTTCTCTCTATAAACTATCAATAGTTGATAACATGTTTCTGCATTTGCTTTAATAGGAAGAAGATACGCCTACAATAGGTGAAGGCGATGAGACCGAGGGTGAACTGGAGATGGATTTTGCCAAATCGTTAGAGGAGAGACGCAAATCGTCGTTGGATCATCACTGGGCTGTACCCAGCAAGCCGCATTCGCTCGAAGACCGGGACCAAGAAGGTAAAAAAGAAATATTTTGATGAGCAATAATGAAATTTCATAATCGTAATCGTAAATCGTAAAATTACAAATTATTTATCAAATCAATAATGCTGTCAACTTTACACATTTCTGGACTTATTTGAATGTATCAGAATTTTTTTAAATATAAATTTTGAATTACACCTATTAATTGTTACCTACAAACTACAAAGTTCAGTACCGGTATTCATTCATACAGACCATATCAGTTTATTTTGTTTAAAATGATAATAATAACATGGAAAAAGCATTACAACATAAGTAGGCCCACATAGGTCATGCTCATGGATGAAGGCCTGTTTTGGAACGCTAGATGGTGGCAATATTTCTCAGAGGACTCTGTATGGTACTTGGTATCATATGATACTCCATGGTTGAGCGTATCTGTTTAAATAGCGAGACCTCTTGCGCCCCTAGCTTGACCGTACAGAACTACATGGCCTGGAGTCTTGACCGTACAGTGAAAATCTCCACAGCTTTCGCTATCTTATGATATATCTACTTGCTTAATGCTTTCTCTATGATAATATTCTGTTCTACTAGAGACTCTTACCTGTGCTGTTTTGTAGTATGAAAATTTGAGAACTCAAACACAAAAAAAAACAACAATGGAAATGAGAATGAAACAAACTCAAATTATTTGTGTCGATCATCTCAAAAAATATTCTCTTCTTTTAGAAGATTTTGAGATCATCAGCATACATCAGAAGCTCATAACCAATACCTTTCATGAAAATGGTGAATAGTAATTCCCAACTTAGTTTCTTGGAGGAACCCGAGACGTTGTTGTAAAGCTCCTGGAAGGCATGGTGGATGTTGTTATAATTATGAAGTGTTTATTGTATCTTCTTCTTCTTCTTTTTTTCCTTTAGCTTTTCCCTATTCGGGGTCGCTATTCCGTATCTTCCTCCTCCACACCATTCTCTCCCCGGCTTCTTCATCAGTCAGCTCCTTTTCCCTCATGTCCCCTGCAACACAGTCTCTCCATCTCCAGTGTTTATTGTATCATTCTTATTATATTCTCCTCTACAACCTGAACTGTCATAAAAATTTGATTCTGTTCCACCAACAGGTAGTTTGGCTGCGGGCACACCGTCAGCCGCCTCCGGCCAACTGGTCAAGTCGTCCTGTCTGCACGACTCGGGCATCGACATAAGGGAACCGCCTTCGGCCGTGGCGGCGCCGCCCCGCAAAACGGTCTACTCGGACGCCGACGTCCTTCTGGCGCCTCGCGACGAATTCGTGCCGCCCATTGCCATTCCGCCGCCCCCGACTGCCGCCGCCTCCGACCGCAAAAAGACGTCGTCGGTCTCGTTCAGTTTGGAAGAAGAGCAGCCGACGTTGCGTGCTGCCACCGCTGCTGGCGAAGTGGACAGGCAGGAGATGAAGAAGAATAAGGTTGGTAGACATGCAACTACTCAGACCTTATAATACTAGAACATCCCAGGTCGCATAAAACTGCGACTATTGAACTGCACCTTTTCCAATTGTATTTGAGAAAGTGTCAATTCAATTTGAGAAAGTATCAGTTGTAATTGAGAATAGTGATTTGTTATTGAGAAAACATCAGTTTTAAATGAGAACGGTCAATTGTATTTGAGAAGATATCACATGTAATTGAGAATGGTGAATTGTAAATGAGAAATCGTCACATGTAAAGCAGAATTTAAAATGTGAAAAGGTCAGCTGGTTCTTTAATTTGATTTCTCAATTACAACTGACATCTTCTGACAATTTCAAATGATACTGCTCATTTACAATTCACCATTCTCAATTACATGTGATATCTTCTCAAATTCAATGACCGTTCTCATTTACAACTGATGTTTTCTCAATTGAATGACCATTCTCAATCACAATGATACTTTCTCAAATACAACTGAAAAGGTAATTTAATGAAATAGTTTCCAATATCCTCCTCCTCCTCCTCCTCTTTCTCCTCCTCCTCCTCCTCCTCCTCCTCCTCCTCCTCCTCCTCCTTCATCTCCTTTCCATTATTTACAACTCTAGTTCACTGTAAAACGTGTTCTGATGAAGCATTACAACAATGCGAAATTGCGATAAACACTGGATATTATGTGAGTAAGTTTCGCTTTTTGACTTGCCTTAGCGTCTAAATTCGATCAAGTGAAAAAATTAACTGTAAAACATGTTCTGAGGAAGCATTACACAAATGTGAAATGGCCACAAACACTATATAATATGTAAGTAATGTTTCACTCTCTAACTCACGTTTGTGTCTAAATTTGAGCTACGGTATTGAAAAAAGATGGATCACAACAATTTATATGTTATGTATTAAAGAGCAATAGGTCTGAAGAAATTTCGTAATCAATAGACTTATTCCTAAAATAATCAGTATTATGGCTAGCGCACAAGTTCTAACTTATTCTTATTCGATTCAAAATAGCAATAAATGTATTTCAACAATAAATTTGATGTGATTAGTAATCATATTGAATGTGTTTGCAGATGAAGAAACGTCTCTCGTACCCGCTGTCGTGGATGGAGGGGATAGTGGGCGAAGGGGGTAAGGAGGAAGGAGGGGTGGTTGGAGGAGGGGGTTCGTCCTCGTCTCTGCCGTCGTCAGCTGATTCGCACACCCCCTCCTCGCAGGGCACCTCTCACACGTCGTCATCTCACTCGCACTCCAGTGTCTTCTCAAAAGTGTTCTCTAGGTCAGTCACTTCAACTATCGCATTCAATTTCTATACAACATAGGTGATAAGTATCTGGCTAGGTAAAACCACTTCAGTTCAACTCATTTCGCATTCAATGTATCTTTGATTCTATAGATAGTGAGGTAATCAGGATAGGTAAAACTCTAGAGACTACATAAACAGGCTGGTTGCACACTAAGGCTAGGCGTACACCGGTTAGTCAAGACAAGACAAGACGAGATTAGTCACGTTTAGTCACAGTAATTCACATACTTGCTTATGAAGCAGCACACACCGATGCAATGACTAATCGGTGTGTGTTGCTTCATAAGCAACTATGTGAATTACTGTGACTAAACGTGACTAATCTCGTCTTGTCTTGTCTTGACTAACCGGTGTACGCCTAGCCTAAAAGAGCAAACTGCTTAAAGCAAGCATCGCGAGACATTTTTTATTAATTTTGACAGCTTGCTCATCCAGTGTCTGATAGCTTGCTAATTTTATTTCAGAGCATTCGATTATTTTATGGCATGCATACAGGATTCGAAAATCACTCGATTGAGTGTATCCTAGTTCCAATCTTATATGCATGCCATTGAATAATTGAATACTATGGAATAATTAGCGGTCTGATAGTATTTAAACTACAAATAATTGAAGATAAATATACAATGAAGCTCAGGAGAGGTGGTAGAGTTTTGAAAACCATGTAGTTTTGGAGAAAAACATAGAAAATTGATGAATAAAGGTGTATAAGTTAGGGAATATTGAACTCTTGTTCTTCTGTGACGTCACTCGAAGAGCCTAATAAAGTTTGCCAATGCAAATCATCCTTGCCAACATTAACTTGTATTCTACTAAATTCAATAATTATTTTTATAAGGCAAAAATCAGTATTCAAATAAAATTGTGGTTGGTGTAGAATATCTTGAATGTCCAATAAGATGATCATTTTGCATCATTTTCACAAACAAGAATGGGAATCACCTCGCTTTCCCCAACGGAATAGGCCTAGAATGAATGAGAAATAATGTCTTGTAAAGTGATTGTTCAAGTATTGGTGGAATAACGCTTTATAGAATCATTATCACTCAAAATTTTCCAACTTATCACTGTAACTCAAAATATTTCAAGGAAGTACTAATACTTTTGTGTGTATGATACTTGGGAACGGAAGTATGCTGTTATAATGACACATTTGCAACTTGCATTTTCTTCTATAAATTCTGTAGATTTAAAATTGAATTAGTTGATAAGTTGCAGTGTTTTAACCACAGAGTATAGAATAATGTAGAATATAACTGAAGCTTCAACTTATTTTCAATTTGAAGTCTCTAAAGTATTTATAATATTATTCAAAATTTCTTGTTAAATGACTTCATTTTTTATAGTATTTTCAAATTTAAATATTTATTATAGACTTGAATTTGAAGTCATTAATATATTTATGATTATTTAAAATTTCTTGTTAAATGACTTCCTTTTTTAAAGTATTTTCAAATTTAAATTAGACTTACGATTCTCTATATCATTCCATACTCTGTTTTAATCACACCATTAAAGTATTGTGCACAACTTCTAACAGCTAATTTTTAAAGAAGAGGTCTAATACAGAATTTGATAATAAGAAATTATTAAAAATATTATGATCCTCTATCAATATCAAGACTAAATGGGTTACCGCTTTACTTATTGTAATAATGAAATATTATATGCTTCACATTAAGACGAAGCTTCAAAATTAATGTCTTGATATCGAAACAAAATTGATGAATATCATAATTTTTTAACATGGAAGTAAATTGATTTTTCATTCCGATTGAAGTATAGTTATTAGTCACGGTGATTGTGGTTCATAATTTAATTGCTTCTTCAATTGCAACAATGATGAGTAGTTTTATAAAGCTTGTATTTACTATACGGAAATTTCAATCCAAATCATCTGTCATGAGACCTCTTTGACTGTAAATTAATTTCTATGTTTGTTGCGTATGAATTTGACTTTCTAAAGCTGGTGACGGATTGATAATAGCTCTTGCTTAGAATGGCGGGAACTCGTACAGTGCAGTGAGCTATCTGTTTTTATTAATTGATTTTCCTACTAAATTTCATTCAATTAATCAGTTTCCATTCATTCAATGACTAGCCTAATTCCAAGGAAGATAAGTATTTACTAGAAAAATGTGTTGTTTCAAATCAATACTAAGAACGTAAGACAATACAAATTAGATGAGTTTCGTGTGAAATTGCTTGAGTAATATGACTTCACAAAATAGTTCTCTGATTTCTCGACAACCTATGTCTTAAGTTTTCATCCAATATTTGCTTCTTCCTGAATATTTCATTCTTAATTTTAACTTACTGTCTTCATTTAACTTTACTGTAACATTTTAGGTGAAGAATGATGTTTCTTTTTTTTGTCAGTGATGAATTAAATGTTAGTACATTGAAAGGATCTCAGTCTCTGTTATCACTATCTGCATATTCATCTCTTAAGAGTTCTTTCTACCTAAGAGTTTCCTATCTAAGCGGTTTTTTTTATTGATAAATTCCGAGGCAATACAAATTACTATGTCTTCACAGAGTAATCCTCTGGTTTCTCGACAAAATATGTGTTTTTTAAGTTTTGATTCATGGTTTTTTATTTATTACGCTTCTTCCTCGAAGTTTCATTCTTAATTATTTGAACTTACTGATCTCATTGAAAGTTATCGTAATTTTAGATGGAGGATTACTATTTCTCTTCTATCAGTGATAAACTAAAAGTTAGGACTTTGAAAGAGATTTCTATCTTTGTTTTTTATATTTTTCCAGATTTTCCTATTGATATATTCTTGTCAAGTGATACAAATTACTTCATGCATTAAAATATTGTGATTGTGATTATTAAAATCACTTCTTCCACCATGTCAAGTTATTCAAGCAATCAACCGAAGCTCACTGTTCCATTCAGATTAAGATACAAAAAATTGTAAAATAAACTAATATTTGACAAATTTTCAACTTTTTAAAGCTCACTGTACTTGTAAAAATTGCATTGATCAGTATTTAATAAGCATTTGACTTTTGAAAGTGTACTGAGCTGCCATTTGAGTGATGCGTATTCTAACACTAACAACTACAGTATTTTGACTAGCGATTCTATTAACTGAATTTTGTGAGTGAATTGTGTGATGTTCTTGTTATGTTTGCTTTGCTCTCTATTCTTTGAATGCGATGATTAATTTTGGCTCAATTTTCTTTCTCCTTCTCACTCTCTCCTACCCTCTCTACCACTTCCTTGTCAATTAACAACACAAAAATATCAATTTCAAATTTAACAACAAAACAAAAAACCTAACCTCACCTAAATCTTACCAACCTTTCTAACACAAAATTGACACTAACACTTGCTGATACGCTTTTTGGATTTCTGCTTTCATGAATTTATACACACTACACATTTTTGGTGTTTCTCGATCTTTAAATCTTTCACAATTATTCTAATCTTTTTACATATTATAATCTATTCTACAATTTCCATTCAATTCTTCCATCTGAATCCATTTGATTTCATTTCTTATTTGCAACGTTTTCCGCAATTTTCTTCAATAAATCACAAAATTTGTAATGTCATCCGTCTCTTCCATAATCCCTCATTCAATTGAAACCTCATTTTCCTCTTATCTCACATCTCTAATATCATGTCAATTATCCTGTTCATATTTTCTTTCATCCATTTTTTATCCATAATTACTTATTTTAAATGTATTATGTATTTCCCCTGTATTCTCTTTCAAACAACACTTTATCTTTTACCTCTTGTAACTTTCATCATCATTCTATTCTCATTCATTGATGTATATATTTTTTTAATATTCAATTTTTCTCTACAATTACTTTTATATCTGAACCAACTCTCATCATATTCCTTTTGCAACTTTTAAAATCATTATTATCATCCAACTCTCATTATTTCACATTCGTCTACTTTCTTGCTACTTTCCCTCCATCATATATTTATTTTTTCTAATTTTTATTTCAACCACTTGCTCACCTATCTTCTGCCATTTTACAACAAAACAACAGCTCACCCATAAACATGGTAACCGATTTCGGCTCAGGCCTCTTTCAGAAGACGCCCAGTGAAGAGGGGGGTCGCTTCCCCTTTCCCCCCTCTTCCTCCTCCCTACCCGATCATCATCCCCTCCACACACCTCCCCTCCATCCCCTCCATCCGCCCCTATCTGCCTCAGCATCAATCAGCGCCTCGCAGGGAATAGGTAGTTTTTCACCTTCGTCCATTTTCAATAGCGTAGGGTAAGTCTAACCTCAAAAACAAACCAATCTATGTGTTTCCTTACCTAAAAATCCTCATTCTATTTGATGTTGTGGAATACTAGCACGTTCTGTGTAATTTATGATCAGAAACTATGTGTTTTATATACTTCCTAACCTCAAATCATACTTCTGTTGACCCAGCACGTTGCAAGAACATCTAAGTGTTTCCTAACCTAAAAATCCTAGTTCCAATTGATGTTGTGAAATAATAGCACGTTCTGTGTAATTTATGGGCAGAAATTGTAAGTTTTAATAATATTCCCTTACCTCGAATCATACTTCTGTTGCAAAATGTTTACCTAGTGCATTGTAAGAAGATCTATGTGTTTCCTAACCTCAAAATCCTGAATCTATTTGATATTGTGGATTACTAGCACACTCTATATATGTAAATAATTATTTTGAAAACCAATATGTTCAATATATTTCCTAACCTTACATCATACTTTTGTATGATGTTATTATTGCTAAAAGTTGACCTTGCACGTTTTCAAAAGATCTATGTTTTACCTAATCAATTACCTAACCTAACATCATTCACTTCTATCCGATTTTGCTATTGCAAAATATTACCCCATCTGAATCCTACTTTTGTTCAATATTATTGGTTTAAATTATCAAACAAGCATGCTTTCCATCATGTTTCCTAAGCTATCCTGTTTATGTTTGAAGTTGTTGAGTTTCTCCATAATATTAGAGAAAATCCTGAATCATAATATACACCTTTATGTACAAACTTTCGATCTCTCAACTCCTCTAGGCTCCATGTCCTACATGTAAAATGTACATTTATCCTATTCTATTCTGATGTCTACTCTGTCTTCAATATAATTAACTAAAATTAATTTACTTATATTCTATGGATATAATTATAACATTTAATATTCTATGAATGAATTCAGTATTGGTGTTCTTGGCATGTTGTACTCTAGAGTGGTAGATTGGTGTTGTTGTGTAGGCCTATAGATGCTCATTTGTGTTTAGAATGTTTAGGAAACAATTATAAAAATGAATTAGCTATCTATTTAGTAGCTTGAAGTTTCTATAAGTATGAGTTCCAAGTAATAATTTATGTTAACTAGGCTTCAAGGCATGGAATTTTGATGAATGAAATAGATTGTCTAATGAGATAGATATTCCAAAACATTTCTATAGGGTAATATAATATATTAATAAATGTAGATATCATGAAGAAAGGGGTAATAGATAAGATATTAATTACAATACAAATAATGTATAAGATACAAATGATGGGGAGTATGAACTATGAACTGATTGTTGTTTTTTTAACTTGTGCGTGGGTATTCTCTATCTTGATAAAAAATATTAGGGAAAAGTTACCGTAAAGTGAATAATGATTCAGAAGAAGGTAATCTTCAATCAGTATTTATTGATTGTTCATAAGTTTATTTCTTGGGTCCTTTGCTTATCAAGATGACAAGTGCAGTCTATTTAAAAAACATAAGAACTGATATTACAGTACATTTCTAGTAAGATAAAGCCTTATGTTTTTGAAATAGGTTCTAGTTATGTAGTAAAAACAAATGTGGTGCTCTTCTACAAAAGACCCTTTTCTTTTATATTTCAATTGCATCAATAATGATAATCACGAGGTTGGATATTTGTTCATTTTGATAATATTGCAAGTATTTTTATTTTTCTTGATCAGAATACAGACTTCCTTTTTTATTTGTTGAATTTACCATGATTAAAAGCATGTGAAACCTGCACTTGGTGTGTGAAAGAAAACTCACTTATATTTCAATAGTAGGTACCTACTATTGTGAAGAACACTGGTTCCTGTAAACTTACAGTGACTACAGAAAAACTTTTTCTTTAGCTATAGCAGGATTCTTTTAAATTGTCAGAAAACAGCTGATTGATGTACGCTAGTTCACTGACGTTAAATCAGCTGTTTTATGACAATTTAAAAGAATCCTGCTATACTGTAAACCAAGGTTATTATTAAATCAAGGTCAAGGTTGTTCTTTATCTATTAAACTTGACTGTGAACTATGTTACGATTGCACTCTTTATTGTACTGTCTTTAAAGGGTACACCATTCTGTGCTGTCTCTATAAATGTGCTTAATTTTAGGAAGGCATGTTATTGAAAAATTTACCTACCTTGTTCAAACACTGCACATAGTTCTGAAAGTTCACAAATGTGAAATATACAATTTGTCAGTTATGTACATTGTCAAAGTTGTGTGTTTGAAGTAATGCTATAACTTGGAAAGGTATTGAAATTCAAAGTGGCAGTCACAGGAAATTTGATGTATTTTGTTAATTATTCTAATTTTAGTAATTATTACTACGCAAGTAATAGAGTAATGTTTTCTCTATGTTATTACTTTGTAAAATTATTTTCTTGTTCTATATTAAGCGAAATTATTGGGAGAAGAAATTCAATTGTTATAATCGCCTCAAATTATGTGTTTTTCTACGTGAAAAGTACAGTATTATTAACTATCTTCTCAATTGGAGATGAATGAGCTAATTTGAATGCAGAATGATTTCTCCATTCACCAAATTTATACCAATTCCTCAGGAATATCTAATCTCTCCTTTGTTTTATGTTATGTTATGTGATCTAGTTATTTTTGTTTTTCGTGCCTCTAGTAAGTATTTCAAAATTGAAGATTCTTGAATACTATGAATACATTTTCAAAACGGAATTAGTCTGAGAGAACCTAATTTTATTCTGGTTACATACTTTTTCAAAGAAATACTGAAAGTATCCTTCTCTTTTTTCCACCTATTTTCTACTATCTAAGATTTCTATATTTTTATTTATCTCTCTCTTCTCAAACTCCTTAGCTTTCCATAAACCAACACAAACTTTTCTAAACTAACGACCCAACTCAACATTAATATGATACGATTTTCATAAAGAGTTCAATCAATTCTGTATTTTTCAACAGTTTGGACATTCAACCTTAATAAGTATAAATCCTGGATAACATTTATTCCCTTCACCTAATCTAACACAAATTGCTAACTCGGATCACAACCTGACATAAATATACTGTATACAGTTTTCATCAAATATTTCAATAGATCTAGATTTTTTCTCCACAGGTGCAAACACTCTGATTTCCTTGAGATGAAACTTAATATTCATTAGCTAACATTGGAACAATATGTTGTCAACTATTAATACAATAGGTGCTTCTGTGATATAGGCTACGGTTTTTCATGTGACAGAAATAAATTATAAATCATCTACATTAATTATATTACACATATGTTTACTTTGTATTTTGTGATAAGTTTGCATTTATACTCTATTGTTTTTCGGGCAGAATAAGAAATGATTTGATTTGATTTTCTGCTTTGACAATGTCAATAATTAATAAACATGCCCTCCTCACCCAGCACCAATAATGACAATAAGGTATAGCAGGATACTTTTAACTTGTCAGAAATCAGCTGTTTTGGTAATAATTAAACAGTGACTTCGACACAATAATCAAAAGGCTTAAAAGTCTTAGAGACATTTAAAGTCTTTAAAGGACCTTTTTGAAGAAGATCTTTCAAAGAATAACTTTTTAAAAGACCTTTTCAATAATCTGCGAGATTCAGCATTTGTAGGTTAAGTATTGTGATATTGCTTGTCGATCATATGTTTTCTGACAAGTTAAATGGATCCTGCTATAAATGCTGCGGACCAGCACAGGTCCACTAGTATAGTCTATTTTCATTAAATAAACTATAGTGTAAACTAATCTCGCATTTTTCTTTTCACAGGAGGTCATCAGTGGGAACTTTTATTCGACAACAAAACCAGCAACAGCCGCCATTATCAGCCGGCGCTGCCACTACAACAAATCAAAAAAGCGCGGCTCCCAAACTTGACTATCGCAGCATGGTATCTGTGGACGACATGCCCGAGCTTTTTGCTTCTTTCGACAGTGAGTTTCCATTTTTCTCTCTCTCTTTTTTCTCAATCACTCCTCTATCTCCTCCTCCTCCTTCTCGTATTTCTGTCTCTTCTTTTTCGCTGTTAGACGCGCGCATTATTTGTTAGACTTTAGACGAAATTAGAGGCGCAGCTGTCTTAAAAATGCAGCCGTTGTTAGAGTTTAGATATTATAATTATTACTATGATGATTGACTGACTCAAATCACACACTAGTTGCTGTAGATTAGATTGTTGGTTGCAATTTGTCCAAAACGATTTTGCTTTTTATGTTATAAATACAGTAGATGCTTTGTGCAACGATAATCTCTATAACAATACATTATAAACAATGTATGTTTAATTTATATTTTTATCAAAATGCAATATTTTTTGATCATCGATACAGTAAGTGCTGTATTTTAGTATTACATTTTTCGGACTCTATAAAATCTTTATAAATAGGAATTTCTTCTATCATTTTTTATAATCAAACTGCAATGACGAATTGTGATCGAAGGTAACAACTATGGAATTAGTCCTCAGAAAAATATAATTTTGAGTATCAGGAATATAAATTGACAATTAGTAATAAAAAGTGAATGAAAACGTAACCTACATTTGAAATCATTATCAAAATTATGGAAGAAGACGTTTTGGACTTTGTGTCTGTGTTTTCACCATATGAGTTAATTTTGTACTTCCTTGAATGAATAAATGAATAAATTATGGCTGATATTGTGGAAAATAAGTACCTCATCTCTACACTAAACTTCTCTCTCGTCAAAAATCGTTTTGGACAATATTGTGCTTGTTAGTGAGAAATATGTATGGTTAGTGGTTTGGAGTTGACTAGGTACGACTTGGTGTGGAGAAAATGGGTCTGGGTATACATATTATAGCTGTATATATTTTGTGCAATGGTATCAACTTCGATCTATTAATCAGGAATAATAGTTGAATTATTGCGGTTTTCTTTATATACGATATACTCGTATATCAATAAGTTATTCTCATTTCAATATTGTTTCAAAGTTCCAGGGGCCTGTTCGATAAAAAGTCGGTCCTATACTAATCGGAACAACACTAGACGTGAATAGTATTGCTTGCTATGTAATAAATTTATACTTTAGTGGATTTACGTCTAGTACGGATATCTCTGTACCGTATATTACAGGATTTATAAATTTCTCCCTAGAAAAAAATGGCAAAAAAATAAACTGCAATATTAAAATGAATATTGAAAGTAGTTGAACAAATATTTTAATAATGAAAGAAGAAGTACAACTCTATGCCTTTCATACAAGAAAGTTATGAATCGACCATCTTCAACTAATCTTTATCTATCTATTAATTCTGATTTAATCATCATCAAAGCTGATTCCATTGTATTCAACCTTTAAATTTAATGTTGAAGTGTTATTCGAAAATTGCAGAAACTGCAAGAAATTCCTTTGATATAATTTTATATTATCGTAATAAATAAGACAGAAAAATTCTGTACATTTAACGCTCAAGTACGTAAAAATCAATTTATAATTGAAATGAATGATGAAATCATCTACCGTGCTTAAACATTATTACATCTAAGGTTCGCACAGACAATAGAAAGCTAATAAATTTTTTACTGATAGTACTGTAAAAGTAGTCAAAGTGCTTGAGTTTCATCTATTTCAGATTCTAGAATAATTTCTAATAAAGTCTGGAAAATTTAAGAATCAGAAGTGATTAAATTCAAGGACCTTATACTTTTTCTGCAATTTTCGAATAGATTTTTCTCATTATTCACTACAAACTCATCTCATTCACGTCACTAATTCAGATGAAAGTGTTGATAGGTAATTAAAATTTTCATTGTAAATCCAACTTTTCACAGTACTAGTGTGTTTTAAACTACTACACTAGATTTATAAAAGTCAATCTTCGATTCTATTGGTGGTAGAAAATATACATGGGCCTGTTCAATAAAATGTCCTCAATTACAGGGAAACGTTGGACTTACATTAGACGTATTAATTTTCTACATAGTAAGCTAAACATTCCTATTTATTTCTAGTGTTTGTCCACCTTTTTCCTTTAATAAGGGACTTCTAAATTTTTATGGAACACGCCCTAGTGCTAGATAATGTGTTTCTATTGTGAATAAAAGCGACTTAATTGTTAATCATGAAGTGCATAACATTTATTAACACAAGAATGAGTGATAAAGTCTATATTTTAAATGAAAATATTCTATATCACAGTATATAAACTGTAATAAGGATATAATCAACATAGTACAGTATTTGCTACGAACATCATACAATAACTTAGTCATTGGAAGCTATGTTTTGTACACACAGATACAAAGACAAATACAATTTATTTGTATCTCGACTTTCATAAATACATGAATTTACCAATTAAAACTCATTCATCATCTGCATTGAAGTCATCATCATATTCATCTTAGATCAAACGTGTAGATCATCATCCTAACTAAATGTATTGCACTTGAATTATTTTCTGTTTTATTAAAATGATTGATTGTGATATAGATAGATTTTTCGAGTCAATTATTGTTTTCGACTAAGCAATCTATAATTGAATAAACATGTGTTGATTCGAAAAATGCAACTTATTTACCAGTTTAACTTTTTTAAATAAATTTTATCCAAGACAGAATGGTGAATTACTGCTCTTTCACAACAAATACTTCATTGTAGATAAGTTGAAATAATATGAGTCTTATTTCAATATGATGACATTGAAATCTCAGATCTAGAGAAACTCTTATTGATGTATTGCTGAGAAGAAATTAATCATGAAGAACATTATTAGCTCATACTATATCCTTAAAGTTGCAATTAGAGTTCCAGAATTTTTTCTTCTTACATAACTAGAGTTTCCTAAAACTGTTTAAGATAAATCGATAAAGAATAGTTTGGAATGTAGAGGAAGCAACGATTTTTTAAGTTTATCAATTATATCAAAGTTTTATCAATAGAAAGTACGAAAGTTTGATCAATTCTACATTCATATAAGCGCGTGATACTCGAACAAAAAAGGAGGAATTTTGAATAGTTGAGTAAGATTCTTAATTGATTTCAAATTTTAAAGAACTTGATTATTCGAGTTTTCTTACATTTCTTACATACAGCAATTAAACGTGTTATAAAACGTACAATATGTCATTGTTTGGATTGTAGTATTACAATGAAATACTGTATTTCAAACATTGGTGACGAAAATAATATAGTATACTGTGGAAATCTCTCATGATTGGAAAATATCCAACGTGATGTGTTTCACAGTATTCTGTTTGATTTTCATCACTTATTTCACTATACATTGATTAAATGTGTAATTATCACATAATTTACATACAAAACAACAAACTAACACAATTTTTTATTCCCTTTTCCTTTTTATTTGTTTCTTTTACTTTTCTTATTCGGTTTGTTTTGAATCTCAGTTCATGCACCACTATTCCCACAACTTGATGGCTTAGGTATGTTCATTGATCATTTATCATTATATTCTAAGCATCAAGATTTATTGTCATGTTGTATTTTAATCGGTGTTGTCTTGGTTGTTTCTGTGTTGCCTGTAATTTTGTTTAATTTTTGTGTGTGTTAGCACAAGCATTAATTTGAAGTGTTCAAATTATTTTAAATCTCTCTAGTTCATGTGTAGTCTAACTTCTAATTAAACTGAATTGATAGTTTCTCACAGATTTAGATAATATCAAAAATAATTCTAGTTAGTTCTTTTATCCTGCTACCAATACCTTTGAAAAAATTAAACGCGTGTTTCTCAGCTATTAGCTATTAGTTGAAGTTATTTTTCATCAGTTTGTTTAATTGAAGGAATTCTAAATCTTTATCTTTAGGATAAATGTAGGATCCTAAAGGTATTCATAATTTGAATTCAGTTTCTTTTCTGGTTCAAAATTTTTCAATATCGAAATCTAAATTTTCAAAGAATTCAAATTATTATAATTTTTGCTATTTGAAAACAAATAGCGTCATCATTTGAAAACACATATTTCTTATCCGAGTCGCTCAGTTTCCAAGTGTGAGTAGAGCCTTATCCCCTGAATCTTCTCTTCAGAGTAGAAATTCCTGCAATTCGAAAAAAGTAAATAATTTTGTACTGGTCCTTCCATTTCTGTTTGCAGTATGTTTTGTAATCACTTCCCTATGAATCTGAACCCAACACTACTTGACGTAGAAATCAGAATGAATCGTTGACTAGGTTTATCCTAAGCAATTAGAATACACAAAATTCTGTTACCCTGTCATCTTCCTCACTCCATATTTGATTGAAAGATTAGGTTAGAGATGGTTAGAATTGTAGCATGTAGTGTAATGTCTATGGTTGTAACGAATTTGAAAGTCTCGCAGTTTATGTAGAGATTTAAACATTCTTCAAATTGTTTTCTCAGTTTATCTATTGATTTGGATTACCAAAATCATCTATGAAAGAACACTTCATATTAGTGTAATTATTATTGAATGTGAAGCGTATTACTTTGCTGAGCACGTCATGCTTAGTGTGGCTTATTGTTGTAACTTTGTAAAATTTGCTTGAATTGTTCAAATTTTTGTAATATTGTGTTGGTAATCTCTTTATACTGTCAATTTATTATCTACAAGGAATATTTTTGTAGTTTTCAGCTTGTTAAATCCGAAAGTACTCATGAATCAGTACCTGGATTTGTTTAATCATTGTATTTTGAATTATTTTTCAATCTAATGTTTTAGGGTCCACTGGAGCTGTATGGAAATCATTGTTGAGGTTTTCGTTTACATGAAAGGAATAATTTTTTTCTAAATAAATTCAAACGTTCTTAATAATCTCTAAAGTTAATGAAGACTTACTAGCATTCATACTGTAAGTTCTTTGTGAAAATCAAATTCAGAATAGCTGTACTAGAAAATCAAGAATCAAGCTGTATTTTTGATAGTTACTATCGTTCATTTCAAACTATTCATTAATTTTCCATGAAGTCATAAGATTCATCTTATCATTTTCTAGTTTCATATAAAAAGAATAATTTTCAGAAAAATTTATTTTAAAGTTATGTTTTTCGTAAATTAAAATGAATTTGAATATGATCATTCTTCAAATGATATCTGGCAAAGCTCCAGTGGAACTCTTTATAGTTTAATTAATTTAAATAATAATAGTGGAGTTCTCTTCAACATTATTCTGATTGTCTTTACTGTTATTGGATTCTGATAATAGATGTGGCTCAGCTTTATATTACTACCATGTGAAAATTGCTATAGATAGTGCTTCTTTCCAACAATACCAAATTATATTGTACACTATTTGAAAATTCTATTATTAATAATATTTTGAAGTGGATAGTAAATTGATTTTAAATGAACATAACTAACTTTGTATGGGTTTGAGTATCAAATTTCTAATAAAGGGAGTCTCCAATTGAATTTAAATTTTACACTCAAACTCAATATTTATTTTCTAACTTATCAAGAAGACTTACACAGGATTATTCACAGATATTGCAATCCTGTGAAACAAAATTTGTACCATATAGCTGTATTATTTTTCCATACAATACAACCCATTATTGACGAATATAGTTGAAAATAATATGAAGTGATCTGTTGGATTCAAACAAAAGCTATTGTTTTTGGGAAACTATTTGATTCAATGTTTGTACCATTAATATGATGAATTTGATTTGAGTTGAATTTGATTCACAATTATTTGTGATTTTAAACAAATTGACAACAAGTTAGAAGTTCTCTATTCAATGGGGACATTGGTATAATTTTACAGCTAAAGAAACATTATATAAAAACAATTTCCAAACTAAAAGTGATGAATACAAACATTGACATAGATGAGAAAATAAGAAAACTTACAAATACAATATTGTCAACCAAGAACATATGACATACATGTGTCCACACTTGGTCGATTTTTATATTCTGCACAGCAAGCTGCATAATGCTTAAGCATTGGTAGCATGCTGTGGAGCACACAACAATCGTCCAAGTGTGGACATAGGGAATAATTGATTTTCTTGTCATTCCATTCTAAACTTACTTAGATGAGATATCACAATAAGTTGTTCTGCCAGAAAAAATGTATAGGAAATTGATTTTTATTTGTTATTCAGATATTCCCATGTTGTAGATTATTCCAATAAAAGATTATTTGATATTTGATTTGTTTCATTCTGCATGAATCTTTGATAAACATTATTCGAAACTTTTGTTTTGTCTCTTCAGAACTGATCCCGCGGCCTGCAAAATGCTTTGAAGATCCACCGCTTTATCTGCGACTGCGTATGGGCAAGCCTCTCAACAAGAAAATACCCAAATCCACACCGGTCATGTCTTATGGCAAGAAAAAAATGCGACCTGAGTACTGGTTCAGCGTGCCTAGAGAAAGGTGAGGGGTTTCGCAAGGTATTATCGGTGTTAATATGATCGTTTTGTATTAAAAACGTTTTGCAAACTTATGACAGCCTCTGTGATCGATAGATTCATATTAAATATTTTTCGAGAAAATTTTGGAATAGGAGTGTTGAACTAACGCATGTTTCTTCTTTCCTTGATATTGTATTTTTTATCAAATTTATTCCAAAATTTTCTCGAAAAATGTTCAGGTTATGTCCAAAACCTTCAGGCAATATTAGAAATGTAGATAATATTCAATCAAAATCAAATCAATCAAATAATTTATTTATCCTTGAAACAAAATACAGCAAACTTGAAAAGGACAATGAAAAATAATAGAATTAATAATACAATAGATATAACATGAAATAGTATCCATATACTGTATTAATAACAAGGAAGGTCCCTGCAAAGGCAACAGCCTGAGCGCGGGGGCCGAGTATTACATAATAACAAATAAAATAAGCCAATAATATTGGGCCAATTTAGGTGTTCTTTGCTCCAAAAGACTGGCTTGCGGTCCTAGATGTGCAGGTTTCATTTGTGTTTTGGAGAAAAATATGTTTAAGAGGTAAAAAAATATATGTTAAACTCAGCGCCATCTCTTGGCACTTGACAGAACTGCTTGCACATGTTTGCTAAACAAAGTATTGAATAAACTTGCGTCAAATTTGTACAGAACGTGCGGTTCTTGGCGCTAAGGGCTTACTCATCTAGTATTGTAGAACCTCATTAGATCTGTTGACAACCCACCTAAACCGAAGAGTTTGGTGAAAGCTGTGGTGAAACTTGGTGAAAACTCTGGTGAAACTTGGCGAAAACTTGGTGAAACTTGCCTCATATTCTACCTTATATTCTTGTAATATTTGCTTCTATTCAATCTGTTGACAAACCACCTAAACCAAAGAGTTTGGTGAAAACTTTGGTGAAACTTGACGAAAACTTGGTGACACTTGCCTCATATTCTCCCTTTTATTCTTGTAATATTTTGCTTCTATTTGATCTGTTGATAACCCATCTAAACTGAAGAATTTAGTGAAATATTGTTCAATTGAAGATGGTGAAACTTACATGAAAAATTTAGTGAAGTTATGGAAATTTGCTGAAACTTGGTGAAACTTGCCTCATATTCTCCCTTATATTCTTGTAATATCTTGCATCTATTCGATCTGTCGACAACCCACCTAAACCGAAGAGTTTGGTGAAAAATTTGGTGAAACTTGGCGAAACTTGCCTCATATTCTCCCTTATATTCTTGTAATATCTTTCTTCTATTCGATCTGTCAACAACGCACCTAACCCAACCTCTTCTCTCTTGTGACAGGGTCGACGACCTCTACAGGTTCCTGACACTGTGGGTGCCCCACTTGTACGGCGACCTGATCGAGGAGGCGGTGCACGAGCGAGGCTACGAGTTGGTCGAGTCGGACACGGAGCTGTGGGAGGCTGAGGGAGAGGGAGGTGCCAAGACGGCGGCTGGGGAAGTTGGCAGACAGGGCAGCAGTGACGATGAAGTCGGCGACCTGCGGGAGTCATGGGAGGTGAGTGGAGGACTTTTGTATTAATTATATTTTAGCATTTTTTTACCAGTGCTCTATGGTTTTATGTCTTTACTTTTACGAATTTTTGTGATATTATTTGGTGAAATGGGTTTCATTTTGTTCGGTTTCATGTTATGAGTTATATTTTACTACCAAAATATTCAAAAAAAAATTTACTGGCCACCACAAATGTTTCCAAATTCTGAATGAGTTCGTTCCTAAACATTTCTTGTTGTAGTGGATTTGGCATGTTTTTCTGATTCTAAATCATGAAAATTTCATGGCGGTAGGTTTCTGTTCATTGATAAATCGATTTCAAAATTCCATATTATTATTAAAAATTATCTAGTCCCATAAATTGAACCATAATTGAAATGGTTCGGTTTGAGTTCTAATTAATTAATAGCACGGTCGTTGTATCACGTTAGTTTTAGCTGAGTTTTTTTTTTATTCGTCTCAGGAAGGAGCTCTTGTGTTTTCTATTTTTTTTCTATGTGTCCTGGGGCTTCTTTTTTGGATTTTCTATGTGTCTCAGGAAAGAGCTCTTGTGCTTTTTTATATATAATGTATTTGTATTTATTACTTACATTTTAACATGATAGTGTTTTGGCGAATTTTACAATGACCTCTACATAAGTGATTGGAAAAATGTAAGGGTCTATCTATAAAGACGAGGTAGATGCACCCATTCACTCAACATTCTGGCCCAGTTTCTCGTTAACCCAGCATTAATTTTTATTTGACCTTAAAAATTCTAGCAATATTCACTCACCTAACTGAATCTATTTCAGCTGTCTAAAGTCTATCACCAAAATGGAGGATGCTGCATCTACCTTGTGTTTATAGAGCCCTAGAAAAAATGTGTTTCCATGTTAATTTGGATTGCCAGCATAGTTTCTAACTAGAGATACTTATCACATTACTATGACCACTAAGGTTTTCATGAAATTGTAGTAACCTGCTTATGAAGGTTTAAGGTAACCAAAGTTTTAAGGTTTTGATGATGATGTTGACTTGAGTGTTGCCGGTTGCTGAGTGCTTATTTATGTCTGACAACACTTATAAACGGTTGCTAAGTGCATATTTATGTCTGACAACACTTATAAACGGTTGCTAAGTGCATATTCATGTCTGACAACACTTATAAACGGTTGCTAAGTGCATATTTATGTCTGACAACACTTATAAACGGTTGCTAAGTGCGTATTTATGTCTGACAACACTTTAAAATGCTTTGTCAGCTGTTGCTAATGGTGGTTCTTGCAGGTGATCAAGGCGCCCTATGCCAAACTCTACACCATGATTAAGACACAGGCTACGCTCAGTTCTTCCGAGGCCGAGCAATCTGAGGAGGTAGACATCAACGAAAATAATTTATCTGATTAGACATTCGCCGCTCTGGGTAGTCGACTTCTTTCAACAAATATTATGAGATCAAATAAATATTTAATATTCTTTCAACAAAATAATATTATGAGACTAACTTATTACATTTACTTTGAAAAACTTCTAAGTAGAAAACAACTTGAATTTTACACCTTAGTGACGATCGTTTCGTCCAGGTGTTGGACTTCTTCAGACTGAAGAACAGTAGACTTTCATCAGTAAATTCATATTACATGCAATTTCATCAGTAAAGAAAAGAACAGGTATACAACACAATATTAACGCACTAAATTAACGCCGGTCTGATAATCCAAACGTTCCTGGATCGAATTATTAATATTAGGAAATAACTCAGGAAATAACTTTTGTGCTTTTTTCATATATAATGTATTTGTATTCAGTACTTATATTTTAATCTAAAAGGGTTTTGGCGAGTTTTACAATGACCTCTACATAAGTGATTGGAAAAATGTAAGGTTCTATCTATAAAGATGAGGCTTTAGGAATTCTGTATTAGTCGACTGATTTGTGGAATATAATCTTGTTGGGGCGTATACAGTGTTGTGTTCACATTTCATTTGAATTGAAAACGTTCAACGTTCTTTTCAAAGGAATTGGAAATGATTTAAAAAGAATTCAAAATACTTTTAAAGACCTTCATTTACTTTACATTAATTATCAAATATTTGACAAGGCTTTTGAATACTTTGAAAGGTCTTTTAAATCTTGAATAATATCTGACAAAAACTTCCACTGAAGTCCATATAAAGATTTGTACTTTTACAAGCAATGTTCTTGTTTGAAAGGCATGGAATTTCAAATTACTACGATTCCATCAATCCTTTCATTATCAATCAGGCTTTTAAAATATAACAAAACCAAACTACCATGGGTATGTTAAAGGTAAGGGTATGTTACCAAGGTTGTGTCTTAACAACCTAATGGAATAGTAAGAGGTTGAGATGAAATACAATGTAAACCCACGATGCAATTGAATATTAAATTTCATAAAACGTCAGTATCATTCTCAATTCCCAATCAAAACTAACAATGAAAGAAACAGAGGTTAAAAAGTTCGAAAATTATAAATCATCATTGAAAGGTACAGCTTGTAGGCCTACTGCATAATGTTGAAGAAAAACGTACTCTCTTAATATTTATGCAAAAATGATAAATCATCTTTGAAAGGTTCAGCTTATACTGCATAATGTTGAAGAGAAACATTTTCTTTTGATATGTATGCAGCTATTATCAGTATATACGTATTCAGCTGTTGAATTATCGCGTATCTCTATTTTTTAAATGATTTGTTTTGACAAGCTGAAGACAAAAATTGAGATAAAAAAAGTTGAAAGAAGTCGAAGCCCATCAGCCAAGAATGTATAGGTTGTTGTTGTAATCACTTTGAGTGAGGGACTGCAATTAATTTCCCATTAATTTGAATGAGTTTTCAATATTTTCCATCCCATCCAATAATTAAATGCATTATTCAAAATAGATGACCGCATGCTTGAATTTAAAACAATTACATTACGAATAATCTCCTATCTCTTTTTTAATTTAATTGGCAGGTGTTTATTTTTATTGTTAAAACAAGTCAGCTTCTTGAAGTACAAAATCAGAACAATTTCATTATGAATAATTTTCACACTCTTCTTGGCAGTTAGACAGGTTAACATAAACTGTGTCAGTATGTAAATTATGTTGAAACCATTTTATTATTGATTGTTTTGCAAATTCTCATGATCTCAATACGATCATTTTTATCTTCTCAATAATTTTGTAAGATTTTAAAGCAACTTTCATTGGGTCATATCTTGATTTCAGATTTCAAACCGTTCCTTGAAATAATGTACACTAAATATTCAATTAATATTTAAAAATGATATTCTACCTTAGTTTTGTTCAATTAGTTTACATTTCTGTCAGTTATATTTCACTTGAGTTGAATGAAATTCTTCTCAAACGATTCGTGTACTAACCTTAAACTTGACTCTCAATAATAATGGCATCATTCTTTAGATTTCACCGTAATATTATGCCATGAGAATACACACTGATATTGTTTTCATGAGCATCAAACTTGAGTTTTGATAGAACTGATTCGTTTTAGTAAAATTAACTGAATTTATCACATCGATTCCATCTTGATCCATGAATTAATTACGCTTGTTTAAGTATTGCGTTTTGATTCGAATTTATTTATTGATTTTTCAATTCTATATAAAATCTATTGTCAGTGAATTCTTCAATTATATCCTAATCAACACATTCTTAGTGTAAATAAATGCACTGTAAATCAAAGTTATCAATATTAAAACAATTAAAACATCTCTAAATAAATAAACAACTCTGTAACATTTTTCATTATACAAAATTATATCAAAACTCAATCTCTATATTACTATACAGTGCATCAAAACAGTTACAGTATATTGTACAAACTCATGTATATTACAGTACCTATCTACTTTCATTCAAAAAACAGTATTTTGTTGTAAATGATAGAAATATGAGCCTCTAAATAATGAAAACCTCTGTAAGAGTCCGTGGCGAAGCGTGGTATACTTATTTGGTCATATTACCTATAGGAAATATACCCGGCGATGACCAAATAAGTATACCACGCTTCGCCTCTAGTAAGAGTCTATCTATACTGATATTAGATATTATATATTATAATATACTATTTTTACTAATATTAATATCAAAACTCAGTCTTCCAAATTACATAATTTTCCTTCTGTTATTCAAAACCATCTTATTTCTGCTGTAAATAATCTAAAATCCCATTGAAATAATTGCAGTCTGTCACTTATAGAGTAGCCAAGTAGATTGCACCAACCGCCTAGACTTAGAAAGTAGTCATCCTTCACGATTTAGATACAATCTAGTAGACGTCTTCCCTTCTCCCAATCAATTAGCCTAGATCTAGATCTAGAATCAGACCCTCAAATCAATATTTGACTGTCAGTATTGGCTGAAATTTGTTTACGGCTTCAACTAGATGTTGTCTGAGCACAGTTTTGATGTTTCGATGTTTTTGTGTTAGCTAGTAGTGTTTGTTTAGATGTTGTCTCTATTTCAGGTATTCAACGTGTTCGTCGGTTAACTAACGGATTTTGTTGTAATTATTGATGTTTTTGTGTGATTAATGATTTTTTACATGTTTTTGATGATATGAGTGAGTTAATGTGCAGTTTCTTGGATTCGGCAAAAACGATGAGATTTGAAAAATAACATTAGTTTGTAATAGTTGATTGGATGTTTTTTATCATGAAAAGAGAAGCCCTGAAGTATCCATGAAGGGAAACTGTGTATTTTTTGAAAGTTCATATTTGAATTTTTCAATAGATTCTATCTCCATCAATACAGGTTTTAGTTGATTGCTTGAAAAAGAATTTGCGAAATCTGTATTTTTGGAAAACGTTGAGTTCCCGGTTTGTCATGTCCTCCCTTCAACTTTTAGGATATTGTCTTAATTTTCATTCGTTTGCCAATATTTTGTGTTAGAGGTGTTTTTTAATTCTGCGTTTTGTTTTTTCTGTTGAAAAACGTTGGGTTCATGGTCTTTTATCTACAGTGTTATATTTCTGTAGGCTTATCAATGTTTATGTAAGATGATATAGGATATCTTGAGGCAGGGGTGCCAACCTTTATTATTAATCAAGGGCCTCATTGTCAAAATTCGAAGAGAAGGCGGGCCGGGGGGTCTGGGAGGTCTTTCCCAGGAAAGTTTGTAATTTTCCACCTCTCCAATCTCCTTTTACAATTTTTCCCCCACTCCTACTTCCATATTTTTCCACCAGATTTTTGTTTTCCTAAAATAGAAGACCGGGGACAACAGCAGAGTGGAAAGACCGGTTGTGTAGGACACCAACACACCACACAACACACATACTGTAAATGCACATCATCAAAACAACAACATTGCCATGAATTCCACTTCATTCACGTTTACAAATAGTGCAATCAGAGAATCATAGAATCAAACAACATAGGAAGAAAGAGAGAGTGAAAAAAGAAATGTATGTGTGTGATCGAGAGATAGATAGAATAGAATAGAATAGAATAATCACTTTATTCACGCAGAGTACAAAATATGTCGCTTAAATTCTATGAAAGTCATTACAATGATCGTCATTTAAAAATAGTAATTACAGCATAAGATTAACTAAACAAAACATGAAGTAAGAAAGACTTTAAATGAAAATCATAGGTATAAATTCTTATCATTTTTGAATACAACTTAATAATGGTAAGATTTATTTTATTAAATTACTCTGAGAATAGAAGTACATTTCTTTGTATCTACATGAATGGCGGAGTTTGGACTATAGATGTCCATTCTCTGATCACACTCACTCTTTCCATCATAGAGTAGAAAAAGGGAGAGTGAAAAGGGCGTGATAAGTCAAGGCTGTTGACGTTGACTAAATTTTACTTCAATCAAGATTATTACAATAAATTTTAAGTTACTTGAAATGTTTGCGACTGAACTCAGCGAAAACACTTATTCGAATTCATATGATAATGATAACCGTGAGGAAAAAGGAGTAAAAGAAGAAGAAACACTCTAATACCTTATTTAGTAAACAGGCTACGCCTTGAGAATCTACATCAGAACCTATACCTTAAGACAGATCTCTCTTTCTTCCACGGCCGTATGTTTATTCTATCATTTCCCAAAAACAAATAAGTTTGCAAGAATTTAGAGAATCTACATTAAAATTTTGGAATTTTCAGGAAAATTTACAGGATATATTCAGAAAAAAGTAAAATTTACATTACATGAAGCATTAAATCGTGTTTTATGAGGGTAGAAAGAAAGAAAAGAAAATTAATAAAGTGAGGAAAGGAGAAGAGAATTTAATTGAAAAGGAACGCCATTAAAGTGATGGGAATAGAGATGATGATGTTGTTGGAAGTAGAAGAGACAAACAAGGAGAAGCAGGTGAATAAAATAAGAGAAAGGAGAAGAAAATGAGGATGGGCTAAACGAAACTAAATCGTAAACATTGTAGAAAAGGGGGAGATGAAAATGGTGAAGAAGAATGGGAATAAGAAGGAATTGGAAGAAAGAGAAGTAGTAGAAAAAGGAGGAGGATGAAGAGTAGAAGAAGAAGAAGGAAGAACAGAAGAAGATGTAGAAGAGGAAGAAGAAGAGAAGGAGGATTAGTAGAAGGGAAAGTAGGAGAGGAGGAGGAGGAAGAGAAGGAAAAGAAGAGGAGGAGGTAATGGTGAAAAAGGAGGAAGAGGAGGATAAGGAGTTGAAAATTTGTAGATGTTGAAAAACTAGAAAAATAACCAGTCGAAATACTATAAGACCAAGAAGCATTTTATTGAGTGAAAAGAGCACACCACTCCATATCCACCAAGCTGGTGTGTGTACTGTATTTTATTAGCCAGCCAAACTGGTCTTTCATTGAAGAAGAAGAAGAAGAGATGGTGTGACATAACCACCAAGCCTCTAAATTGGTGGGGGGGGGGACAGTCTGTTGCTCACTATTAATCATTGATAATTTCATTGAAGGTTCTATTGGCGACTGCGTATTGTTTACTATTCGTTGTTTGTGTGCCTAATTTAGGCCACTCGTGTTTTGCTGTATTCGTTTTATTGGGTACCCAGATTCAGTGCCGGATCTATGAATTTCGCTTTTAAATAAATGTTGCTCTACCCCGGAAAATAATAATAATAATAAATGTTTATTTCTCAATAAATACGATACAAAACAATATAATCAAAGCACAAAGTTCATCCTTACATTTAAAGAGAAATTAGGCACTCCCGAGAAACATCCATATGGGAGTTGCCATCAATGGTCTTCATTGCAGACTGCATTCGCCAGTCTTTTAAGATTAACAAGAATGTATAATAAATCAACGAAATACATGTGTGCTCAAAACGAAAGTCATATAATGTATAAATGAAATTTTGTGTAATCTGCTACAAAATAAAGGAAATATCTAACAGAAATTAATGTAGAAATTCTTAAATGAAGATAGAAGGGATTAAAAATGCATTAAATGATAGAAACATTAATGAAAGAGTATAAGTGATAAATGTACAAATAAAAAATAAAATCCAATTTTATTGATTAAGTATTAGCCTCGTTGTCCACTGGAACAACGTCCAAAAACGAAAACGTCGTCCGGACGTTTGTCCGAAAACGTCCGATGTCCGAGCAGCTGGACATTTGATTCGATGTTAGTATTTCGGACGTTCGGTCGTTTTCGGAAGAAAACGGTTACAGTGGACGACGAGCCTCAATTTCAAACTACAGTAATATAGAGCCAAAAATAGGTCTAACCCCTGACGAAATTGAGTTTCAAAGGTATTCTTCCATCTAATTGTAAAATTATAATATTGAAAATCATAACTAGTCCAGTCGTTAGTCATTCAGGTTTTATATCTTGGGTAATTTTTTAGCTTCAGCAGTTAGCAAAAATTGAGTTGCACTTCAAAAAACACATAGGTTTGGTTATGTATGACCTCCAATACAAATTCCTACGTACTTTTATTGACGTTTGCTATATTGAAAATTGTTTCTGAGATCTGTCTCTATGAGAATACTTTTACTTTGCCGCTCTGAAGCAAGGTCAATTTTAGTAGAGGGAGGTAAAAAGAACCCTTCAAGGACATTTGAATGAGGACGACCCTAAGGCTAGGCATACACCGGTTAGTCAAGACAAGACGAGATTAGTCACGTTTAGTCACAGTACTTCACATAGTTGCTCATGAAGCAGCACACACCGATATCGGTGTGCTCTGTGACTAAACGTATCTCTTGTCTCGCAATACTCTTGTAAAAGTTGTCTTAACAAACGATAGCTCATCAAGGTGGTTTAAATTTATATAATTATCATTGTACTAAATTCGGGCAAAAAATGATAATTCTATTTCTGAGGATTTAATCAGTAGATTAACTATAATAAATTATGAGATGAAACAAGAAATAGTGTAGCTAAATTTTTATATATTCATATTGCGAATAAGATTGAGTAATCTGAATTTGTTTTATTTGCGGAGAAAGCTAAAACTAACACAAAGCACTAAGAAAAACGGGTTAGACAATGCTGATAACGTAGAACGCCTACAAAAATTCAAAGAGCATCCTGATTGGCCAATGAGCTAAACAGACGCCATTTTACGATTTCGACCAATCAGAAGCTAGCAGCTCGTAAACGTCAGGTGTCATGTGACGTTTCCGAACAGCTGGCTACTGATTGGTTAAAATTGTAAAATGGCGACTGTTCAAACCATTCGCCAATCAGATGGCTCTGGAGGCGTGGCTTTCTAGAAAACGCATCATCTCTTTCGTTTAGTGTTTGATGTTGGTTCCAGCTTTTTCGGCATTTCTCATAATGATGTTCTCATTCATTCAGCATTTCAAATTACTTTGTTAAGCATTGATTGAGATGATCGTAATGTAAATTATCTAATTCTTAGTTGAATTAGAATATTATGGATATGCAATCTTGTGAAAAGAAAAATTGAATAATTTGATGAATTCTATTGGTATCCCAATAAAATTAGACTGTTTCCACCAACCGGGATTAACTATTTTGGTCAGCTACTTTCTGCTAGGTACTTACTACTTAGCATCGTACTGATCGATCATGTATTAAAATATATTTCGCTATACTGTATTATTTACTTATACTGTATATTTCAGCAATTAGTTTTCAACAATATTTCTTCGTAATTATTGTATTGCAATTCATCAGCTACTGTCTGCTACCTTCTAAGCATCGTACTGAACGATCGTGTATTCAAATTTATTTCGCTATAATTCAGCAATTACTTTTTCAACAATCTTTTTTCGTTATTATTGCAATATTTATTTTAATACTTGTACTTCTATTTCTTGTAATTTCTGTTTCTATTGCCATTTCAACAATAATTGTTTTATTGAAGAGGTTCGAATTGACTCTTGTGTAGAGAAAATAATGCTTTTATTTTGTACCTCTATTTATAGTTTTGAAAAATTGATTCAACTTTCTTGCTTAAGCGGTTTTTCGAACACTTGGTTAATCCTTTTCTTCTTTATACACCGAATAATTATTTTATATTGTAAATTCTTTATTGTAAAAAGAATTAATTGTATCTTTACACAGCGAATAAAAAGGTGTGAATTAAATCACACCTACATTTATATTTGATCAATAAATTGAATAGTATGAACTCTATTGAACTTAGCAAGGCTCTCTCTAACTCTCTCTTTCTCTATCTCTCTCTATCTATCTATCTATCTCTCTATCTTTTCTCTCCTTCTTTGTCAAACTAGTACAAGTGTTCCACTATTTGCTCGCCTCTAAAGTCGTTACAATAAAACGTTTGTTCTATCACAAGGCCATATTTTAAGATCCGTGTTCTTTTATTTATAATTATTATAAGATAATGCGTGCATTAGCGTTCGCTGGCGTGCGTACGTGAGTGTATTGTATGCATTTACTGGTGTTTTAGAAGTCGTTAAAAGTATCCTACTGTGTAAATGACTCGATTTCAATCAACGTATTTCCGATCTTTTTGTTGTTCTCACTAGCTGTCTATCGTTGACTTGAAAAACGCCTTCTATCAAATCTCTAGACTCGTTAGCGCGGTATTCTTGTTTCTTTTTAAATTGTCATCGTAATGTCATACTAGCACATATTATTATGTACGTTTGGATAAGACAATACAAGTGAAGTGAAATCTTGCTGGCAGTTTTGTTCTGTTCTCCAAGTAGTTGACTGGCATTCAGTGTAAAACTGTCTTATTGCTTCGTGTGATAGATGTGAATTAATAGGTATGTAGAAAATAATCAATTAACTTGTAATAATTGATCATTCTTAAAATCGTAGAATCATCGAACAATCAAACATTGAAAAAACTGTGGTTTCAAACATTCTATTAGTTGCGACTTTAAGGCAGATCGTACACCGGAGCAATAAGCAATAGGCAATAAGCAACATTTGGATCATATGATCGTCTACTCTATAGGAACAAATATAGCAGGATCCGTTTAACTTGTCATAAAACATTTATGATCGACGAGCATATGATCACAATACTTAACCTACAAATGCTGAATCTTACAGATTATTGAAAAGGTCTTTTAAAAAGTTATTCTTTGAAAGGTCTTCTTTAAAAAGGTCTTTTAAAGACTTTAAATGTCTCTAAGACTTTCAAGTCTTTTGATTATTGTGTCGAAGTCACTGTTTAATTATTACCAAATCAGCTGATTTATGACAAGTTAAATGGATCGCGCTATAGTCCAATGCACACCTAAAGCAGCTGTTTCGGTGTGCATTGAACTATTGGTTTGTATAGAGTAGACAATCATATGATCCATATTGCCTATTGCTTATTGCTCCGGTGTACGACCGGGGTAAGGTGTGTAGAAATAATCAATTCATTTGGCACAATAAATCATTTTTTTAAATCTTATTATCATCAAACATTGTTAAAAAGCATTGGTTTCAAACATTATAATTATTATGATACAAAACAATACTCACATGTGTATAATTTTGTAGATAGAATTCAGTACAGTAAAGCAGATCTTCGTAAATTATGTTGAGAAAAAGTCTCCAATATATTTTCAGTTTTAGGTTTCATGTTATGTCCTTGTTTTACAATGTGGAATTCAGTATCAAGTTTGAAGAAAACAAAAAATATTGATCATTGTGAAATATTCAAACCTTACAAAAACTGTTCGAAATCTATCATTACCCTGATACAAAACAAAACATGTAAAAAAACTGTTCGAAATCTATCATTACCCTGATACAAAACAAAACATGTAAAAAACTGCTCCAAATCCATTATTACGAGTTGGACTCGCCTTTTTAAAACCTGAAAATGCGATCACTGAAACCAGTCATCATCGGCCGGGGGAATGCACTGATGATTAGAAATAAAAAGCCGGTATTCTATTGGCTAATTCCAACTGCATACGTCACTGCTATTGGTTGAACTCGTTTCTAGCTACGTGTCTGACAGAGCGTACACTTTTATTGAGGGGAGATCTCTGACCAAAACAATACAGTCCTGTTCGAGCTTTTAAGCTTGAGCCCAGTAAAATAGTACATTATACCAAAGACAATATTCAACTATTCAAGTAGTTGAATTGTCTTTGATTATACCTTGCAATGAAATGAGGTAGGGCCTAGTGGGTTTCTTTTTTGTGTTGTATGTATTTGATAGACCTGAAATGTCGAATCCAAACCTCCCTAATCACTGCCAGAAACCGTTTGTTACGTTTCAGGGTCAATTTTGACTCTGAAGCATCAATTTTTCGTGAATCCCCGTCCTTTTAAAGTAAAATTTAATAAATTACGTACAATTTAAGACCAATTGGGTTATTGTTGGCCCAACAGTTTTCGAGGTATAACTCTTCAAAGCTCATCTCATCGGCGGATTTGAAAGTTTTTCATCAATGATAGAGTAGGCAGATAGTATAGAAGGAGAACGTTTTCTTCTATTCTTGATAAAATTTGTAGTACAAATATTGATGTTGTGGAATCTTTCCATAATAGAATAAACTTTTTGAAATTGTCAAACTCCACTTTTATTTTAATATACACAATGTTTACACCAGGACCATGGTTTCATGTTATACATAATACATCCTCAGATATACTGTTAATAATCTCCAATTTGTGTTTATTGAAATAAAAGTGGAGTTTGACAATTTCAAACTGTATTTTCTATTCCCTCTGGATTTAGGATGATAGATTTATACTTGTTAAGCTGTTAACTCTTTATATCTCACTGTTAACTCTGCATATATACAGTCGAAAATGGATAATATAGATATAAAATGTGGGGAAATAATCATACTGACATATCGATGGTTACTTATAATAAATATAGCCTAGAGACCTAGAGTAAAGCCTGATTCACACATGTCGTGCTGCGGTTGAATGAATAAGCTACAGATATTGGAAGAGGTATAGTCCCTTGTATATTTGTCACATATTAACATAGATATAAAATGTTTTGAGAACATATTATATTGATTTATAGGTACCGGTATACATGGATAAGATATCTATTGACAGTCAATGATCGCTATAGATATAGAATGGATAAAACAGATTGAAGTGTTTTATAAATATAAGTATAGTGGGTGCAGCCTAGTCGCAATATTTTTCACTGACCAACAGTCTTTGATCTATATAGATATAGAATTAATGGAAAAGAGTTTCATGAATATAGATATAGCGGTTGTAGTCGAGTTGCAATATTGTCTCAATGACCGCGAAAGGCCGTATTTGTCAATCTCGGCAAGTGAAGGAAGGTTCATGGGCGAGCAACGCGTTAAGAAATTGTGAAAGGCAGCGTTTTTGTAGACTTGCGTTTGATATAGTTCTCCATTCTTTATTCAGATTAATTTTTAATGAACATTATCAAAGTAACCTGAACGTTTGCCACCTTTCTGGTTAAACTAAATTAGTTTTTATAAATAACTGTTTTCTCTTCATTCGACAAATTCCAACTTTATTGAGAATAAGAAATTATTAGACGTTGCAGTGAATAGCCTTATTATACTTAGGCTTCAATACTTTTCGATCATCAATAAGTGTTCTGTGCTGTGTTTTAGTGTTATATATTTTTCGGACTTAATAAAATCAAAAAAATACTTTTTTAAATGCCAGTGTCTGTTTTCTAAGTGAAAATAAACTTTCACTAAATGTTCCCTATCAAGGAAGGTTATATTGATGAAGTGGAACAACCCTAGTCGGGTCTCCCCACTATTAAAAGCCATACGCTGAATAAATATTTAAAAAAAATTATAATGAAGTTTGACTGCAGTCTATAGTGCGATTCACGTCAAGAAGTCAGCATTGCTTAGATGGGAGTTTGCTATCCTTGTTCAGCACAAGGCAGTTGCTGATGTCTCTATCCTATTCGTACTGTGCATAGTTGCCGCACTGTGCATTGTTGTCGCACACAGTCCCAACAAACACGTTTCGTGCAGTTTTCTCTTTCTCTCTCAATGAAATTTGGCATCAATGCTCTTCATATAAACAATGCTGACTTCTTGACGTGACTTAGGCAGGCAGGTTGGTCATATGATTTTCCACTCTATACAAACAAATAGGGCAATGCAATGTATAGAGTGGAAGATCATATGACCAACCTGCATGCCAGTAACCTACACGTCTACTGGTATCGTAAAACCGCGCCATTTTAAGATACTTCCAATCTGAAATGTGAAATCACTCCCACAACGTTTCCACTCGTCTTGGCACCTGTGAATAACTTGAACATGTTTCAAATGCCGATCGCATGAATAAGTAACGCAAAAAAAACCATTAAAGTAAGAAAAGCATTAAAACATCCTGTTGTTGTTTTCAAGTTGTCAGTCTGTAGGCGGAAATAGCAACAACAAAAAATATGAGAGCGAGAGTAGCATTTTATGAAGGCACGAAAACAAGATTTGATTAATGTGATCAGAATCTGATTCTGGAGACTGCTTACTAACTATAGTCTTCTAAAAGGGGGTTATAGTTGTATAGGTATAACAGTGGTTATAGTGTTGGAATGAATAGCATTGTGTTATACCGTTCCCCCCATACATTGCTTTCTTATATAGCTGTTATCTTATATACCATTTCATATTGGTTATCAATTTCTGAGCAAGATATATAAAAATATGTACGTATATACAAAGTTAGGTTACAGCTTTTTTATTGCTTATTTGCTAGACTCTCTTGCGTCATTGGTTTGTTCTTCATAATATTTTGTGCGTTCAAATCCTGTTTGAATCAAAACTTAACAGGGGAACTGGACGGATGTTTTTGAAGTATCGTTAAAAAATACTGGAATAACCTTCGATTCAAATTGAGATTGATTATATATGTTGATCAGCTTATTTTTAGAAGTTAATAGAGGAGTTTATTGTTGTATATAATCGGTAAACTCTGCAACCAAGTCTCAAGAAGCATCGTTAATACTGTAGTTAGCTTTAGAGTTCAACAGCTATGTGTAATCATCTAAAGTTAATTCTAGTTATGCGAAACACTTTGTTTTTGTTCTTTAAAGTTTACAAATTTTTAATTCTTATTTATTAATTTGTTTTTCTCACATTCGAAAGCAATAGATGAAGACTACTGTAGTTAGTCTAAGGCTAGGCGTACACCGGTTAGTCAAGACAAGACGAGACAAGACAAGTCACGTTTAGTCACAATAATTTACTTAGTTGCTTATGAAGCAGCACACACTGACGCAATGACTAATCGGTGTGTGTTGCTTCATAAGCAACTATGTGAAGCACTAATCGTGACTATGTGACTAATCGTGACTAATCTCGTCTTGTCTTGTCTTGACTAACCGGTGTACGCCTAGCCTTAATGTGAGCAAACAAGTATCTCAAAAATGGATAAATAAATATAGCAGGATCCATTTAACTTGTCATAAAACATATGATCGACGAGCATATGATCACAATACTTAACCTACAAATGCTGAATCTCGCAGATTATTGAAAAGGTCTTTTAAAAAGTTATTCTTTGAAAGGTCTTCTTTAAAGAGGTCTTTTAAAGACTTTAAAGGTCTTTAAGACTTTCAAGCCTTTTGATTATTGTGTCGAAGTCACTGTTTAATTATTACCAAAACAGCTGATTTCTGACAAGTTAAATGGATCGTGCTATAACTATTTTCATGTTTCCAAATGTAAACTTACCTTCATGATTCATATGTAAGATGCGAGTATCAATTATTATTCTCGTGCTATTTCTGGCTATGACACAATTTTCCCGAAAAATCGCATAAGCACAAAGCAAGTTATTTGTTGACCTCGAGTCGCGGGAATATTGTAAACAAAGATGGCGCTCAGCAATGTAGAAAGGTCAACGGTATTCGGATGCAGCGACGGCGGTCGCTCAGAGGGACAAGGACGACTGCTTTTACGCTCATTTTCACCTTTTATTTGGAAATCGTGAGCTTCTTGATTGAAGCCTGAGATGAAAAGTGGTTTGCTGAGTGAAGAATCTCAAATCTAGTCTCTGAAATGTAGAGCCTAGTCTTTACATTGTGTTAACGTCAATCTGAATTTGGTCTGTGATAGATAGATAGGTAGATAGATAAATCAATTAATTTTTATTCTTCCAGAAATAATCATATATACAATAAATTTAACAAGGAGAATGAATAAACAAAACAGAAAAAATATTAAATAAAATACAGATGAAAAATATGGACAGATAAATCAATCAATTTTTATTCTTCCAAAAATATTCACATATACAATAAATTAAACAAAGAGAATGAATAAACAATACAGAAAAAATATTAAATAAAATACAGATGAAAAATATGGACGACTAAAACCTCACAAAGACCTTACAGTCTGAGCGTTAGATTTTATCTAATTACACTTTTGTTATCCAGTAAGAGTAAGTCTAATAATAAACATTATAGTGTATCATAGATAGAAAGATAGATTGATAGATAGATTGATAGATAGGATAGATTGATAGATAGATGGATAGATAGATAGATCGATAGATAGATTTATTTTGCCAAAAAAACATGTTTTTACAATAAGTATGGTTTCTACTTTGAAAAAAAAAAATAAAAGACGCGGAATCACGGTAGCCTACATGATGTAAAATTATGGTATCGTTGTAAGGTACTGTTAGGGGTACCTTGAAATTTTATTATCACTTATCATTTTTTTTTTCAATTGAAGGTTGAAATGAGTGAAATTTGCTCGTTGTTCATCGACGTATAATAATGCCTTTTTAAAGCTTAAAAATAGAATTTTATTTAAGTGTTCTGTCCCTCACAACACCATGGTAAAAAGCTGTAATGATGTTTTTTTATTTCCTTAGTCTAGATGCTATAAGCTCATCGTGTTTATTCTAGGCGTACACCGGTTAGTCAAGACAAAACACGACGAGATTAGTCACGTTTAGTCACAGTAATTCACATAGTTGCTATGAAGCAGCACACAGATGCAATGCCTAATCGGTGTGTGTTGCTTCATAAGCAACTATGTGAAGTACTGTTACTAAACGTGACTAATCTCGTCTTGTCTTGACTAACCGGTGTACGCCTAGCCTTAGTTTGACAAGTTCAGATACATTCGCTTTGAATATCAGGGTTCCATATTATCTTTTATTTTTCATCGTATCCTTTAATATGAGAATTCAATTGATGAATTAATTTTCAAGGACAATGAAATATTTTGATCATGGGTTATTAAGTTACAAATTAAAAATCAAACAAAGACGCAATCTGAATACGAATATTGTATACGAATTTCTCGTTCTATCTAGTTCTGTCTTGGAAAAACCACTCCAACATTCGTGCATTTATTCGTAGAATGTATCTACCGCTAAAAACCAATTGCCATAATTATGATAGCGTATTATTAGCGGTCTCCTAGCGTAACTGGTGATTTAATAGAGTTGATGGAAAACTATTTTAGCGGTTAATCATAGTAACTGGGAATCGCTAAGATAAGCACACGGAATGCTGTTTGTCTACCTACTGAGGGTTATCTGAAAATGAATGGCTTTATTACTGGTGTGCGTTAGTTTTATTGCAAGTATTATCATCGGTGTTTGAGCATTAGAGATATCGGTATCAGAGAATATTTGGATAAGTTATTTTTAGGTATTTGCTGATAAGGAATTAATATGATATGCTGAAATATGGAGAGAGTTAAGCTGCGTTTACACCGGAGTTAATAACAAAAGTTTTTAACTAAAGTTATTAGAGGCCGTGTGCCCACGGAGCAACTGCTATCTGACTTCAGTCAGCAACCCAGCGTTGCCAGATGACATTTGGCTGTTTTTCGGGTAATCTAACCTATCAGCCAATGTCATCTGGCAACGCTGGGTTGCTGACTGAAGTCAGATAGCAGTTGCTCCGTGGGCACACGGCCTCTAATAACTTTTGTTAAAAACGTTTGTTATCAACTCCGGTGTAAACGCAGTTTAAGATATGAAAATTTTGTTCAGGGGCGTGTTTCATTAAATTTTAGAAGTAAAACAGGAAAAGCCTGACGCATACTAGTCTTTTAAGTTTATTGCTTAGTATGCATTGCTATTAATTTCCACTGTGAGTTCGCCTTTTCCCTGTATTAGATGACTTCTAAAATCTCATGAAACAGGCGATTGGAAGCCGTTCGGTAAATCGTAGAAGTATAGTAAAATAAGGAAAAGACATTCCTATAGTGCGATTCACGTCAAGAAGTCAGCATTGCTTAGATGGGAGTTTGCTATCCTTGTTCAGCACAAGGCAGTTGCTGATGTCTCTATCCTATTCGCACTGTGCATAGTTGCCGCACTGTGCATTGTTGTCGCACACAGTCCCAACAAACACGTTTGGTGCAGTTTTCTCTTTCTCTCTCAATGAAACTTGGCATCAATGCTCCTCATATAAACAATGCTGACTTCTTGACGTGAATCGCACTATAGACATTTAATTTCATTGCATAATGTGCCACTGTGTGTCCGCCTCTTTCCTGTATTACAGGACTTCTAAAATTACATGAAATAGGCTACAGAGGCCTGGAATAATTTCATGAAACAGGTCCTCTAGCATAGAGGACCCACAGCGTACCACGGCGTAGGTTAGGCTACCGTTCTAGCACGTTGCATCTCACCTTCCTCGTGGTCCATCTTTTCGTGTTTACTTTTATTCTCTTACATCTTCTACATTTCTTCACATTCTCATTATTTCTTCTATATTCCAGTTGCTTGAAAGCCAATCAAATCGGGAAACTTAATGTCGGTTCTCTAATTGTTGTGAGTGTGATAGGGTTATTTCTGTTTCGCAAAAAAACTATTTTTTTTTCACATTATCGACAGGATACAATTTTTCAACTCCGTAATTTGATTTATAGCTGATTCTGAATTTGTAAAAATAGAGGAACTGAGGTCATTTCATTATAATTATTTGAATTGTTATTGAATAGTGGCGAAGCGTGGTATACTTATTTGGTCATCGCCGGGTATATTTCCTATAGGAAATTCGCCACGGTTATTGAACTATCTCAATAATGTTATATTATTTACGGATTTCATTCATTCAATTCACGGATTTACGGCTTTCAGCTCTAATAATGTAGGTCCATTCATCTCTCATCATCATCATCATCATCGTCATCATCATCATCATAATCATCCTTTCCCTTTTCATTATTATTTCCTTTTATTTTATTATTATTACTCACGCACAAGACAATAGTTTTTGCTCACTCAGCATAAAACACCTATCACAACCAAGTTGCTGTTTCGTATTCCAGTACCTAACATAACCTATCAAATTTAAGTTAACCGAAGTTTATTAGATTTAATTCTCGTTGGGCGTTTGAATAGATCTTACGCCAGTTAGCGTAATCAGCGTTATCGCTTGACGCTTGTAATTGTCCTTTGTGCAACCTTTGAATTTAGGCTTTAAATTTCTGAATCTCTTTGTTACCATTCTACAAACAAATTAATTTAATTTGACGCTTGGCATTAGATAGATAGGTAGGAGATATTATTTCTTGCCGTTGCTGTTGACCGTAAAGTACGATGGCAAAGAAATAATATCTCTCTATGTATCTATCTATCTACCTACCGCCAAGCCAAGCGTCAAATATACAATATATACAATGAATATAAATATAAAATATAAATATACAATGAATATACATCATTGTTGATTCACTTTTACAATGAATGTTTCCCTTCATAAAAGGTATTTAGAATAATTTAGGTATAACGAATTTTTCCAATGCTCAACAATTTTGTAAATTTTCCTACAGGTTTTACAATTCCTGAAAAGCTTGTCATTCTAAGGTGTGTTAAATTTTTCAATCACGACTGCATTCTGTCAACTGTCACATTGACTTATGGGTAATTTAGTGGCTTTGTGACTAGTCCGCGCAGTAATTTACATACGAATCCACACACTCAAGTGAACGATAATTGCCAGCTTTTTAATTTATTCGCCTTCTGTTATCGGCTCGTCTAAGCCTAAGTTCAACGAGCCGATTTTAGCCCAGAAGTCTTTCAAAGCTCATCTCTTGCTTCGAGTGTGTTCATCGCATCACTCAAGGTCAAATAATACAAATGCACAGCTTTCGGACTATATCTATAACTTTACTGCTATATATGGTGACAATATAGAATGAGAGTGTCTATAGGTATGGCACACTTGAATCGCTGAATGCCATTCTCACGCTAGTTTAGTGTTTTCCGACGTTATTGCATCAGTGTGAATCGGAACTCCGTTTGGTTAGGTTTGCGTAGTTCTGCGTAATTCGTTGTGAGTTTAATATTTGTGGGTTTTCGCTCAGTTTTTGATGGCTCGTGAGCACATTTACTAATGGTTTAGTTGTGTTTATGGTATCGAAGTACTATATTTAGTTTAGTAGGTACAGAGTTAGTATTTGTTGAGGCTAAAACATTTTTGTTTACTGTGGAGGTCATTTTCGAATTTGTTTAGGTTGTTGGAGTTATTTATTTTAGGCACAGAGCTAGATCACTTTATATTGAGGGCATTTACAGATAATTTGGATGTGTTTGTGGTATAGGAGTATTTATTTTAGGTATGGAGTTAGATCACTTTATATTAAGGGCATTATTTACAGATAATTTGGATGTGTTTGTGGTATAGGAGTATTTATTTTAGGTATGAAGTTAGTTTTTGTGTAGTATTATTGTTCTTAGGTTTCTAAGTTATTGTTATTTCTTAGGTTCGGTAATTGGTATTACTGAGGCTAGAACCTCAGTGATGATTCTTTGGTTCAGTTGGGGTTTTTATTCAATGAGTTGAATACGATGGGGTATATTTCTTAGATCCAGAAACATATTAACAATTTCAGATGTATGTAACTATCATTTCAACAGTTACACTAACTAGTTCAGCAGAATTAATAGTTTATTTTGGATACTGAGCATATAGGGCAAGTATAAAGTCCCTTTTTTCACATTACCTTGGTAGCTAATTCTTTCAACAATGTCAGATAACTATAATTTCATCAGTTATATAGTTCAGTGGAATAAATGGTAAATTTTAGATACTCAAGACAACTACAGTGAAAAATATCGAGAGAGAAGTGAATTATTACTATTGAAGACTACTAAAGACAATTCTTGGTGAACATATACAAAAAACTGTACCAATTTGAATCAATTGAGGACTATCTGTGAAAATATTCGAAAAACTATAAAATTTCGGTCATCTCCTGGAACTTTGAGCTAGTTTTCGTGGTTTTTTGACTCGAAAATGAACGAATCAAAGCCAATGCTCCGTAAATCGTTTAGATCGTTCAGAAAGGTGAAGCGTCATGAAACTGCCAGTCATGGTTTTATTCACGATCAGATCTGGAAGCTTTTCAGTGGTATTTGGAAGGGGGTCATCAGATTCAAGGACAAAATACAGGGACACTTTGTGAGTAAATTCATTTTCTATCATTTTTTTCCAAATCATAGGCTACATTTTGTGGAATATTTTGTCAAATGAAATTGTTATAATAATTATTGTTTAAACTTTAGAAATTATTTCATTAATATTGTTGAAACACATCAGAATATTTGGTAAAACGAAATTTAAAAAATTATTGACCTCTGGGCAACTGGGAATCTTTAAATTTTTGAACCTTAATTATTTAAATAAAAAATTATTTTGCTTTGTTTCTCGTCCAATTGATTCTTGCGAGCTTTGGTCTTTTTTCAAGAAGCAATGAGTAATAATATACAGTATATTTATAATGAGTATTAATAAGTAATACCATAGACTAATGCCCGGTTTTTCAGTCGCTCAATAGACAGTTTATGGATCCAATAGCACTATTGAATCATTAACCATGTGTTTTCAAATGCAAAAAAAGTTATTGATTCAATAAGTTTATTGAACGACTAAAAAACCGGGCATAAGATTGCTAGAATCCACCAAATTATTTCGGTCTCAGCTTTTCAGAAAAAGATGAAATACAAATTTCAGAATTTTTGTTGGTACAAAATTGCTTCCCAGTGGTTCGGAACCCACACAAAGACTAATATGTTAGTCTATAGGTATTAGTCTATATATGTTAGACTATAAGGATTATTATCATTCCTATTACCCACGCTTGAGATTTATGTGGTCATGAAAGCTCAAGCAATATCCTATAGTGCTTTTCGTCCTTGAAGACATCTGAGTACAGTAACAGTAACCCACAACTTTCCGAGCTATAGTGCGATTCACGTCAAGAAGTCAGCATTGCTTAGATTGGAGTTTGAATAGTTGCCGCACTGTGCATTGTTGTCGCACACAGTCCCAACAAACACGTTTCGTGCAGTTTTCTCTTTCCCTCTCAATGAAACTTGGCATCAATGCTCCTCATATAAACAATACTGACTTCTTGACGTGAATCTGACTATAGCCAATCACACGCCTTGCCAATACGCACACTTCTATAATAGTGATGAACATATGTTTGATTTCTGATCAGTAAACAACTGATTTGACACAATAATCCAGACTTAAAAGTCTCAAAGACCTTTAAAGTCTTTAAAAGACCTATTTAAAGAAGACCTTTCAAAGAATACCTTTTTAAAAGACCTTTTCAATAATCTGCCAGATTCAGCATTATTTTGTTGGTTGAGTATTGTAATACTGATTGCCAAATCAGCTGATTTTCGCCAAATTAAGTGATTCCTAAGCATTCCAATTGGATAACGCACCAAGCTGGCCAGGTGTCTTCAAGGATGAAAAGCACTATAGTTGTTGACAACTATGGCAGAACCCATTCCACCATCGATTGAACTATCTTCTATTAACACTTGAAAAGCTCCCAACAATAGTTTTTAGAATAGATCCCAGTGATAGTTAAAAGTCGTTACTAGTTTTTAATGACATGAGTTTCCTGTATAAATTCATTGTGCGGTTAAATAGTGCAATAAATTATACACTTGAGGCAACACCCAAGTACAGTTGATCTTTTGTTATGGTTTAATGAAGCTGATAGACCTACAACCCCTTTAGGCCTCACTGATAGTGGCTGGGATGTATTGTTAATTTGTGATTTTTGTCTATTCTGACCTTCGATCATTTGAAATGCGGTGATTTTTGTAATCTTGATTGAATAAACCGGAATTTATAGGGAAGTGATTTCAGATCCTTAGAAATAGGTGATTTATGTTACTCGCAATATCTAAAAGATTACATTAAAAATTGTGGATGATCAAACACTTGTAATAAAATTGTTTCATTGGTGGCAATTTATATTGATTTTACTGACAATACCAATATTATATTGAGCGTGAATTGTGATGGGCATGGGGCAATGTTTTCCCTCCCAATGTTTGGGAAAATTATTGGAAAACATGTTGTTTTCAAATTATAAGAATCTTGTCAATTAATCCGAATCGAGTTTTATCTCAAGAAGACTGAAAATAATAAATAATAAGAGTTTTCCATTTTTATTTCTTTCATTGTAAACTATTGAAAGAGTTTTATAACACTTATGACATTGTGACCGTTATATTGGGCCAATTTTGATGCGGTTTGCAAAAATAAATTTTTTTTTTTGGTCCTAGATGTACAGGTTTCATTTGTATTTTGAGAAAAAAATACGTTGAAGGGGTAAAAAATGTAAATAAACTCAGCGCTATCTCTCGGCTTTTGAAGAAACTGCTTGAACCTGTCCTGCTATAGAGAGTTTTTAATAAGTTGACGTCTTATTTGAGCAGATCAAGCAGGGCTTACTCTAGTAATAATATTGATATAGTTAATTAGAATTGATTAATAAATCCTAAATAAATATTATTGTTTTTTAAACGCTGTTTCGGGCAACGAAGAGAATTCCATTACTTTTATATCAACCACAACTTCTTGTCTACCCTTTGCATCTCAGTATAAGGTGATACGAAAGACTATATTTACTATAACCTATATTTACTATAATATAGACAATATCAACTATATACTAATATTATTAAGTAGTTAAATTGTCTTTGGTGATACCCACCTTATTAATGAATGACTCACAACTCACATCAGAGACTATAGAAGAAGAATAGAAATTTTACTTCTATTCTCTCTGCTCACAATAGAAAGCTGATGCCATAGTCATCAATAATAAAATTCGAATGCAAAAACTGATGACTCCATAGTATTAAAAAGTTTAAAACTCATTTGAATTGCTATAAAAAGTATTGAATACGCGTTTTATTTGATGGAAAGGTCACCTTCACCTGACAGTATTTACTGTGTACTGTCCACCCATCCTGATTCTTACATGGAACTTCCGGTAAGCTACTGACTGACACAAAAACATAGCACATGTTTTATACCGTCTCTTTTCTCTTTCTGTTCATTCTTATTTTTCTCTCTCTCTCACACACTCTCTCTTTCTATCTCTCAGTTGTTTTCGGTTCTCTTTTCAGTTATTAAAAATTGAGTTTTTTTCATGGAAAATTGCTAATGGGACATCCTTTTCCAAGAATAAACATTACTATGTTCAAACTTTGCCGTTTCATGTAGTTCATCTCATTATACCTAATATTCATGGTACAGTAATTAGAATATGTATTCAATTTACCTTGGTTTCTGCTCCCTATGTTAATCCCGTGGCTGTTTTAGTGATATAGTGGACATTACAGTTCAAACTCCACCACGTCATGAAATAAAGAAGTCGTTATATTCGATTCTATAACAATTATTGTCTTGAAAATTATCCTGTTTCTTCTGTTCATTCTTCTATATTTTTCTTTCTCTTCTTCTTCTTCTTCTTCTTCTTCTTCTTCTTCTTCTTCTCCTCTTCTTCTTCTTCTTCTTCTTCTTCTTCTTCTTCTTTCTACTTATTCTTTCCTTCTAATATACACCTTCTAGTAATTGTACACTTCTCCATCTTCTTCTTTTACTTCTTGTCTAGCTAGTCTCGGAAATATTTTATTTTTCAGTTTTCTATCCAATGTACTGTATTTCGCATATTTATTGACCTCATTTGAAATTTGATTATACGGTTAAAAAAATATTTCTTCCTTTTCTCTTCTCAACTATCTATCCTTCTCACTCAATCTCTCTCTTTCGATAAAGTACAATAATAATTTAATTCACTCTAATCCAACCTCCTTCTCTTCTTTTCTCTTCCTCTCTTTCTCCTATTGCTCTATCCTCCTTTATCCAACTCCTCAATCTTATCTTCTTCTTTCTTCATCGTCTTTCTCCTCGACCTTCTCCACTTTTCCTTGTTCTCCTCCTCTTTTCCCTCTTCTTCTTCTTCTTCTTCTTCTTTTTCTTCTTCTTCTTCTTCTTCTTCTTCTTCTTCTTCTTCTTCTTCTTCTTCTTCTTCTACTTCATCTTCTTCACCTTTCTCCTTCCCCACTCTGTCTCTCTTCTTTCAATTTCACATCCCACCTTTCCATTCCATTTTTTGTTTTTGTTTTCTCATCACGACCTTGCCGTAAATAATGCATTATTAACAGCATTGTGGAATCATAATGTTAGAGTAATTTTTTGCCATCCTGTCAGTAGCGGTTAATACGGTCACACGAAGCTTCTATTGGTATCCATCCCGTTCGTCAATTTTTTAAAAATATTCTCCTTTTATTCGTTTTTGTGTTGTTCCGCTTTTCATGTGTACGTATTGTTCACTTTTTCACCTATTTTTGTTGTGTTTTTCATGTTGTGTCCAATGTTGATAAATTCTGTTCTAACCTAGAGCAGATTCTAGTGCTTTGGTGATATTTTAGTGCAGTTCATTGCTGATAATTTTTGAATTTCGACCATTGTTTAAGTTTGTGGTATATAGCTTGAGTTGGTGCTAACCCTTGGGTGGCTTACTAATCCGTCTACTCGTCATTTGGTCGTACCGAACATTTTCAGTGTCTGATATACTGCTGTTGTTACCTAAAGTTTAAGGTTATCTGACAAAATATTACTGCACCAATAATCTCTTATCATTACACACCAAAATCTGAATTATCTAATAATAATTATTGAAAATTATAATGGTTTCATTCATTTTAATCCAATTTTTAAGATAGTAAATAAATTACAATAAATTATCATGCATGCAATTGGTACCGTTGTCGAATCAGCTTATCGACTCGGTCCTACAAATGACCAAATACAGAAATAGCTACAATTTGCGGTTCAAAAATATATTTCTCTAAATAATTTGATCAGTAAGACCTTAGTTTTATTTTAAATCAAGAACCTTTTAGTTCTACGAGTCTTGATAATAATTTTCATCACTTGAGAAAGATTCGTTTTCAAACGTAGAATTTTATTCAATTTTTTCTATATATTTTATGTTATTCTGTTGTCAATATTCGTAGTTGATTGAAATCTTGAGGGTATTTGGGTGCTCTATTACAACTTCTGTTCAATCGATTACTAAGGCTAGGCGTACACCGGTTAGTCAAGACAAGACAAGACAAGATTAGTCACGTTTAGTCACAGTAATACACATAGTTGCTTATGAAGCAACACACACCGATTAGTCATTGCATTGGTGTGTGCTGCTTCATAAGCAGCTATGTGAATTATTGTGACTAAACGTGACTAATGTTGTCTTGTCTTGTCTTGACTAACCGGTGTACGCCTAGCCTTACGCTTCAAGTTGCTTTATTGACCGTACGAAAGGTACCTTAGCCAAGCAGTGAGAAATCGATTTCGATTTCAAGGCCTACTTGTAACAAGAGTGAAACTTGAAATATGCGTTCCTATACATGTGTTAAGTCACGTAAGTTATCCTTTAAATCTGCGAAATAATACTTTCTCAAAACGTCTTTATACGTTTTATATTTTTTTTCAAAATACATTAATTTTTCAATACTTCGACCTGTATCAAGTAAACCTTAAGTAGCTTTCATACGAAGCTCAGTATTATCCAAATGTCAACCTGACTATTCAAGATCCCAGCTTACAATTTAATCTTCAGCTTGCCCTTATCAGTATTTTATGCACATACTGGTTATTATCACTGAAACAAACGCAATTCCCATTCTTCCGTTAGTGTTATAAACTCATAAAACGCGGCCTTGAATTCTAAAACATTTTAGCAACACGGAAAAATTTAAGATTCCAAAATCTGATTACCTTTTTATTATACGCTTGTATGTTTTATAGCAACGCAACGGTTTTGCACACAGGTCAGGTTGTGCTATCGAATAGTAAAAAATAATACGTGATGCAGGAAGTAGGTTGTAGGAGAAAAGCAGTAAGAAAAATGAATTAAATTGTAAATTTTTTATTAGTGAAGTTGCCAGTCACGCTTTGCCTTGTGGGAAATAAATTAGCGAGTTTGTTAATCTGATAAGAAATAGACGGTTAGCCAGTTTTTAATTGTGTTTAAAATAGTTGAACAATTCTTGACTCTTGGTTTTTTTCTCTTATTAAACTTGAAAGAACCCTTATTTTTGAAACTGGGAAGCATTATTGGATTATTGTTGAATATTTCAATTCATTTTATCATCAACTATTAAGTTATTGTACAAGAATGAGTGTAGAATGTTTCAATTTATTTTATCAGAATACTCAATTAAATACTGATACATATCCTTTTGTCTCCGCTCAGATCTTTCATCTTTGTAGAAATTTAATTGAATGACTTCTTCATTTTCTGATGCCAAGTTTGGACAGTAATGTCCATTCTACCGTTAATTGCGAATGGATATTTATAGAGAAAAAGGTAGATAATACAACTTGGAAAAAACTAAAAACTGATCTATATAATAGAAATAGATCAATAATTTGAAGAGAAATACCGGTAAATTGAACTTATCAAGTTAATCCAACTGAAATTTGAAGAGTGGTTTTTGTCAGCATGTTTTGTCAAAAATTTCATCAACTCTTTAACTGACTAACCTGTAGTCAAGTTCCGTTTGATTTTTTTCTCTTGGTTCCATATAATTTATTTCATGAAAGGATTACTTCTCCTCTCTTGAATATTCACTGAACAGCCCAATATTTTTGCATGTAATATAAAATTCGTTTAGTTATATTATTTCACTGATAATGTATGTAGTTTCACTAATAAACATTCACAAATTAAATGAATCTGATTATATTTGTCCAGCTATATATCTATAGCCAGTTGTACCTTTCACTTTTGCGTGAATACGCCAGGCAAGTCACGTAAGTGAATCCAGCGCCATTTAAGGTCTCCTTGGCTTCCATTAGAGGTTCAGTTAAATAGCAGGCTGTGTGAAAAGAAATTCTAATGCGCTGTTGCCATTTCGTGCAGGCATTGCAATTAATTGCAGCGAAATGTGCAAAAGTCTGATGCAATTTTGTTGCGTAATTGTGTGATTTTCGAAAAAATTGTGTCAGGATTCCTGAGTGAGCACGAGTTGAAAGTTTTGGGTGTCGGTTGCACAGAAATGGATTAAAGTTGAGGATCGATTAAGAAAATTAATATTGTTGATTGGATATTGAGCTTTCCACAACTGGGGTTTCTTGAAATATGTGTCATTGTATTTTCTTTGAATCTGGCTAAATTAATCTAATGAATAAAAAATGAATTATGAAAGACTGTAGAAAGCTTCTTTTAATTTACTAGATTTTAGCCCCATGAATGATTACATCCTGTTGTCTTCAGAAGAAAACTTTTTATTCCTGTGAAATCTATGACTGCCCTTCAAACTTCTCATTATTAGACTATATTGGTACTGATACTACTCCAACATACTTGATAAGTTCAATAATACCAATACAGTTCAGACATATAGGTCTACAAAACTCCTTCAAATAAATCTAGTTCATCCGGTACGCGAAGGTTACTAAAAAAAATACTACAATTTGCAATGCAAGCTCAGTGACCTTGATTGAAAATTCGTTCACTAGAGACAAATACACACACATACATAAAGATACTGCATTTGAGTGTACAATAATTGTAATGGCATTAATAATTATGCAGCGCCCGATTCACAATCATTCCTAACCTATAATTAGAACTTGGTTTGAGCCGGCAAGAACAGGATTGAGCCTGTACTGTTTTTAGACGCTTCTTGCGGGTGCTAAAAAGAGTCCGCTACTTGCGCTATGTGTGTGTTTGCATACTTGTGTGCTACTAAAGGTAGGCTAGTTTGAGAGTTATTTCCTGGCCCCTTGTAGTATGGTAGACAAGAAAGTATATAGTATACATAGAAGTAATAATATAGTAAATATTTAACAAGTGGTTATGGCTGGGCTGAGACATGTTTATAAATTTAACGGAGAGACTGGCCTCGCTTCCTGGCTGAATGGTAGGCTAGTTCAATGGTAGTGACCCGGTTGTGAAGTTGGAGTTGCTTGGGGGTGAATGATAAAAATCAGAGAGAGAGAGAGAGAGAGAGATTAGATTACTTTATTCATGTGCATAACAAAATAAATCTGCTTGGATTCTAAGTTACAAAAGTTGAAAGTATAAGTAACATTATTCTATAAATTTCACGAATTTAAGCTCTATATTTAGAGAGAATTTGTCAATAGATTTACTATTGTATAATTTAGAGAGAGCTCGATAATTAGAGAGGGAAAGAGAGAGCGAAGTGAATGGATAAGAGTGAAATTGAAAACTGTTATCAATATTATTCGAGGGATTACTCAAAACTAAAAAACTTCTATTCTTCTTCCATTACAATACAAATGAATAAACAAACAAATTCTGCCAGTTACATAATTTAGAATAATTATATGCGTAAAATTTTAATTTAATATTACAAAATATTATTTTCATTTTACAAAACATTTTATTTATGGTATAAATTCATTTTTATAAGAATATTATAATGTATCTGTATCTGTGAAGTAATGTACATACAATATGAAATGTAAACTGTCAGGCCTTACTTTTAGGAACTTACTTACTTTTAGGCCTTACTTCACCACATGGACTCAGGCTATGCACTTGAAAGACTTGAAGAAAATGAATAGAAACCTTGATGCCTTGTTAAAATTTTGCCAGAGGTCTGGCTTTCTGAAATGTTAGTTATGGGAACGCTAATTTATTTTCTAACCATGTCATGTACCATGATAAATTATTTTCCATAAACTCTTATGAACAGTGAACGTGTGAACAAGGAATTAAACATACACAACTAGTAGCTCTTTATGTCAATCAAACTTATCTTTGATCACTCTTGATCTTGAACTTAATAATGGTTGATCGTAGATTAAGGTTCGGTCAAATGGCTGAGGACAGTACAACTTGTACATTTTCAATTTTCTTTTTTTGTGAGGATGATGCACACTTGATCTTTAGGCTTGTGCGTGGGTAATGGGAGATTGAATTGAATGACTGCCTTTATTTTTAACCGGGAGGGCGAAGTTAGGGCGCAGTCGGCCCTCTCTTACATGGTAATGATGAGAGGTGTCGACTGCTTTTTAGGCAGCCGGGACCGACGGCTTAGCGTCTCCTCCGAATGACGTGCTTTATACGTGCTGTATTTCTGTCGGGCTTTCTTATCTTGACCCGAGAGAATAGAATAAGAATATTTACTTCTAATATTTTACTTCTATTCTCTGTTCTCATGATGTTGACCTTCAAGTCCCTCATGCACATTTGCAATGCAACAAAACTCTTCCATACTGAATTCTAATCCAATTATTTCCAACCATATATTATCAGTTGCTGCATCTATTCCGGTAAATCGGGGTCTCTTAAGGTCCACTTTATAAGTCAGAAACGCACTGCCAGGCTTCCTTATTTGATGATCTCTAGGCTAACAACTCTTCTGAATTTCTCAATAATAATTTGATTCGTTCCAATATAGCCGTCGGAAATGGTATTGCTTTGAAAGCTACTTCTAAAAAATCTAGATATCAAATCTCCTGAATGTATACATCAAAGAGTCCGTATGTCTGAATGTCTCCCAGCTATATTTCTATATCTATATACAGCCCAACTTGCATCCAAATATTAATTAGAGCATGGACAGTGATGTATTATCTATAGATTTCCTAGAGCCCTTCCTGTTATCTGTGTGATAGATTCAAGTGTAGGCTTCAATTTTGACAGAACTAGTTTCAGAAACCTTCCTGGAGTTATTGATTATTAAGGGTCGTGTTTATAATTTTCAGAAGTCGATGTAGGTTGAGTTATTACCAGGTTTTTTGAGATAGGCGGTTTTATTATAGGCGAGGTCAATGCTTTTGATTTTTTTTCATCAAACGTTTCTTGATGATGCTAAGAGTTTGTGTTGAATGATTGCGGCAATAAAGATATTATTGAATATTGAATCTACCATTTTAACTAGATTTGCCACTGTGTTTTTCTTGTAAAATTTTGAAGCTTAAATTGTTGTGTTTTCTCTTTGAAATGCCATGTATGAATAGTTTCTTTAGTAAGAAATTATTCATTTATTACTATTGTAAAAAAGTTGAATAAATTACATATGAATTTTGGTAATTGTTAGAAAAACGTAGAAACTATTTAAAAACGAAAAGAAGTCAGCATATCCTTGTTACAATAGGCTCCTCATATAAACAATGCTGACTTCTTGACGTGAATCGGACTATAGCTAGTTCACTTTGCTATGATATCTGAACTGGAATACTGGAAATTAATTATTGTAATTACAACTTATTACAGCTACTTATGAAAGTGGAGGGTGAAGTGGATTCAAAGAGCATCAGGAATGGTTCAACCTTCTTTCTAATAACCTTGCTTTTTACTTTAATTATCACAATTTTAATCAACTTCAAACAGGTGAGTAAACGTAAATCAGTCTGTTGCGCAAACACCAATCAAGTTTAATTTTCGATCACTGGTTTGATTTAGTTATGGTTGATCAGAGATGGTATCTTAATTGACGTTTGTACAACAGACCGTGTATTTGTCAATAGTGCACTTCAGTGTTGCTTTTAATGTCTCTATGTAAATAATAATTATTGGGCATGTTTGTAGTTTTGCACCATCATGATATTTTCTTTTCTTCCACTAATTTATTCATTTTTTCAATTACAGGTAAGTCGAGAGTCATTCATCGCAAGTATTCAAGTAGTTTTCAAGTGTTTTTGCATTGAGATTCCACCTTGATTAGTGCGTCATTTGAGGTAAGAAGTTTATTTTTTATTTTCACTATCCTCAGTGTTTGAAGAGTGAGGTGTGTGCTGAATGAAAGATAAACAAATTTTATAATTTACAATTTTTTGCAAGTATATTACAAGCCACCTACTATGAATTCCTTTGCAATTGTTTACTTTTTTGTTCGATATAGTGAAATATACTTCTATTTGCAATACAGAGGTAGAGGTTGAATGGTAGAAAGGACTTTCTAGTCCTAACTCCGCCTAATAAAGAATATTTTCATTTCAATATAGAACACGTTTCGAACAATGGTGTTCATCCTTGGCGCTTTGATCTACGACTGTCCCCTTTGTAAGGTTTTAGCTGTACTAGTTCTAGATTCGACTTGTAAATTGTATTCCGTTATGAAACAGGCATCACGAAGTCTTGATATATTTATATAGGCTATATACAAGGTTCCGTCTTGGTTGATTCTTTTGATAATATTTATTTATATTTTGACATGAAACGGGAATGAGGCTGTTAGGTTGAAAATTTTACTTGTAAATTCTACTTGTAATTTGTATTTTATTACGATGCAGGGTTCAGGCTAGGTAGAGCCAAAATGTAGATTGAACTTCTAATTCTTATTCAGTCATAAAACGGGCTTTATACTGAGCTAGTATTTTCTTCTAGACTCAACTTATTACTTAAGTTTTACTTATTACTTACTTATAATAACTACTAACTTATTAACTGATAATTCTTTCCGTCTTGAAAAGTGTTTCAGGCTTTGAAAACAAGGTTTTTTTGCTTAAGAAACTCTACTCTAGTAGTTTTTGAGTACTGTAATTTGTATTTTTAAGAAACTGGCTCCAGACTATAAAGTATAGTCAATTCATTTGATATTTCATTCTTAATTTTGAATTCTGAATTTTTTCAGAGTGAAATTAATGATTTTACCTTAGAAAAATCTTAAAACTAGGCGTTATGCTTTCTCTCTGATTTTACTCTATTGTGATGAATTGTTTCACATTGATGAATTGAAATGTTCCACCATATCAGTTCGACTCTGATCTTTATCAACCTTTTGTTATTGAAGACATATTTTTCGTTTATAAATTGATGAGTGTTGATCAATGAATATTAGTATTTTGTCAATGAAGTTCATTATGCATACGAAGGAAGATTCATTTCCAAGTTCAACTTTTAGCGAACTGTTAATATTGAGTATCCAGTACTAGACCGCATGAAACTGGAATTGAGTCGGCTATTAATTTACTGGAATCACTCAGTTTGAAAGTATTGTAATGCAGTTGAGAGTTCAGATCAGTTGAAAAATTGCAGTTTTTGAACTGAATTATTGCAGTTATGTGTGGCATTTGTTCATTGGTCATTTTAATTTGGCTGAGATGTTTATGCAAAGTGCCTATTGACAGTTAAATTTTTTCATGTTTTGTATTAGTGATTTTGTTTTTTGCGTACGATTTTGTTCGCAAAATGCATTTTGGCTATAAATTTCCAAATACTCATTAATATTGAGGGAATATTACAGTTTTGATGTGGGGGATGGAATTGCATAATGTGGCTTCAAATTGATTGTACAATGACTTCATTAACCGATTACACAATATTTGAAGTTTGGATCTGTCTGTCACTATCTTTGGATCTGTTTGTATGGTAAATTTGATGATAATAATTATATTTCACCAGTTGATGTAAAGTTTAACAGCTATTGACTTGGATCTATCGAGATACGCAGAAACGGAACTGGTAAACTTCAAATCAGTATATCTCAGTCACCGATTCTTTCAAATCAGATATCATTTTCTTCACAATAAAAAGCTCTACATTTTTATAATTCCACGTATTATAGTAAAAAGTGATATTTTTACAGTAAAATCGAATTTGAAATTTTAGTCGGTCGCCATTTTGGAAAAAGCAGATACTGAAAGTTATTGATATTTTTATTCTGTAGACAATATACATTCATAAACAAGATATGATGAAAAATATTGAAAACACAAAATGGCGGATTACTAGAAAACTAACGAGAATTCAGCATTTTGCCAATGACATTTTCTGTTGACAGTTTTTTTTTTGGCTTGTAGAATACTGTGGTAGTACTGGATTCACTATTTTTTTGGACACTCTGTATACTCTTATTATATTTTCTGTTCAATTTCATCATTACTTGTAGCCCTTGATACATCAATCAACAAATTCACTTGTTATTTTCATGTGGGTTATGATTCATTCGATTAATAACTGATTGACGTGACACAACACGTGAACTTGAAGAAGTGAGCGAAGATCTGATGCAACCTCACATGAATCAGACATCACCGTACGTTTCTTCCAGTTGTGAAATTCCTGTGCAGCTTCACTGCACTGGATGTGAACGGTGTTGTTGTTTTGTCGAGTTACAGCTAGATTTTAGCGTGTCTGGTAGTATAGGCTACTTTCAGCGAGCATGCTGGTTTATTTGGGTGACGCTAGAAGAAGAAGAAGAAGAAGAAGAAGAAGAAGAAGAAGAAGAAGAAGAAGAAGAAGAAGAAGAAGAAGAAGAAGAAGAAGAAGAAGAAGAAGAAGAAGAAGAAGAAGAAGAAGCAGAAGAAGAATATAGAGAGAGACAATCGAAAGAGAGATTGAGTGAGGTAGAATGCCTCAGAGAGATAGAGGTAGATAAACCAGAGCTCATAAACCACCCCTAAGAAATGAGACGAAGGGAGATGAACAAGAGTGATTCAAGATTAATGAATCTTATTGAGAGGATTGAAATATGATTAGCTTGTCTCAATCAATAACTTTTTCGTGCAACTGTTCTATAGAATAAATTAGCGTTCCTGAAATTGTAGAAATTAGAGTCTGGCAAGTTTTCACTGGCGCATTCCAATGGCAACGTGTGAACAAGGGAGCATAAAGCGTGTACATCTTATGTCAATCAAACTTAAACTTAACCAAACTTGAACTATGTCAAAAAACTTGATCAAAGGACTCATGTGATTTTTGTACAACTGACCGCAAGAGTTTAATTCTTCATTCATTCGTCTCTTGAATCCTAGGAAAACATTGAAGTTCAGAGTTTGGCTAGACAGTGAGAGTAAATAAGAGTGAGTAGAATATTGAGAGACAGAATTTGAGACGGCGAAAATTATTCAAGACAGTAAGAGAAAGTGAAGAGATTTAGAGAGAAACGAAAGAAGAGAGGAAATTTAAGAGAGAGGAGACAGCATTTGAGACGGCGAAGATTATTGGAGACAGTAAGAGAAAGTGAAGAGAATTAGAGAGGAACGAAAAAGAGAGAGAGAGTGAGGACCAGGAGAGAAAGAGAGAGTGAGTGACAGAATTTGAGACGGCGAAGATTATTCAAGACAGTAAGAGAAAGTGAAGAGATTTAGAGAGAAACGAAAGAAGAGAGGAAATTTAAGAGAGAGGAGACAGCATTTGAGACGGCGAAGATTATTGGAGACAGTAAGAGAAAATGAAGAGAATTAGAGAGGAACGAAAAAGAGAGGAGAAGATTATCGGAGACAGTAAGAGAAAGTGAAGAGAATTAGAGAGGAACGAAAAAGAGAGGAGAAGATTATCGGAGACAGTAAGAGAAAGTGAAGAGAATTAGAGAGGAACGAAAAAGAGAGAAGAAAATTATCGGAGACAGTAAGAGAAAGTGAAGAGAATTAGAGAGGAACGAAAAAGAGAGGAAATTCGAGAGAGAGAGAGAAAAAGAGAGAGTGAGGACCAGGAGAGAAAGAGAGAGAGAGTGTGTGACAGAATTTGAGACGGCGAAGATTATTCAAGACAGTAAGAGAAAGTGAAGAGACTTGAAGAGGAACAAAAGAAGAGAGTTAATTCGAGAGAGGACAACAAGAGTGAGAGACGTCAGCGAGAGAGAGTGATTTGAGAGAGAGAGAGTGAGAGAGTTTGAGTGAGTCAGATTGAGAGGGGAAAGCCGCATGGACCACAGAAGCACCGTACAGCGTAGACTCTCAATAACTGGTCAGTCAGTTTTCAGTTCAGTTGTCTGCCAGGCACCGTTCGAGCCACGTCTACTCGAGAGTGCCCGCTTCGAGTCGCAAATAGATCTTTTCTCCAATTTTCGCAACTGCACGTGCAGATTCCTAAGAGTTTTAGCGTGTTTGTCAAATTGTGCGAGATTTTTTTGCGTGCATAAATCGTTCGAGGAAATAGTGTGAAAGTGTCATCGAGACTCACAACGAGCTAACTGGTATTTTTTTGCTATTCTTGTGTTGTTTTATGTGGAGATAATTTTTTTTTAGTGTGTTGATGAGTGGCTTGATTCTCAAAGTTTTTATTCTATTATGTTTGAGCTCAAATTGGCAATCGAGTTTTGGAAAATAGTTGAATAACGGTTTAAAATATTTGAATATTCTTATAAAGTACTACAATAGACATGAAAGTATAATAATGGTTTAAAATAGGGTTGAGAATAGTACCTATTTTTATAAAGTCCTACAATAGACATAAAAGGATAATAATGGTTTAAAATAGGGTTGAAAATAGTACCTATTTTTATAAAGTCCTACAATAGACATAAAAGGATAATAATGGTTTAAAATAGGGTTGAAAATAGTACCCATTTTTATAATGTTCTACAATAGACATAAAAGTATAATAATGGTTGAAAATAGTACCTATTTTTATAAAGTCCTACAATAGACATAAAAGTATAATAATGGTTTAAAATAGGGTTGAAAATAGTACCTATTTTTTATTAAGTCCTACAATAGGTCTGCCCACACTGGAAGTATAAATTTATATTATATAGTGTAGTGACATTTTTTAATTTGGCGGATGGCGCGAATGATTGTTATGTAATAAATAGCTGAAATGCCTAGCTCTGTCAGGATAGTCTGCGAGCTATCGGCACAGCTGACAAGTACATTCTATAGCAGGATTAATTTAACTTGTCAGAAATCAGCTGTTTCGGTAATAATTAAACAGTGATTTCGACACAATAATCAAAAGGCTTAAAAGTTTTAAAGACCTTTAAAGTCTTTAAAAGACCTTTTTAAAGAAGACCTTTCAAAGAATAACTCTTTAAAAGACCTTTTCAATAATCTGCGAGATTCAGCTGTAGGCTAAGATTCATTTGTAGGTTAAAAGTATTGTGATATTGATTTTCAAAACATATGTTTTCTGACAAGTTAAAAGGATCCTGCTATACATTCTTTTTGAAAAACATAGAAGCTGACATTACAGCATGTGTCTGTTTCAACTTATTCTGTAGAATTGTGTCTGTTTTCTCATTAATAAATATCTGCCAAATTGAAAAAAATCTACTAAAAATAAATCGTCATGCTATTCATGTTTTGGCCGGTTTTTCTAAATTGTTATTTTCAAATTTTTATGAAAATGATCAGTCCCTGATCTTTGTGTACTTACAATCCTACTACAGAACTCTTCTTTGTGTTCTGGACGTGTTTCAAGACGCTGAGCCTCATTTTCAGCAGCAGTATCATCCCTATGTCCACACGTGGAAGAGGTTTGTGTGCTGCACAGCATGCGGCCTATGCTTAAGCATAATTATTATTATGCACATAAAATTGACCAATATAATGTAATCACTATTACCTTACCAATGATTCTCATTGAACCCTCTGCTATGAATAAATACAGCATTGATTAGCCTGTATACTTATGTTACCAGTACTGCCTTGTCTAGGAGTATTGAGGCCTACTCATGCATAGAAAGGAGTCATTCTAGGTGGAGCCACCATTGTATGACTGTAGACGCGACAACAGACTTTCACTTTTTTACTTCTTTTTCTATTCATCTTCTATCTTTCTCTCACTCTTCCTATTTTATCTTTTGTTTGATCACTTTTAGCTAATTTCACCATCGAGAAAAGCGATTTATCTGTCGATCTGTCTCTGAGGTTTTTCACACTTTTCCATGTTATTTTTTCTGATTCCTATGTTACTCTCCTCTATCTTGTTATTCCTCTTTTCTGATTCTCCTTCTTTTCTATCGTTGGTTTTTTTCTCATAAATTTCTTCTTGTAATTTTTATTCTCCTTTTCATTTTCTAAATTTTTCTTTTTTCCCCTCTTTTGACGATGTTTTCAACCGTCTTCTTTTTCTTCGTCTCTTCCTTTTCTTTCTCCTCAGTTTACCTTCCTTCCTGTAATGGTTTTTCTTATTTCTTCCCCCACTTCTTCTTTTTTGACTTCTTCTTGTTCTTATTTTCGACTCTCAATTTTTCTCTTCCTTGTCCTTCTTCTTCTTCTTCTTCTTCTTCTTTTTCTTGTTCTCCTTCTTCTCCTCCTCCTCCTTCGTTGTCATTTTCTTATTTTTCTCTTCTTCCTCTTCCTCTGTTTCCTCTTTCACTTTTTCTTGATCTTCCTCGTTCACTCTTCCATTATCTTCCTCCTCTTTCTTCTGTTTCACATTTTCCGAGTTTTCTTATCGCTTTCTTATGCAAAACGCGTGTTTTTAGGATGGAAAAGCATTTTCCCGTATCTCTTGAAAGAAAGTCCAAGTCTCAGTGGACCGTTGAATTCAGATTCCAATATCGCAAAGTTTTCAAAAGCCTCCACATCCCATGATGCTCTAAGATAATTCAATATTGTTCTATTGTTTTAATTATCTGCTTGTTTTGGTATCCTACGTAAGCTTCATATTACTCCCAATTTATCTACTCAATTCTATTTTCAAATCACAGTGCAAATTTGAGTTCTCGGTTGAAAAGGTTAGAATCTATTGTTTGCAACTAAATTTCCATTGAAATGACGCGTGAAAGATTAAAACTTGGATATTTTCCAGTTTTTAATTGTTCAAATTTCGCTTGATTTGTTTTTTGCTGTGTATAAAAACAAGAAAGCTGTCGCAGTTCAATCACATAAATTGGACTCTACTGTTTTCAAATTGTGATTAATTATTTGTTTGTAGGCTACTGTATTGTTCAACGAATTGTGTTTACAAACTAATAAAAAAATCATACGTAGAGTGCCTCGTGAAGCTTGAGACTACTTTCTGATATAATAGCACTCAATAGAAAAATAACCTAGGAACAAACCTAGGCTAGGAAATCCCTCCGTTTGGTGCAATCCAACAAAAGAGTCTTAAAAACCCTACAATGCATTTCAATAAATTTCATCTTGGATTCTATTTAATAATCAATTTTGATATGCCCTACTAATCACTAATTAATTCACTATCTACCAACTTTCTACTACAGTATATAGTACTTCTCAATTTAAACCTCACATAATCATAATATGATGATTAAAGCCTATATTATAGGCTTTGTAACTTTCGCTATTTCTTCTATAGAAATTTCGGAACTAATCATTCTCTAGTGACCATATTCTTGTATCCTCATTAAAATATTATTGCAAATTAGTATACCCATTAGTAGGCCTACCGTAGTAATTATCTTATGATATTAATTACGAGCTAATAACACCAAAGCCCGTAGGATATGCATTCTCTCACTGCCAACCAATGTGAAACAGCCAATTGGATTTGCTCAAGTCTGATTAACTTCTATAACCATCACGCTTTAGTACTAGCCTTATCTATACTCCGTGACAATGAACTAAGTATAGTAAATCCAAGGTTGAATGAATTACTATGAAACGTGATAATCAGCTTTATAATAGTAAACCTCGCTAGAATGAATGACCTAATATGTAGTACGGAAAATACAAAAATGTAATGAAAATACAGGGTTTCCAATTGCTAATCATAAAAATTGTTTAGTTTCTATTGATATTATTTTTTTAATGTATTTTTAAGCATGATTTTAAAGCATAATTTAAAGGAAACCTCATAAGATGATCCCACGAGAGCCAATCAAATGGAGATTCTTTGAGTCCTTGATTTCCTTTGATGAGTGTCTCAGTTTGAAGTTTAGTCAACAGATAATATGTGTCTTTTATTCTTTATGTGGTTGGAATTTGAGGAATCAAGAGTTTGGGTTCATTTCAACTTGGATTTCTGCGATTTAGTAAATAATTGAATATATCTTAATGTAAATCCAAACAGGGAATTAAGTGAAGTGAATCTGATGGAAGGAACCCTTAATAAATTCATATCTCAATAGTAATAATAACAATAATAATGATGATATTGATAAAAATTATAATAAGGAAGTGACTATGCTTGATCTGATCTGGTAGACTCCTAGAAGAGTTCAGACACTGTTTCCTATGTCCGTCTTGTCCAATCTCCCAATCTGATTGATAAAGCTTTCATTGAATATTATCAATGCGCTGAATACTGTAATTTCTTTGTTCTTTTGTTCTGCCAAAGTAGATACCTTGAAAAAAATAATCGAGTAGGCCTACATTGCTTTAAACCTCTAGCAATGGTCATTTCTTGTTTAGTTTAGCATTGTGCCAAAAACACATCCTTGTCAATAAAATCACTCTCAGTGCTTGCATTTCAAACAGCTACCAACGTATTTTACGTGAATTTTAAATAGGTTTTATCGGTTTTTGTTTCTTTATCTTATACAGGTGTAGTAACAACTATTTAAGATTCAGCTCGAATATTATCAGATATTGCTTTGTGTCTAAAGCATTAGACAGGTAGACAAACACCTTTCCGATAAATAATCTCTTGACTCATGTTGTTGAATTTTAATTAAAGTTTTAAAGTAAAGAGCAAGCTTAGCCAATGGCTGATGAATTAATTGTGTTGTAATTTCCTGTTTTTGTCTATTGTTGTATGTTAACAGCAATGTATTATTTGTTAACAATAATGTTCCCAATACAGTTTAGGGCATGCATTTTCGTTCGAACAGTAAAAACACCTTTTGTATCTAAACATATTGGAGAAAATGAATGCTTTCATGGAAAACGCACAGCAGTGCAAAAAAGCGCTCATTTGATCGAATGTATTTAGAAACTGTACGTATTTCAGTTTTTTGCAATTTGTGTTGAGACCAATGAAGTTTCCACCCACAACGTGTCGTAATTAATTCAAGTGATATTGGACAAATTAATCAAACATTAAACCTCTATGTTTATTCAATAGAGGATTCAGATATCAATTTAAATTGAAGATAAAATTACTGAAATCGTAAATCCCAATATTTGTTACATGATTAGACATTGTTTATGAAGTCTTTCTCGCGGTGATTGTTTGTTTTGGATGGCCACGTAAATATTCTGTTTTTATCGGCAATATGGGAAATCCACGTGATTTGAACAAACCGGCTAATTGATGAGAACGCTAGAAAACGTGAGCAAAATGAAACAAGAAGGAAATAAAGAAAGATAGAAAAAGAAATGGAAAATAAGAGACAATCTAATGAATTGGCATTTCCGCTTTTCAAAATCTATAAAACTTCATAATTACTATTACTACTACTACTACTTCTTCTTCTTCTTCTTCTTCTTCTTCTTCTTCTTCTTCTTCTTCTTCTTCTTCTTCTTCTTCGTAAGGCTGTAATAATTACAGCTTTATTAATTCTTCACTACCGTGCTAGTAGTACATTCAGTGGATAATGGATATAGTATCAGTAGTGGATATCATGCGATTGGAATAGGTCCAGAATCGGTTTGAATAATTATTTAAAATGAATTCTCACTTGTTTACTGTGATATTTGCATGCCTTTCATATCAAGGCAAACGTGAGCAATGATGGTTATAGATCGTATCGTTAGTTTTTATGATAATACGCCAACATTAACCTGATGATTAACCTCATGAATTCTTGACACTATTGCCCTGTTTCTCAATCGTTCAGTGGATATTTCACTAGTCCAGTGAATTTACTGTTACTGGACCAGTAAACTGTTTACTGGATGACTGAGAAACTCAGTAAACTGTTTATTGGTCCAATCAGTCTTTCACTGTATACTGAGCAAGTCAGTAAACTTGCTTATTTGTTTACAGTAGGGCTTAGACGTCACCGGAGATCAAGAGTTTGATTTTCCTTACCTTTAACATGTTAGACTTAGCAATTTCATAGGTCTTCCCATAACTGCATGGTTTCCAAGCTATTGCGACCTTTAGGAGATTCATTATGTAAATATCTCTAATCTCTAATAATCTCAAATCTCTAATTCTTTATAGCTTCAATACCAATACTTTATAGCTTATTATTCCAGAGCATTCGTTCATTCAGTGACTGATATTATTCATATTTCATTATTGATCTATTCTATTTTGAAATAATAGAATTCAGAGATGATGTAAATTTTTCATATACTGTATAATATGAACTTGGGGAATTGCTTATTGGTTTATTCAATGACTGATTATTTATCATTATTAATTGTCATCAAAAGTTATTATTTAATTGTTTCTTTGATACTTTGATGATAAATCTATTTCATTTTGAAATAGTATAATTCTGAGATGATGTAAATTTGTCGTTGATGAAGTTTAGGAATTGTTTTCATTCCTAGTTAAAAATACATGCCAGTATTTTATGCAGGCATTGCTACAGTAGTAGAAGTGAAAGCGTGATGTAGTATTTGGCTGGTTAAGTGAATTACCTACTCACTCATTGGTGTGCTCAATTTAGAAAGGCTGATTGTAGTGAAGGATGTTTCATGCTGGTTTTAACTGGGACAGTTCCCAGTAGTAATAGAGAAGTCTGTCCAAGGCTAGAACATGAATGGTTGTTGGCATTTTTCTATTCTTTCGTTGAATCTCATTTTCTCTTCTCTTTTGAATCCTTCTATTCCTGTACTTCCTCTGTACGTCCTCCTCAGAGAGTGTAGAAGAATACTCTTTTCTCTCTCTATATCTTCTCTTTTCTCTCTTCTCTTCTCTCTGGTCCTCCTCCTTTCTTATCGTCTTCTCTTTCTCCTCCTTCTCTCTCTAATTTTGGTCCTTTTTCCAAAACTCCTCTTTTGCTCCTTTCAATCATTACTCTCTCCATTTTCTTGTTCTATTCCTTCATCTCTTTTTTACTTATCCCTACTAATCTTACTTTACACAATCATCTCCTTCTCTTTTTCTTTCTCCTTCTTGTTTTCCTACTTCTCTTTCTTATCAAACTCCTTTTTCTACCTACATTTTCTTATCCTCCTCCTCATTTTTCTTCTTCGTCTTTTTGCCTTCTTCTTTCCCTCTTCCTCCTCCTATTTCCTCTCTCCTTCTTATCCACCTCATTTTGGTCCTCCATTTTCTCCTTTAATTTCTTCTCCTCCTCCTCCTCGCATCCTTCTCCTCCTCACCCTCCTACTCCTCCTCCTTCTACTTTTCCCTTTTTATTGTGTCTTATCTTCCCATTTCCTTCTTTCTATTTCTTCACAAGATTTAACCTTTCCTCCTCTCTCATCCTTTTCATCTTTCTTTCATCTTCTTCTTTATTCTCTCTCATCTGCAACTATTCTTCCTCTTTTTCCTTCCACCTCTTCTGCTTTCTCCTGTATTTCTCTTCTTCCATCTGCCATTCCTTCTTCCTCCTTTATTTTTCTTCTACCTCTCCTTTTCTCACCTGTACTTCTCTTCAGAACAAATCATTAGTAAAGACTGTAATGAGCTTTCCATTCATCCAAGCCAAGGGAAGCCAGGCCATCCTCTAGGAAGAACCTTCAGCAATTCGTTAACTCATCATTATTCTTTGACAGTTTTGAAAAATTGCTCTGTCCATTCTCAATCTTCTTCTTCTTCTTCCCTTTCTCTAACTGTCCTCTTCCTAGATATTCGTTGAGTACTTTATTTCCTACCGTTTTCCAATTGTAACGTACATTATACTCAAGGCTCTCGTATTCTTCCTAGTGTCAAAAAGTTTGATCTTTATGATGATCGATTGTAGATCGGTAAAGTATTATGACAGACTTTAATGCGATTCATTGTAGTTGATTGAATCATCCAGAGATCCAAAGTTAAATCAAGTATTGCTGGTTCATTTTGCTAATGCACCTGGGGTCTGTTTCGTAGAGTTTAGAAGTCTTGTAAAATTGTAAAGTCTTGTAAAACAGGAAAATTGCGAACTCACACTAAACTGCTATTAGTAGGAGATTATATGAGTCAAAATAAGCAGTGTGGCTGAAGAATTGGAGCACTTATGTTTATTCATTTAGGGCCGGTTCATGAGCTCGGGATTTAGCCAAGTCCTAGACTAAAACGGGTGGCCACCGTAGCATCGACAAACGTTAGCCTCGACACTATGTACTAAGGGCTCTCTATGCTGCTTACCCACTAACCTGTCGAGACAAACGTTTGTCGATGCTACGGTAGCCACCCGTTTTAGTCTAGGACTTGGCTGAATCCCGAGCTTATGAACTGGCCCTTAGTGTTCATAAAGCAAGTCTTTTTAAAAAGTCTTGTTCGAAAATCAAGTAAAATTTATTGAGTCTTTGGAACATTTTAACACTAGGGTTTGTCGATGTAACGTATTATCTGCCTGCTTCAAACAACAGACGTTATACGAGCGATAAATCTTGAATTCTAATGAAAAAGTGACTAAACTTTGCAAAAAATATATAAAATCTTTGCAATAAAAGACAAAAAAGACTAAATGCTACAGTTAAGCTTTACATAGCTCCTTATGAAGCAAGACACACCATGACTAAAATCCAAAATACCTCCCTAAATCTTTAAAAAAAGACACTGAAGTTTGCAAAAAAGACAAACAGCCTGCGATGAAGACCAACTCTTGCAAAAACAGGACCGAGCTACAAAAATACGTCCTCATGTAAAAAAAAATATTAAAACTGAGCAATAAAGAAGACTAATATCAAAATCCGGATCAGTCTCGGTATGTGGTTCAAAGATCAGGATTAGCATACAGTGTTGAGTGAAGAAAAAATGAAAATGAATCAGTCTGATTCAAAATGGCGGCCATTTGTTGTTGAGACTCCACCCTGCAGTGGTCCAAAAATAACTTTTGAATGTCAAGGTTGTGTGTGTTTTGTTATTGAGATGCATTCCATTCAGTCGGTTGGTCATCAACTTTTGTCTCAGGTTGTAAAAAAGTTTTAATCGATTTTTTGTTTATTTCAAAACAAGATGGTAGTGGATTGCAAGATTGATTTCGTCAGCAAAAAATGTATTTTTTCGATAAACTATGATAGTAGTCTTTATTGTTCGTCTAAAAATAAATATTAAACAACAAATAAATCATAATCTTCCCTACACAATAAAAAACTAATACAGTAGTAAAATTGATATTGATTCGAATAAAATTTATGATTATTTTGAATTAAAAAACTTGATCTAAAATTTTACAGTCGTCTAGCTACAGTCATCTGGATTAATGAGTGAATTGCAAGCATTTTTGTTAGAAAACATTTATTTTTTTTCGTAAAAAAATTGTTCTCACCATAATACTGTAATGGTTATTGTGGATCACTTAGCTCCAAATTTTTACTGGTTTTACTGATTAAGAATTCAGTTCCTTGCGTTTTCAAGAGCGAGTTGTTCATTTTAGAATAATGTTTTATTCCGGAAGATGGTACAGGTTTGCAGGTTCATTAGATCCTATTCTATAAATTGTTTCTTCTATTGTTTGTTGAAATTTTGTCAGGTTTTTCTTATAAAGAATGATTATTCGTCAGTGTAGATCCGTATTCTTTCTTGTGAAGATTAATTATTATCGTTAAATAATGTCGTGTAGAATCGGTGAAAACACAGTTTTTAACACGAAATTTTCAAGGTTAGTGACCTGATAAACAGACTGGAAAGAAACTGAGCTTCTTCCGTTTATTAGTGAATTTTTAGGAGTCAATTTATACTAAGATTTGCGTTATCAGAAGCCTTCGAAGCCTTTTCTATCTTGCTACAATATTGTTTTCGTTGAAAAAAGTAAATGAAACTCCAAATTTATTCCTATTTCCAATTACATTGATTTTTTTCAACTGTTTTTTTGTGGAAAAGTGTGTAAATAAAGCTTAAAATCTCTACCACGAAACATGTATTATTTATGAAGAAGAATATCAGGATATCTTGCTACAACTTTGTTAAAAAATTCTTTGTGGTAGAATTTAAATGAAACTCGAAATGAAGATACTTGAATATTTTTGAACTTTTTTCAGGAAAGTCTAAATAAAACTTGAAATTTATTCACGAATTACTTATGAAATGTAACTTAAATCAGAATGTGGTAGGCTATAAATCACTCAAATATCATTGAAAAACTCACTCCCAAAAATTATATTTGTACTTGACATTTTTCGGTGATCAAATTCCTCTTGTTGGACAACTTTTTATATACTGTGGAATGTATCAATTTCGTAAAACAGGTGTAAAAGTATGAGGAAATCGATTTGAATATTCAGGGTCATTCGGTATCCATTGCATTTTTATGATTTTTGACATGCTAAAATACATGTTGATGACAATCAGCCTTCAAATAACCGGATCAGTTGATTTGGTTTTGAAGAAATTGTCGGTTCTTGTCAAATTAGAAAAAAGTTTTGGAAATGATACAAAAATGCAGGAAAATTAGATTAGATTATTTACTTTATTCGTGTAGATTACAATATATATTAGCTTACATCCTATATTATGATAGTTGAAAATGATATTAATATTTAAATGATAGATGTATCATTTAAATGAATGAATTCAATAATAAATGATAGAAATATTTCAGTATTAATTATTTGATTGAACAAAGCATAAGACTTGAGCAAATTATTTGATTACAAGGATATAAGACTCTATATACAATATTCATATTTTCAATTATATGATTATATATTATATGATAGAACAATTATATGATTGTGCTGTATCTACATGAAACTACGGAGTTTGAACATATTAATGTCCATTCTTGGAGAGGGATATACAAGGACATCCTTCCCATAAACACTCTACCATAGAGTAATAGAGACAGAAGACGAAGACAGAGTAATATGAGAGCAAAAGAAGGTAGTGAAGAAGAAGAAGAAAAAGATGTTTAAGAATAATAGTTTGTTGTTGCATACCTATAGTAGTTCAGTAGTATAGACAAAGAACAATATTAAGCATTTACTACTGTCATTTGCAGTTACTTGCTCAAATTAAAGTTTCAACAAATCCAAGTTTCTACCTATAAACTCATTCAACAAATTCCATAAAATCAAAGTGATCTATTTTCTCTCATTCAACAAGAATAAATACATCACACAATTCAAGCAATTCCATTTGCTACAGCAATATGACGTACCGTATAAGAAAAGTGGGAGAAGTTTTACTCCACCCAGTAACTGCTGGCACCTACCGGTAGAAATTGTAACTACAACAGTATCCGCCTACAGAGAGAGGAGGCGGAGCTTACATGACCCAGTGAAGAGGGAGAAGTTTTGCTCCACCCACTGAGTGGGTGTCACCTACGGAGCTTGTAGGCTTAGAACGTGACCCAGTAGCTACCGCGATCTCTCGGCAGAATTTGTAACTTCATCAGCATCGCAACTTTGATCAATCAGGAGAGAGGAGGTTTTTGTAGGAATGGTTACAATTTGTAAACGATTTTCAGTTTAATGGAGTGTCTTTTTTTAATCGTAAGGAATACGGAGACTTTTTAATAACAGTGTGGCCATTTGATGTCACACTTTCGATTTGTTAGCTCGGACAAATCCACCATACTTTTGCCAACTCCCATAAGATTTGCATTGAAATGAAACTACAAATCATATTTTATGTTGAGTAATTCACTTCTTACCTACGATTTACCTTTGCCAGTGTTAGTTTTCATTATTTTAAGCTTTCAACACAAATACACAAGACAATTTTTAATGTTGGAAAAATTATTTTTGATGTTGTTTCTCTCGAAATAAGTTTGGAAAATGAGTGAATGGGTTTATGTTTGAATGTAATCTCATATCAAATCCAAAAATTTGGCAGAAGTATGGCGGTGGCGGGAGTAGAAAATATTCCAATACAATGTTATGGACCCATTCACACCAATGACAGTCTCTGTAGTATGGAAGAGTATTGAAAAGAGACAGAAATTGTGACAATGATTGGGAGAAGAAGGAAGAATCTGGAAATTGAAAAAATGAAATTTAATAATAGAAAGTAGCAGGCAGATCATAAATAGTCACCATTAAAAGTATGAAAAGAGAATTATTGGAAAAAATGAAAAAATTAACCATATATGAGATAAATAGGAAAATTTGAGAAAAAAGGATTGATCTGATTACTGTTCAAGTTGGAATGCAAATGAGATTAATTGGTGCAGTTGTAGGAGACGAAGAATAAGAAGATAATGAAGAAGAAGGAAGAGGAGAAGAAAGGGGAGGAGAAGAAGAGAAAAAGAAGAAGATAGAATATGAAGAAAGAAGAAGAAAATAACAGGAAATTATGTAGAGCAGTGGGACTATAACAGGAAGAAATACTCGTACAGGTTTTGTTGGTATTGAAACCGCGGAATTTCGCATGGAATGCTACACCTTTGTAAAGGAGATGCTACTTCCTATTGAAAAAAGCCTCAGGGTTTCATGTTTACTCATCACCATCATTATTATGCATAGAGGTGTGTTTTTCTGTCGCCTTTGGTGAATTTGATATTTGCGGAAGTGTATTTCAATTTGAATTCAATGTTCGCTTCTCTTTGTAGTGACGTGATCTAAAAATTATAAATAAATTCTTGGAATATACTACAGTACTATATACTATAGTAATCTACTGTTTGGTCTGTATAGTGTTTTCTAGGAATAGTAAACTATAAAGTACTTCTGAAAGTGCGCATGACATTTGAAAGCAAAACAGTTGCATGAGAAGCAATTCAATACATGCTTTTTTCTCTAGAGCAAATTGAAATAATTCATAAGATGGAACCACCATTGCTCTGTAACAAATTGATATACAGTAATTGAAAAATTTATAAATATAAGAATCAAAAATAATTTGAAAAAATATGTCGCCTAAGTAAAGTGTTCAGTATTCAAAAAATATTTTTCTGAAATCCAGCAGAGCTATAAGCATCACAGCTTTTCATCTTAGTCATCAACTTTGTATGGAGAATACTTCCTAGTAGTTCGGAAATCACTTAAAATTGCCGTCTACCTTTTCAACCACGCATTGGTCTCACGCTTATGTGGAAAGCATCCTCCGACAAATAAGACCTTCTGAATCGTGTCTCACTTGATACAAGATACATACAATCTAGTATCTTCTAGTATCTATCTAGTATCCCACTATTTATTATATCTACTATTTGGACTGTAAACACCGTCTGTGTAACTTTTTGTTTTCAACTTGAGTTACGAAATAAATATAAATATTTTCGGTAATAATTAATCAACACCACTCAAAATTCAGATAAGGCGTGACATAATTTATGTTTTGATCAAAATACTTTGGGAAATGAATCATAGCTATCTTTGATACAATATAATTTATTACAGTCAACTTATCATATGAATGCATTGTTCAAAGGATTGCTAATTTATCGGAGTGTTAATTTGATTAGACGGGAATTAAATTTTCCATAACAAAACTAAAGGCATACTTCCCATTTCCTGTGTATGTCATGAAAAAATTATCGATAAATATTGCGATAAACTTTCAATTTTTCTTTCTCCTCAAGTGGGAGAAACCTCAACACAGTTCAATTTCGATAATAGAAATCAGGTGATGAGTTCATTGTTATTATGGAATAATTTTTCTTTTTAATGATAACTTGATAAATAATTGCCCTTTATAATGAAAGAGGTGCAGTATAATTAATGCAGTTATGTAATTTTGATCACATTACTCCTTCATGCATCAATCATGACAGATAACTAATTAGCCAAATGAGAGTGATGATTTGATTAATATGTGTTGAACTATGATCTTTGAAAGAATGAAGACTTGTAACTGAATTGCTGATTTTTTCAGTGTTTAACAAAATAACCACTTTCTTGCACTGATTCAGAATAGATTTATAAATGAGAGTTATTGAGAAATTGATCGAAATAATCTATAATAAATAGACACGTTAGTGGGCTCGCACACCGAAGCAACAAGCAACTAGCAACACATGGATCATTATGATCGTCTACTCTGTACAAACAAACAGTCCAATGCACATCCAAAGCAGCTCTTTCAGTGTACATTGAACTATTTGCTTGTACAGAGTAGACTTGGTAGACGATCATATGATCCATGCGTTGCTTGTTGCTTATTGCTTTGGTGTGTGAGCCCACCGAGATTGATAAGTTTGGCTTGAATTTATTCTAACAACAAAAATACGTAAGAAGGTGAAAATACTTATCCTACCAAAGTTAGAAACTGTAATTAATGTAAAAATCAGGAAGTGATTCTAAATGTTGGGTGAAAGAGGTATTTTACTCATTTGAAATTTGTCTTTTTTAAGAATTTATCCACAACTTGGTTGCCAATTTGAGCTCAATGAATATCAATTCTTAAAACATTATCATAACAATTTTCCTTATATCTGATTATGACATTACAGCAGCTGTAAAACGAATATTTTCTTATTTGAAAGTCAGTGTCAACAATCGATTAATCGAGACTCGATCATTTAATAATCGATAATCGACGTTATTGAATGACGTGGATCAGATCTTGTTCTGTATCTTTGAGCTGTTTCTCTGTTGCCAAGTGTGGAAGAAATTTCTAGAAGATTTTCGCCACAAGCTGAGAAAAAACTTGAAGTGAATAGGATTCTGCGATTTATCTGTCGAGTTCTGTGAATTATGTGACTTTTGTTTGTTGATTTTACGCCAACAATTGGAAAATAAGTGAAATCAAATCAGACAAAGATAACTGAAAACATTGAAAATTTAGTGTGAATTTGAATTTGAGAAACTGTTGTGAAAAAAACACACAAAATGCCTAAACCAAAATCACCCGCTGCAGCCATTTTGAAACTTACCAAATACCTCAAGATGAAAACTAAGGTAAGACACGTTTTTGCATGGGTTTTTTGGGGAAGGACCAGATTAAAAAATAATGAATTTCACTTACCGTACTTTTTATTATAATAATGCATGTTCCATCAGTCAATTCCACGAATTTTGTAGGCTTTTTTTTTAAATTAATATCTTCTTCATAATATAAATAATTTTGATGAAGAATTTGGGTTCTTCCGTAATTTTTTAAGGGGGCTTTAGATTTTATACAATACTTTATTGATCCATTTATGGCAACGATTCATATTTATCTATTTTACTTTTCAATAATATATTCAAGATTATACTAAAATTCTATTTTCTTATATTATAATTGAAGTACTTACTTTATATATCTATTTTTCAGACTTTCTGCTAATAAGAACTTTTATGAAAAAGGCTAGTGGCGAAGCGTGGTATACTTATTTGGTCATCGCTAAATACTTATATACTTATTTGGTTATCCTATAGGAAATATACCCGGCGATGACCAAATAAGTATACCACGCTTCGCCACGGAAAAAGGCCCCTGATTGGGGTCCTAAACTATTGGTCTTTTTCAAACAAATGTAGAATGAAATGCACAAGCTTGAAACTTCTCTACAAATATATATTTCTAGCAATAAATGACAAGTATTTGTATATTTTCAATCTCACTCACACAATTCTAACGTCAAAAAGTGTTTCCAATTTGTAAAAAGACATGTATATTTTTCCATTTTCCAAATAGGGCCGAGATTCGAGCTCTGATAAAGAGTGCTAAAAACTGAACCACCTAATGACTGGAATCTCGCTTTCAGCCATTTTTTGGTAGCATCAAGCTGTGCTATTTTTATCATCATTCTAATGAAGTTGTTTATCACTAAATTGTTTCAGTCACATTAGCGAGCTTCATAGATAATGAAGCATGCATTACTTTCTAGTAAATGACTATTGAGCGGTAAACAAAATTTCTAATCGTAACTACTACGGTTTACATTATATTCCACTTATTTTTGCCCAAGGTGATGTTGGGTTACATCTACTAAATTAGGTAATTTATGCGCCAAATGCATGTAAATAAGTGAATTCAAAAGTCAATGTCATCATCGTCATAGATTTCATTACGCAATAGAACTTGCATCATAATATCAAATACAACTATTATTCTATTAGGATAGAATTGTCTTCTTGGTTCTTGCCTTTAGATTTCCATGGGTCCTAGTTCAAATCTTGTTGAGCGCTTCTCACCTTTCCTTGAAATCTGACGCCAATCTTTCCTTTAATTTCTACAAATTCGCGGATTTATAAATTATAATATTACTAAAATGGAACAAATCTTGAATGAAGTAAGTATAGCTGGTAAATTTTGCCAAGGCACCTGGACTGCCATTAAATTATCTCATTACAGCTTTTTACAATGTTTAAAGTGTAAAAGTATTCGTCTATTATGATGCAGCCATGATAAGTTTGAATAGTGAATGAAATCTTCGAACATTGTGAAACGCTGCAATGAGTTGTAGAAACAGTAATTCATTTTCAATCCAATCTATAAAAATTTAGGACTCCTAATTGCCCGGTTTCTCAGTTGTTCAATAAACTATTGAATCAATAATTTTTTCTTGCATTTGAAAACGCATGTTAATTGATTCAATACTGCTGTTGGATCCATAAACTGTTTATTGAACGCTGCATTTATTATAATTATGGAACGTTATCCTATTCTTGTCCAGTGTGTGCCACCCTTTTTCCTGTTCTACAGGACTCCTGAAACTGTATGAAACAATCTCCAGGTTCCTTAGCAAAATTAACTAGCTATACTTCATAAAAATCTGCCTCCAATTTTCCTTTTAATTCAAACAATTTCCTATTTGAACACATCATCAATTAATTGCCTGTAAATTAGTCTTCATCTATCATCATCACCTCTTTCATTACCCACGCACAAGCCTAGAGCTCATGTGGATCACAAATAAATTCTATCTTATCTATGAAATTTATATAAAATCGTGTTTGAACTAGATAATCTTTCTCAAATTTGGCACAAACTTCGTGAATCTTGGTTCATTCTAGTTTAATGTTTACAAGTTCTAAAGCTTCTCTGTTATTAGATTGTTTTGAAACGTCAGATTCAAACCTCCGCCTGGCACTGTTTTAAATCTGTTGACAGAAGTCACTGCCAAATGAATCGGAAGGTTGCCAACCGTTTGTTTTTAAATGCACTTCGGATGAGAATGGAGATTGTTTATGGAAGAGGGAGTTGGGACTTTGAAGTCCTCACTTCAACTTCACATCTTGGTTACTTTTTTAGTAGTTGAAAAAGTCACGAGTATGTTCTTTTTATAAAAAAGTTCGGATTTCAGTTTTTTACATTTCAAGTTTTAGTACGATTTGTTGATGGTCTTGTAATCTTCGTCTATAAATTTTTTTTTATTAATTTGCTACTTACTATTTATTTGGAGTATCTCTATTGTAATCTATCTCTATTGTGGAAGTGGTGAATATTGAGTAAAATTTTAATCATCGATTGCACGAAAGCCAATTGAATTTAACGGCAGTAGAATGAAGTCATTTGAAGGTACAAAATCAATGCAACGAAATCCCTATTGAGCTTCGTCATATTACGTTATTTTACAGCGGTTACATTTAAATGGCATTACGATTTGTAGGAAGATGATATCAAGTTGTTGTTGAAATGAAGATAAAACCAAGGAACTAGTGAGATGGGTTATGAAAAATGAAACTATATTGAAGTAACCGAATAAATAATTAAATAATATGGTAAAGATTATAAAGAGGAATAGAACAAGAATGGAAGAAGCAGGTTTAGAAGGAAAGTTGAAAGAAGAAGGACAATCTTTGCATAAATGAACAGAAAGAGGAAGATAAAGAATGAAAGTATGAGAAGCAAATTTTTGAAGGAAACAGAGAAAGAAACACAGTTAAAAAATTGAAGGAAAATTGAAAATTTGAGCTCCGAGAATAAGGGAGAAGAAATTTTAGTTGAAGAAGGGGGTGGAGAGGATGTTGAAGAAGAGGAGAGAAAATTAGGAAGTGAAGAAGAAGAAGGAGAAGGAGGGAGGAATTGATTGATTGATCAGAGGATGAGGAGGAGGAATTGAAAGATGAGGAAGAGAAGAAGAAGTATAGTTGAAAGAGGAAGAGAAGAAGAGAAAGAACAAAGAAGGAGGAGAAAGAGAAGTAGAAGCCAAAGAATAATGACTGCCAGGTGTAGAAGATAGGTGATAAAATAAGAGCAAGATCTTGGAGATAGTGTAAAATTTAATTGGAGATTAAGAATGAGGAAGTGTTTAATCACTCCTTACCTTTCTATCACGGCAACAGATAGTTATCAAACAATTGTAACACACAATTAAACCACTCTGCGGGATATACCTCTACATAGGTCACTGAACTTTGGTCTAAATCTCAGCGATCGATAGTAATTACCGAAAATTATATCATTATTTGCTAATTGAATATTGGCCAATGGACATTTGGTAACTGAAAGCTCATTATGCAATAAGTTTGAAATGTACTGAGTACTTCCTGATGAGTAATTATTGGTTGTGAAGGTTTTTCAGTGTACAGAATCGCAATCAAGTTGGTGAAAGCGTTACAATTCCTATGGCTTTCATAAGAATGGCGCATGATGGCGAGAAAGTTTTGTTGGCATTGAAAAATGTGACGAGCTGTTCAAGTGTTGTATGTCATTTTTTATTTATAGTTTTGATTTCAATGACTCTTCAAACATCTGGGCTGTTCTATTAGAACATAGAAGTACTGTTAGAACGGGAAAAGGTGTACACTCTTTCTAGACATTAATAGAGATAGAGATATCCGCCATTTTGTTCGGCCAAAACGTACAAGAATAAGATTTTCTTTCAAATAATTTTTTTTTAATCCAACTCCCTCACAGTTGATACATTTTAGTTTCTGTTAGTGTTTCTTCGTGTAGGTTTAATTCAAATAACGATTGTAGCTTGTTGAAATTTAAAAGTTTGATTTAGAATGTTTGATTCAATGTTTCTACTTCTAGAATAAATATTCATTTTTTGACTATACAATTTATGTAGTTTTGACTCCAGGCTGATTCGAATTAGAATATGCATTAAACCTTTAAAAATACGTTTAAGAATCTGATGTATTATTAAATTATTTCCAATACAGCCAATAAATGTAATTCAAATTTATCTTTTTCGCAATTTGAGTTCAACTTCAACTATAATTGAATTTTGATATTCTTTTACGATATCTTTGATCAACTTATCAGTAATATTTATCTTTAAGCTCATCTAATTCAAGTTCAACTATAACTGAATTTTGATATTCTGTTACGATATCTTTGATCAACTTCCAGTAAATATTTATCTTCTAACTCATCTTCCTTAATCAATCTTCCACTCTTATGTCCGTAACAATATAATTTCTTTTGGAATATATACATATTTTTAATAATATTGTTTTACGATCTTTTGATACTTCAGGTTTCGTTTCTGTTTCTTTGGGATATACAAAATGGAACGACACTGTCCTCAATATGTAGACTCTAGTATTATAATAATTTCTTCTACAATAAATACCCTCAATAATGTTGTACCCATATTACAATCCTCTATAATAATTTTCCTGTTTATTTGGGTTACAAATTTGAATACCAGTGTCCTAAATAAGTAGACACAGTTATTCATGATCATATCACATTGTAATAATTGACGTTACTTATGCCGTATCATACACGTATTGTTTTTATTGTTTCGTTACAGATAACGGTACGGTACTCATTTCACCGATTGTAACACTTTGCGAAAAAATACAATAGACAATAATAATTTCATTAATTGATTTTATACGTTGCACTGATAGTATGAAGGCCATTGTAATAATAATTTAAAGAGCAACAGTATCACAACAATCCATTTATCTTCCTTTCAATTGAATTTTATTTTGTCGATGATAGCGTGGTTTCCTCTTCTTAGAATTGGTTTCATCAAAGACAATTAGAATACTTATAAGTACTGTACTGTATTATAATAGTTTCCTATCGTCTTTGGTTTCATTCTGCTTCGAAGTGTTTTCCTCTGACTCTCAATTGATTTTCTCTCAAATTGGAGTGAAATTCGTCTGTTGATTCCAGCTTGCGTTGGGAAATTGTTTCCTTGGCTTTGAAATTCATTTCCTGTTCGAAGTTTTCCTTTCTCCGAAGTTGATTTCTTGTTTCATTGTTGACTGGATAGTATTTGGAAAGCCAATATTAACAAACAAAAAAACTTTTTCTCCTTCGCTTTAACTACTATAGTCCGATTCACGTCAAGAAGTCAGCATTGTTTATATGAGGAGCATTGATGCCAAGTTTCATTGAGAGAGAAAGAGAAAACTGCACCAAACGTGTTTGTTGGGACTGTGTGCGACAACAATGCACAGTGCGGCAACTATGCACAGTGCGAATAGGATAGAGACATCAGCAACTGCCTTGTGCTGAACAAGGATAGCAAACTCCCATCTAAGCAATGCTGACTGACTTCTTGACGTGAATCGCACTATAGTTAATTTTTGTATCTTCATTTCTCTAGACTTTTTCTTTATTTCTCACAAAGACGTTATATTTGTTTGATATATCATACGTTGAATTTTACTGTTTTTAATAAGTAAAAACAGTAAATATTCAAGGATGGAATATCTCTTGGATGGGTGACCGACACAGAAAATTGTGCAATTAGGCGAGGTGGAACCTACCCGTAAGGGTCTCCCCACCGATAAAAAGCCATACGATAAAAAAAACAAAACACAGTAAATATGAACACTTAGCACATACTCAACTTTAACACATTCGAATCCAATTAATTCTCAAGAATTGCTCAATGTTATTCTAATTTATTCCATTGATTAACTGAAACAACTTTGTTAGTACTTTTAGTTCATTACAAATACTTGGTGGTGTATGTCACATGACAAGTGTTCAAGTGCACCAACATTTCTACATAATAAATATATTTTGTTCCAACCTCTCTCTATCTCTCTTTCTCTCTCTTATTCTCTTCATCGTATTCTTTCTCTTTTGCTGTCCAAGCTTAGACAGAGGTCGTTTGGAAGGCCTATAATATACAAGAACTGCACCCTTTCCGAGCAGCTCTATAACAAGCTGAATAACATGTTCACCTTCGCGCTTAGTTTTTAGTTTTTTTTTCAACATTTTGTAACAAAATCAGACTTATCACATGTCATGCACTCTATGGCTGAGATTTCCTCTCCTCACAAGTGGGGCAGTATTGGACATATATCATAGTATTCTGGTTTTGGAGAGCTGGTAGCCAGCCAGGGGCTTATTTCATAAAAAATTAGAAGTCCTGTTTTGTAGAAAAAAGTGTACTCCACTAGACGTATGAATTTATTATACGTATTATTAAACTTAGAGCACATTATTTTTAAACTTATAGTGTAGTATTAGTATTATTACAATTCGTGCTATTCATGTGTAGTGTGTGTCCGCCTTTTCCTGTATTATAGGACTTCTACAACACATGTCCCATAATTATTACAATATCCAAATTACAATAATTAAAAATTGTGCAATGAGGCGAGGTGGAACCTGCCCGTAAGGGTCTCCCCACCAATAAAAGCCATACGATAAAAAAATTACAATATCCGTAATCAGTATACGTTATCAAGACTATACAATTTCCATGATTCCATATTCATATTGTTATGAAGGGATAGAGTGATTGGTAGGTGTGGGTTAAGAACAATTGTTAAAACAAAGTAATTTCTTGTCTTGTCTTGTCTTGATAACGTAGTATTTTGACTCCTTTCAGTCATAACAGTTTGAGATCTCCTCAAATAACAGAACTTCATCATAAGGCTAGGCGTACACCGGTTAGTCAAGACAAGACGAGATTAGTCACGTTTAGTCACAGTAATTTACATAGTTGCTTATGAAGCAGCACACACCGATGCAATGACTAATCAGTGTGTGTTGCTTCATAAGCAACTATGTGAAGTACTGTGACTAAACGTGACTAATCTCGTCTTGTCTTGTCTTGACTAACCGGTGTACGCCTAGCCTTAAAGTATTCTACTCTATGTCTTCTTTATCAGATGCAGGGATAAATTGCCAGATAAAGAATACCAAAGTGGTAAAAAAGGGCAATTTTTCAATTGCATTTTTACACATCAGGGACCAAGAACCATTTCACAACCCAAACCATTCAACACACTTTTCAAGGCAATACCTTTTAAACATCTATGATGCCATCCAGACAGTCAATTAAGTACGTGTTCTGAAGTAGAATAAGTTCATGAAGTATCAGTAACAGGCGTAATGAGAACCTATTTCCAAGTCTTTGTTTCTGGCATTGAATTTGCAACCTTTGTAGCATTGACTTCAAACCAGTGGCTGTATTAGAACAAAAGAGAATGTTCTGTAGGTCTGAAGGTAAAATTTTTAGCAAACATGCTTAGGGGTTCTTTCCAGCAGGTTGAACAAGTTTCAGCATACAGTAGTAGTCAATAAACATAGGTATAACACTACTGTATTAATAGTATGCCGTGAACCGTAACATATTACTGACTGACTCCAGTCAGTAAACATATTAATTATACTATAGTGCTACTGCTACAGTAAGATGTTATAGGTATTACACTATAGTAATAATAGTACTCGGTAAACATAGGTATAATAATATTGAATATTACGGTACTACAGTATATATTTATATGAAATCGTAATCCGCTTGTCTGCTACTTAGAACGGTTACTTTTTAGGTTGGGTTAGGTTATGTATTGATATACGAAGGTATTAACCGTATGAAGTTGGCATTATCAAGTCACGACTTTGGTTTAATGCAATCAGTGTCTGTTAAAATGAAAGGTGGATTGAAAAATGCGATGAATTTCATCCCATTAAAAAGTGCAAATTGTGATTTATGGTGCAAGGCTGTTGTAGGAAAAAGTATGTAATCTTTCATATAATCGACGCTCCCTTTGAATGGTGTTTGTGAATTTCCTTGGGAGTATCTAGTTTGAATGTTATTTTATGATGAATGTTGTAACGGACTAGTAATGTTGACTTCCTTGGAAGACTAGTTAGTAGTAGTATTCATTTAAGTTGGCGGATGGCATTAGATAGATAGATATTATTTTTTGCCATCAGACTCTACGGTCATCAGCAACGTCAAGAAATAATATCTCTCTATCCAATGCCATCCGCCAAATTAAATGAATACTACTGTAGTTGATAACATACAAAAGGAGAGGACTCTGATGTACGACAGTTCATCTGGATGTGAAATTCGCACTTTTCCCCCCAGGTGATGAATGATTCAGCCCGCTTTCTTTCTTTCGTTTTTCTTTTCTCTATGCTGTCAAGCGCCTCTCCAGACTATCTTTAGTCATAGTAGTATATATATACATGTTTATAATATAGTTATATATCCTTAGCTAGGTTAGGTTCGTCGACCTCCAAGTATCTTGTATTGTGTGTTGTCTAGTCACAGTGGAGAAAACCGTCGCATCATCATCATCATCATCATCCTTCTCTCTTTCAAATCCTTTTCTCTCTCTCGCTCTCTCTCTTTATTATCAATTCATGATCATCATCATCATCATCATTAGTGTAATCACGTGCATGAATGATTTGCAACCTTCCTTTTTCTGCTTCTTCTTGTTTTTCATTTTCACCTCGTGGTTGAGTTCCTTCTTTCATGCTTCATCGTGAGTCATCCTTCCTTCCTCTATTCTAAGCTACACTCCTATAGAATAATCCTCATACTTATAAAAGGATATTTAAAGAGTATTAAAAAGTTTTGCAAAAATAATGACAGCCACTGTGAATAACGGTTCAATAATTGTGCCAATTTAGATGCGGTTTGCGCCAAAAGAAAGGTTACTGGTGCTAGATGTACAGGATTTATTAGTATTTTGAAAAACAAAATACGTTGAAGGGATAGAACCCTTAATATAAACTGAAAATAAACTCAGTGCCATCTCTCAGCTCTCAGCCATCTCTTGAAATGGTTAAAAATTCAAAATATGTAATGTTTCCATTACTACCAAGTGATTCAGAAAATGAATTTTCTCAATGCAATGATGAAATGGTATGAAGCTTTGAGTCCAGGATGAAATTTTCCATCCAATTACATTCAATAAAATAACCTTGAACTAATAGCTAAGATACACCTGCACAAGGTAACCATATTATGGAATTTTGTCGCTAAAATTAATTGATTAGTTATAGTGAATATGAATGAATTAGTAACTTCATCCTTCCCATTACTCACGCACAAGCTAAGAGCTAAAGGTAGGTTTTCGCTTCTGCGGATGCGCAGCCGATTTCGGCTGCGGATAGTCAAAATAGCAACTACTAAAAACAGATAGATAGATAATTAAAAGATAGTAATTAATTGATAGAATAGATAGTAATTAAAACTTGAAATGAAAATATACAAGAATACCCATGTCTAAATAGGAAAAATTTAGTAAGAATTCATTGTCAGTCCAGGTGCCTTAGCTAAGTGAACGCACTCTACTATGTGATTTGAGTTTATGCTGAAGTAATTCGAGAATTTGAGAATGAGCACACTAACTCGAGTTGGCATGAAAGTACACAGACATGCAAGAATTCACAACCAGTCTGCATTCTACAACGTTCAGCCTTCACAGACCTTGCCACCACTTTTGTCTTTACTGGACAGGGTATGGCTAGTGTTCTCGAAAGTTCTTTAGCAGTTTCGTCTTCTTCTTTTTTCATCTACCTCCTTGTCTTCTCCTATTTCGTCAACTTTTCCTCGCATCTGTTTGACTTTTTCTTGCTCTCTGAATCTCTATTTTCTGTTTTGTCTCAATTAGAAGGATTCTTTCTTCTTCTACTCCTTTCCTTACTCCTTCATCCTTCCTTTGCCTTTGTTCCTCCTACTCATTGTCCTCCTCCATCTGCTCCTCCTTCTACTCTCTCTCCTCCTCCTTCTCCCCCTCCTCCTCCTTCTTCTCCTCCTCCTCCTTCTCTTCCTCCTTTTCTCCTCCTCTCCTCTTTTGTTTCTTTCTCCTCCTCCTCCTCCTCTCTCTCTCCTCCTTCTCCTCCCTCCTCCTCCTCCTCCTCCTCCTCCTCCTCTTTTTGTTCTCTTTCTCCTCCTGCTCTTCTCCTCCTCTTTCTCCTCCTCTTCTCTCTTCTTCTCTTTCTCCTCCTCCTTCTTCTACTTTCCCTTCTCTTCCACCGTCTCCACACCTTTTGCTTTTTGCTCCTTCTCCTCCTTTTTCTTCATTTCCTTTTTCTCACTCTCTCCTTCTCACTTCTCTTCCTTTATCCTCCTTCTTCTTCGTCATCTTCATCTTTTCCTCCACTTCCTTTTCCTCCTCACCTTCCTTCTCCTTCTGCAACCTCCCTATTTTCCCTTTTTCAACCTCGCTACCTTCTCCTTATTCTCTCTTCCTTATCCTCCTCCTCCGTCATTTGTTCTTCTATTTCCTCCTCATCTTCCTTCCTCCTTCTCATTCCCTCCTCCTCCTCCCCCTCCTCCTCCAGCTCTCCTCCTCCTCCTCTACTCTTCCTCCTCCTCCTCCTCCTCCTCCTCCTCCCTCCTCCTCCTTCTCATCTTCCTCCAGCCTTTTCCTCCTCCACTCTCCTTCTTGATCCTCTTCTTTATCTTCCTTCCTCCTTCATCCTCACAACCTCCTCTTCATCATCTTCCTCTGTACCTTCCCTCTTTCTTTCCTCTCTCCTCCTCTCTCTCTCTTTTCTCTCTCTCTCTCTCTCTCTCTCTCTCTCCCACAGAGTAGCAGGTTGCAGCTTGCTCTTGTAGGTTTGCAAGGCAGCGGCGTCGGCAGGCGCATCTATTTTTAGCCCAGGTGAAAGCGACCACACCACATTTCAAGTCTGGAGGGGGCCGGGAGAGCTTAAGACGGGAGGGGGTGCAGATGACCGACCTGCATAGTTATTGCATACCTGTGGACAAGAGTAGTAAAACTGGAGGCCACATTTTGTGGGGTACTCAGTTCACATTTTTCCAACTTGGTAGGGTAATCGGCTCTTCTTGATCATTCTCTGTTAGTTGTATTTTACTAACTGAGTTAGTTTTGTTAACTAACTCTGTTAGTTGTAGTTTACTTGTCACTCACTTCCTTTGCATCACTTTTTTCTCTGCATATTTTTATTCCTCCTCCTCCTTCTCCTCCTCCTCCTCCTTCTTCTTCTTCTTCTTCTTCTTCTTCTTCTTCTTCTTCTTCTTCTTCTTCTTCATCTTTTCTTCTTCTCATCTAACACTTTATCTTCAATCCTCCTTCCTTCTTCTTCTTCTTCTTCTTCTTCTTCTTCTTCCTTTCTTTCTTCTTCTTCTTCTTCTTCTTCTTCTTCTTCTTCTTCTTCTTCTTCTTCTTCTTCTTCTTCTTCTTCTTTCTTCCTTCTTCTCTTCTTGTCTTTCTCCTTCTCTTTCACTTCTCTTCCTCTTATCTCCTTTTTTTTTATATTTCATCCTCCTCCTCCTCCTTCTCCTTCTTCTCCTCCTCTTCTCATCTTATTTAATTCTCTATTTTTCATACGATGTTTCAAAATGTTGAGGGCGTCTTTTCAATCTACAAGTTACCGTCTGTTTCCTATCTTTCTGGTTTTCATATTCCAGTTCATTCTCCTCTTCTCTCCCTAATTTTTTCTCCTTTTCTATGATACCCTCCCCATCCTACCTTCTTCACTCTTAATCTCTTCCTTTTTTTACTCTCAATCTCTTCATTCTAATCTCTTTTCCTTTGATTTTACCTCCCTCTCTCCCACTTTCTTTCTCTTTTCCTCTTCCTTGCCACTTTCTTACGTAAACTAGAATGTCTCTTTCACTATTGCAAACCAATTCCACAACAAAGCATAATAATATGCCCAAGAATGTAGCCTGTTTTACTCCGCTATTCAGACGCGGTATTTTTAGAAACTGCATTCGCTTCTTGGAAAACTGTATTTTACTTTTGTTATTCTTCACTTTTTGTTAAGGTTGTGATAAAAATAGCTGACCTGTTTGCAGGATAATTTGTAAAGAATCTGTTTTTGAACGACAATTGATGTTTTCGTGTTTTGTTATGTTGCTGTAGAAGAATCTGTTGTTGAGTTCTCATTTCAGTTCATTGACTTGTGTTTCAAGACTTTTCCTTCTTCTTGGATGTAAAATAAACTGTTGGAATAAATTATCATTTTATAATAATTCATTTGTTTGTTATAAGATTTGAAGTTGAAGTTTGCTAATGTTGGGTTGCACCAAGCAAGATCAATTTTGATCCAGGATCAGTGCAATGCTAATCGAATGGGATCAGCTGATTCAAAATAGTTGATCCCGGTTGGTGAATTATCTCTTGAATAAATAATAATAATACTGAGGAGTTATAGCAGGATCCTTTCAACTTGTCAGAAATCAGCTGTCTCAAAGTGCAATATCACAATACTTACATACAAATGCTGAATCTCGCAGATTATTGAAAAGGTCTTTCAAAAATTTATTCTTTGAAAGGTATTCTTTAAAAAGGTATTTTAAAGACTTTAAAGGTCTTTAAGACTTTCAAGCCTTTTGATTATTGTGTCGAAATCACTGTTTAATTATTACCGATTAGCTGATTTCTGACAAGGCTAAATGGATCGTGCTATATCTATCATGATCCCAAGAGTTTTTTATTTCTTTTTTGTGAAATTTGTTAAAATTTGTTTGTATTTTATTTCTAGTGGTTTACTAATTTTCTTTTTCGTATGTTTTTTGGCACTAATAAAAAATAAATTGTATTATCCTGTTAAATGATTTTAACATATATCTGTTCAACGATATTGTTTTTATCGTCTGTTTTATCTATTTATGTTTGTCGATATTGTTTCTATCGATTTATCTAATTTGTTTATTGTTTTTGTGTGTTTCAGGTGTTGTCTATGAGTGAGGAGCTGAGGCGAGCCTTATACGCTAGCAGTGCTGCCTCCCTGGACCTTGACCTTACTTTGCCCGACCTTAATGGCGTTACAGAAATCTTAACCGAAGATCACCGCAAACAGCTTTGCAGGCATCTGCCCGCCCGTGCTGAAGGTAATTTTTAACCCTGGTTTATCAATAATAATTAACCTCATGTTTTCTCTAATCAAACTATAAGCAAAGGGACAGTTGCACAAAAATCCAATTGAATTTAACCGCCGTAAAATTATGTCATCTAATGGATCCAATTCTAGGAGAACCAATGAACGAATCTGTCGTCGATTCAATGACGTAACTTTACGTTGGTTAAATTTTAGTCGATTTTCATGCAAGTGGCTTCAACACTCAGTACCAGATGCAAGAAACCCCAATAATGGAATTTAACCACCGTGAAAATGACTTAATTGAATTGATTCCGATTCGTTCATTGGTTCTCGGTACATTGGTTCCGTTTCGTAAAATTATTTTTCACTCTGGGATTGAAATTTTCAAGACATAAATTAGTCCTTTAGTTATCTATGTGGAAGCAACACACACCGATTAGTCATTGCATCTGTGTGTGCTGTTCAAAAGCAATTATGTGAATCACTGTGACCTAAACTTTAGGTAATTCGGAACTTCTAAGCTTCAGATTTTGAGCACGAAAATGTAAATGAATTTAACCTCCGTGAAATTACTTAATTGCATTGATTCCGATTCGTTCATTGGTTCCGTTTCATAGCATCATTTTTCAATTTGGGATTGAAATTTTCAGGCAATCTCCTTAAATTCATCTTTATTCATAGTAATAATATGATCATATTTCTAATTCATATTAATCCTAATTGGAGGCCTTTTTTGGTACTTATATTATGGTACAGTATTGTAAAGGTAAATTTGTTCCAGTCACATAACTCCTACTTGTAAAATTAATGACAGTATTGTCAACGTGCTAAGAAAAATCACTTTTGGTTTCCGTGCTCTATCTCCAAGCATAGAACACTGAAACCCGAATATCTTGCGACAGCTTTTCTGTGGTCATTGGAGAAACGCGGAAAGAAAGTTTATTTCATTTCCTAATTCGTATTCAGCCACACGAAATGCTAATAAAGGAACTTTTGGAATGACATTCAAATATCACTGGCACAAGCTTATTTGAAGCTATGCCATACAACACTTTGAAGCTAGTGTTGTTTTAGTTTGAAAAGTTAGTTTTGTAGAGGTGGATTTGTTTGTGTCATATTATGTCATAGATGTTAGAAAATTCCAATAATCATTTAGAAAATATTTAAACAAGTCTCAATTATTTCTAGAACAAAAATGATTTAGTTGATAATGAATGAGTAACTGTATCAATATTGATATTCATCAACATACATTTATGTTATTTACAGTAAAATTTGACTGAATGTCGTCAATTCTAGTGTTAAAACAATAGTGATATTTATCGTTGTTTTTATTTTGAAATCAAAATCTATTTATCTATTCTTTCTTCCATTCATAAGTTTATTTATTCAATTTTACTTACTCAATGTATTTCTCACAAAATCTCAAAGTGTCAAATCACATCTGCTCTTCTAGCTTCAAGACTTGGAAAATTAGAGTTTGTTTTTCCCAACGTTTTACTGCACTATAAAAAGTCAATAGCCGTGGTTTATAGAAAGACTTGGTTGAGTCTAAAAATACCTGACCTCACCATAACTTGTTCACTATAGTTACAGGTTATATGTGGCTAGTTTTTCACCATAATTGGCTTTCAGTTACTGCACTATAACTTCTGATTATAAAACTTGAACGACGGGTCATTAAATCTATTTCTAATACAGTGCTTTACTAAAGAAAGATCAAGACAGTATTTACTGTACGTTTCTCAGTAAATAAATGTTACTGAATTTAATGTTTGACTATTCGCAATCATAGAACTATATTACTATATTATATCCTTATATCACTATGTTTACTGTTTAGGCTTTTCTTTTGAACAGATGATAGTTCTTGGTGAGATTTATTGGAGAAAGGTTTATTTCATACCTCATTATGGCATTCCTTTTAAGGATTGTATATTTAGAACCTTGATTACAGCATCCTTGCAGTGATGATTAACTGAGGAGAGCGTTTATTTTGAGTAGTGTTGGGTTCAATGAACTCTAGGACCACGACAATCGTTCCTATTTTCAATTACTGCTGTCTCTTGAGAACTCTCTCTCTCTCTCTTTTACTCTCCATCTCTCTCTTTTTCACGGCCAAGAATGGACATTAATTCTATGTTCAAACTTCACCGTTTCATGTAGATGAATCTCAATCATGTTGACATGATCATATTGCATCTAATACTTATATTGTTGAAAATTATTAGCTTATATATTCATAAAATTGATAGAATAACATCAATACTTACAACTTTTGTAATCTAGAATCTATGCAGTTATAATAATTGTTATCTACATGAATCTAATATCTCTCTTTCTTCCTTTCTCTCTTTCATTCTGTGTCTATATAATATTAATGAAACTAACATAACTTTTGTTATCTAGAATCTAAGCAGATGTATTTTCTGCTTTGTTACCTACATGACATGAATAATGTAATCTTATTCAATCTCGTTTTCTTTCTCCCTCTTTAAGGCTGATTTCTCTCTCACTTGCTCTGAAATGACGAATGTTTCGTGAAAGGATGTTTACGATCAAAATTATTCGTAAAATTCCATCCACCGGAATAACCTTGAATAAAACACAATTTTGTCGAGAACTAATTTTTGAGGATTTCATTAATTTTGTTAACAATCTCAGAATGGTGACTCATTGAGTGTTTTTCCTAATAATTGAAGTCCTAGATTGAGTAATCAAAATAAAACAGATGTTTTTCAACGTGTGGCAAAATCGTGTTAAAAACAAAGATATTTTCATACCAGATAACTATGAATGCAAGTGTTAAGTGGAGCGTTTGTCTACAGCGATTTATATACCGCCAATTCCACCAGTCTTCTTCTTCTTTTTCTCCTCCTCTTCTTCATCTTCTTCCTCCACTGCTTTTTCGTCCTCCTTCCTCCTTTTCATCTTCCTGTATCTTTCAGTTTCATCTTTCCGTATCATACTGTATCTTTATGTATCATCGTGCAACTCTCAGCTCGATCTAGCGTTGAAAGGTGTAACTACTTTGAGCTTTTCCCAACTCGAAAATTCCGATTTGAATGCAATTTTATGTTCAGGTTTTTTTCGGTGATTATTCCTCCATGGTACCATTGATTTCAGATTCAATTATTCTACAACCTTCCCATCGTTGGTATGCATGTTCCAGCCAAATTTCTTGTAAATCGGTTGAATAGTCTAGGAGGAGTACGATCACAACCGATAAGACCGATTTGGCCTGAGATTTGAGCTTCGCTCAATTTGGTCTCAATTATGTTTTTTGTATCTGATCTTTAGTTCTCCCAATTTATTATCTGTAAAAATTTTCATTTTCATATTAAAAATATTTAATTTCTTTTGTTGCAGGCTATGTATGGACACTAGTATTCAGCACTTCACAACACGGCTTTTCGCTCAACTCAATGTATAGGAAAATGAATCGAATTGAAAGTCCCATACTCCTAGTCATACAGGACACCGATAGTAATGTAAGTATTTCAATATTCATCTTTCAATTTCATCCCATGTTTATCATTGATTTTTGTTTTTTTTTTTATCAATAAAAACTTTTTTAGTTCAATTTATCTTTCATGGTATCTTATCTTATATATTGAATACCTTTATACCTTGTATATCTTCCATCAATATAAACTTTTTAGTTTATCAATATGGTACAATGATGCCGAAACATGTTTGTTTTTTGTGTGAATAAATTTGTGATAGTTGACATTAGTGTATTCATTATGTTTATCATTGATTTTTATTATTTCTCTATGTCATTGTATTATAATTTATTGTTTGAGTAATGTTTGTTAAAAATGGCAAATTCATTATATTTAAATTCAAAATATTTCATTCATTGAGCCATAAACATAGGCGTATTTAAGGGGGGCTTAGGGGGCTATGTCCCCAAAATTATTGTAGCTATTGTAGTAAATGTTATAAATGTAGTTTGTAGCAAAAAAATTATGTCAGAAGCCCCCCCAGGTAGCCCCCCCAGGAAATATCCTCTAACTCCGCCCATGTTCATTCATTCGTTCATTTATTGGCAAGATACATTACAATGTGGGAAGAATCAACAGACATTTGTCCAAACTGCTTCTTTCCCAAATTTTGATAAATAGTCCCGAGGTTATGTTGTTGATTCATCTTACGGAAATTGATAGATATCACAATATCTCACCAGACAATGTGTAAGATTATAATAAATTGTAGAATTAAATATAGAAAAGAATAATTACAATATATTGATAATTCCGAAGGTGAATTACAAATCTATAATTTAATTCTTGTTTTTAATCTTTCTAGCCTTTAAATATTTGATTTCTTGGTATTAAGTTTATTAATTTAGAATTGTGATTAATCTTTTATATATTGATGGATCTAGTTTTAAATTTTTTTTTTAGAGCTGGCGGATCTAAAGTATATATTTATAGTATTCTATGGGAAATTATTTATAATTTTCTAATTATTGCAGATTATTTTTGAATTTGCTTGCAGGTATTTGGCGGTCTGACGTCGTGTGCGCTGAAAGTGAGCGAACACTTCTACGGCACCGGCGAGTCGCTGCTCTACACATTCACACCCGAGTTCCACGTCTACAATTGGACAGGCGACAACATGTACTTTATCAAGGGCAACAACGAGTCACTATCGATAGGCGCTGGAGAGTGAGTACTACTGAAATTATCTTGAAATAATAATATAAAACTAGAACATCCCAGGTCGCATAAAACTGCGACTATTGAACTACATTGAATAGTTTCCAACCCTCCTCCTCCTTCTTCTCATTCTTTCCAATATTCTTCCCCATCTACTCGCTCTTCTTCTTCTTCTGCTTCTTCTCCTCCACCTTCTTTTTCTTCTTTCTCCTTCTTCCCCTCTTTCTTCTTCTCCTTCTTCTCTTCCTTCTTCTTCTCCTTCCTCATCTTCTTCTCTTCCTTTCTCCTCCACCTTCTTCTCCTTCCCTTTCTTCATCTCCTTCTTCATCTTCTTCTCCTCCTTTCTTCTCCATCTTCCTCTCCTTGTTCTTCTTCTTCTTCTTCATCTCCTTCTTCATCTTCTTCTCCTCCTTTCTTCTTCTTCTTCCTCTCCTTGTTTTTCTTCTTCTCCTTCTTCATTACTCTTCTTCTACTCCTTCTCTTGCTTCTTCTCCTTCTTTTTCTCCTTTTCTTCTTCTTCATCTTCTCGTTCTTCTTCTTCTTCTTCTTCTGCTTCTTCTCCTCCTCGTTCTTCTTCTTTTCTTCGTCTCCTTCTCGTTCTCACTCTTTCTTTCTATTCTTATCTCTCTGCACAAATTAATGCCCTTACCGATGCAATGAACAATGAAAACATCTGATCGAATTCAAAACAGCCAATATTTTGTGAACATTTACCCAGTGTTGGCTAACAAATATCTCACTCATTTGTCTCATGCATGGGAGAAATATATGTACAATGGCATTCATCGAATATCCGTTTGTTATTCAGTTCTGTTGTAAATGTGAACTGTAGCAGAAGTCTCCAGATCTATTTATTATAGCTTTCTTTGGATTTTCATTTCTCGTATTATTATAATTATGTCATACATGTTTCAAATTTGAACGTACCTTTACAGATAATCTTAGAAACTGTGACGTTTGATTGCACAAACCGCTATTAAATTCAATTATTTTTTACATCGGTTAAATTTAATGTGCGTTCGTGCAAACGGCGTTCATGATTTCTTAAACGTTTGCACAAATATCTCAAAAATAGCTAAGCAGGTAAAATTCTGAAGGAGGAAGCCGTATTTAGCTAATAACGTTTTGGGATACTTGATATGTATGCAAAAAGGATTTTCGTTACACTAAAACTAAGTTAAGAAGCTTACTCTTGTGTATTTGTAAATTGATACCCCTTTCTCTTTCGAATTATGCATAAATGGAATTTGTATTTTTGGTTAAGCTAATTGGAACAAATCTATCGTTTTTCATTGTAAGAAACCTCTCAAGGCTTCTTCTCAATCTATCTTTCGATTTTAAAAATTGATGACCGTAACTCCATGTCATTGCATGCCCAATAAATTAATTTCATCAATGTTTTATTGATTATTCCATACTGTTTTATTGTTTTTTCATTCACTTTGGAACGCTCGCTTACCAACACATGATACTGAAACTTATTTCCATTACATTACGATTACGTTATTACTTTTACATCTATATTAAATTACATTCACATAATTATTATTTGATACAGTTCATTATTTCCATTGATTGTTTTATTGTTGTAAACATATAGTTTGGGAGTAGTGTTTTTCATAAGTTATGCCTTTAATGATGATATAATATTAGAAAATTCGAAATGAATATAAACCAGAGAAAGCCCACAGCGCAAAGCGCCGCTTTTTCTGCTTCAATTTGACACTAATTTTATTCAATACTTAATCTCGCTCACAGGTGCTTGCAGCTCCGTCAAAAGCCGAGAAATGACGCTAAGTCTATTTTACATTTTTAACCCCCAAATTTCGCCTTACCAACCTACAATTATTTGCCTTTGCCACTGTTAATTTTCATCTTTTTATGTTTTTAAACCAATACCAAGAGTAGAGAGACTATTTTCAATGTTAGAAGAGTTATTTTCGATGTTGTTTCTCTTGAAATGAATGGTTCATGTGTTGGTTCTCTAATGGTTCTCTCAATGGGAGAGAATGGTTCTCAATGGTTCTCTAATGTGTTCATGTTTGCCGGTAATCTAAATTCTAAAATTTGGCAAAATAGTGGTGGCGGGAATAAAATATGTTCCAAACACACTGTAATGGACCTTTTCACACAAATGAATACACTGTTTTATACAGACTCTGTAATGAAAGCCATACACTAATAATAAGAATTCATAGATATTGTGATTTGTAAGCAAATAATTGTATTATAATTTTTTCTCTTGCTAATAAAATTATTCATTCGTTCATAACCTACTCCAGAACATGGCTTGCCGTAGTGGAGTAGGTCAATTTTCCATCAGAAACACATGTACTATAAAAATTTTGTTTTGATTTTTTACTAACATATCTTTGTATTATTAACTGTGAATGTTTGTGAATTTGTATTTGTAGTAATATTGCTTTTTTTGGAAAATAAATCGTTTATTTAATGTTATTTTAAATCGTTTATTTATTTATTTATTTATTTATTTATCTATCTATCTATCTATCTATCTATTCATCTATCACTATCTATCTATCTATCTATCTATCTATCTATCTATCTATCTATCTATCTAATCTATCTCTGTCTATCTCTATCTCATCTATCTATCATCTATCTATCTATCTATCTATCTATCTATCTATCTATCTATCTATCTATCTATCTATCTATCTATCTATCTATCTATCTATCTATTTATTTATTTATTTATTTATTTATTTATTTATTATTTCTCTTCGGTTATTCACACACATCAAAATGGATATTGATTCTAAATTTGTGCTTGATCTACATCTGATCTAAATCTAAAACATCTAATAAATTTGTTTGTTTTTTTCCAGCGGCAAGAAAAGACAATAATTTTCAAACGCTCGAGTGCTGGGCATCATCTTTGCTAAGCGGTCATGGAGAAAATTGAGGAATTCATCAAGTATTTCGAGAAAATGTGAGAGATGTCTAGAAAAATAGTGAGCTATTTTGTAGAGAAATTGGGCGAACTTGCTTCATGGAGTTACCGAGGGAGTTGTGTAGAAAATTGAGGAATTCATCAAGTATTTCGAGAAAATGTGAGAGATGTCTAGAAAAATATTGAGCTATTTTGTAGAGAAATTGGGCGAACTTGCTTCATGGAGTTACCGAGGGAGTTGTGTAGAAAATTGAGGAATTCATCAAGTATTTCGAGAAAATGTGAGAGATGTCTAGAAAAATATTGAGAAACCCACAGTGGAGTTCAAGAAATGTTGGAAAATTTTAGAAAATTGAGATCCATCAAGTATTTGAGAAAATGTAGAGTTTCAGTAAAAATTGATGTAGAAATTGTTGAACTTTTGGAGTTCGAGAGTTGAGTAGAAAATTTGAAACCCATAAAGAATTTAGAAAATGTGGAGTGTAGAAAATGTTGGAAGTAGAAAATTGGTAAAACTCTGGAGTAAATGGAAGGAGTTGATGTAGAAAATTGGGAAATCCATGAAGAATTTTGAGAAAATGTAAGAGTTGAGTAGAAAATTAGGGAAACCCACAGTGGAGTTCAAGAAAATGTTGGAAATTATGTAGAAAAATTGGTAAAATCACTTTGGAGCTCGAGATAATGTAAGAAGTTTTGTGGAAAATTTGAATAATTGAAAATTAAACAAAGTAATGTGGAATTTTGAAGTTCATGTTCGATGTTTGGGAGTAAGTAGAGGTATGTTAGTAGAAATTTTGGGGAATTAAGTAGTTGGAAGTGATTGGAGAACTTGAAAATAGATGAATTATTATGAAAACTATTTTCTACGGAAGAATTTTCGAAAATAGTCACTTGAAAATTCAAGATTATTTAACAAGATTTCAGTGATAGAATACTAATTGAGTTTTCTGGAATCTCTGAAGAGCTTGAGATATTGATTCTACTAAAATAACCTTGAAAATGGAGAAATTTGAAGTTGAAATAGATACTAAGTAGTTGAATGTGTTAGAGAATCTATACACCCGAAATTTAAATGTTGAAAACATGAATTTGGTCGACAGCTTAACCTACACGTATGAAAATAATTGTTTTAGAATAGAGAATCGGAAGCATATTGAGTGTTTGGAAGCATCAAAACTGTTTGCATTGAAGTAGAAACTGAGAAAGTGAATCTTGAAATTCAATAAGTTATTTAAGAAATGTTCAAACTGAAAATAGTATTAATTGGTTGTGTAAGAGTTCTTAGAACTTTGAAAAATATTACAGTGATGTAAAACATCAACTTATTTTATAGAAGAAGTCAAAAATCATTATCGTGGAGCTTTTTAATTGAATCATGGCTTAGAAATCCTTTCTCAAATCAGAAAAGGGTTCAAGTGGACTATTTTCAAGCAGATATAAAGGATTTTGTTGAAAAGATTGTAGAAGGTTTCGTTAGGTATGGAAGTGAAAACGTTTCCCAAAACATTGAAGATTTATGTGTAATAATGGAATAATGGAAAAAGGCACGTATCTGGAGATTTCTGAATGCTATCCAAGATGAAAATGGTTGAGAAAAGTTCGTTTGGGGGATTTTGAAAGCTATCCAACACAAAAATCTATGGATTTTTGACTATTTGTCGACTGAACGGCTCTATTTGATGATCGAATTCTACAAAAATAGTGAAGTGGCAATCAAAGTAAATGTCAATTGCTCATCTGTTCGTGTCTGCAGAGTATTTGAAGTACAGTCTTGTTTTCATAAAATGGACCTTTGAATTATTCTCCCGTGACTTAACACCGCCAGCTTTGCAGTCGCTTGGTTTAGCTCCAGCCATTTGTTGAAGACTTTATAAATTATAACAAGTTACCATAGTAAACAGTCTATATTTTGATAGGGGGTAGTTGGAAGATTTGCAACTTATTAGTAACTGTTTATTTCTTGTACTGTAGATTTTTTATTTTTTAATGTTGTTCTTTTAAAAAATATATGTTCCCACCATAATTATGTATTGTTTTTCTAAATAGTATATATTCTATAACTCACTTATTTTGAAAATAGTCTATTATTTCCATGAGCTATTTCAATGGATTGTTTTATTGTTGTTAACATTTTGGGAGAAGTTGATTCTTTTTCATAAGTTGAGCCTATGATGATGATATTATTAGATTTCTCCAGAGATCCTAATAAGTAATTAGAAATTATTCATTCCAAGAGGTGTAGTAAAACCGAATAATTATAATTTCGGTTTCTATACTTTGATTTTCTTAACTATTTCTTGAAAAATCATAGTGTTCATTTGATGAGAAAATTTCAAGTTGGCTACGACGGTTTTAAAAAGTAATTTTTTAGAAAAATATTTTTGAATGGAGATTTTCAGAGTGGACTGTATATTTTATGGAATGGATAAATTCTTTAAATGGAATGGATATTCTCAGAATAAATTAATAAATTTATGATTGTTTTAACGTTTGTTATCACAATCTTCTAAACTTCGTTCTCTAAGTTGCAAATATTTCCTCCCTCAAAATATTTTTTTAATAGTAGATGGATTCTGTCTGTACAATATATTATATATATTTATGTATAGTGTAATGTTTAGTATTTATATTTAGATGTGTATATTACTACTTGTTTACTCGATGTACCTTGTTTAACTTCTTTTCATAACTGTATCTTATTTCTACGCGGCTACCAGAAGATTATTTTCTTACATATTTTCTCATTAGCTGATAGACTACCGTAATAATAATATTATATTTCACAATGTTTTTGGTTAGGATAGTATGTGGAGCTATGCTCTCGTAATGAATATGTGGATAGTAACGTATGTAGTCTATGAACTGGTAGATTGAACTGGTTGATATAAAGTATAAAAAACATTGTAATTCTAGAGGAGACCAATTAATAAAATCCAGTGACTAATCTATGTATCATGACTAACATTTGCATGTATATTAGGCCCACGTTCAAGATGAGAAAATTACTATATTTATCAAACAAAATCAGTTCAAGTTTGAATTTTGCGAATGTTCTTTACAGGAAAACGTATTTTAACTTTGATCAAATAATATTTTTTGTCGAAAAATTAATAAAATATCAATGAACAATAATACTGTTAATAGATTTGTCTTTGAAATTAAATTCGCTTTCCGTTGATTTGTCCAGTCGAAATACATTCATTTATATTTCTTGAATCAGTTGACTCGCTTATTTTGTTGGTCAATTTAGATTTAAATCATTTTAAATTCTCTTCTATAATTTCTAACAAATCTAAATTTATTGTTTACTTCAAAACTTCAAAATCCAGTTAGTTTTACTGTGCCAAATCAAGTTCTAATTTGGATTTTTCATCCTTGAAATTTCTTTTTTGAGTTGATTTCATTCTCCGGTATCATCTAACTAATGCAGTGACAATTATTGCTTCTTTCAAATTTCAATTAGGTTTCCTTCAATAATAAATTATTTAAAATTGGAATAAGAACGTAATCAATCAGATCATAATCTATGTAAATTAATAATAAAATTCGAAAATGAGTCAATTGATAAATTATAATCATAACTATAAATATCATAATATATTTTATTATATCGGATAAAATTTCAATTTATTACGTATTTTTAGATGATCAATGTACTTTTACAAATCATTAAAAATCTAGTGTAACAATAATTTTCAAAATCGTTAACAAATTATATCATTGTTAGTTGGTACATAACTGTAATTGCGATATAACCAAACTTATAATAAATAATTGTTCGCTTCAAGCATTTCGTGAATAATATTGGGAGGTAATGAGAGAATACCGAATTTTTGTAAATAAATAAATACATTGGTTTGTAGTTACTGTAGAAATGTGAAGTTTGCTATGTTAATCCATACTACATATGTAACATGTTCACTATAAATGTTACATAATGTATAATCTCATGTAAGATATAAAAACTATGTGATAGAAATATAATAGCACTTAGTAGGCGATTTAAAATTGTTATATATGTAGCATGTATATGTGTTATTCAATTATATTGCTAAGTTCAGATACAAGAAACAGGTTTTTGATATTTCAAGGCATTTAAACTGAAATTTGTGAGCTAAATTGCATTTGTTTGAAATGACCATTGGAATATAAAAGTAAAGCTTGCAGTATTTCTGATGATTAGATCGAATCAGTTGAGTAATTTCTTCAAATTTATAAGATTTTTTCTCACTCGAAAGTTTTCTCTTATGAAATTGGAATATCCACGTTGCAAAATGTTCATAATGTAAACTCATATCTCGCAGAATTATCTGAAAAGGGTACAACATGTCTAATAGAACAGCTCAGGGTTGAATATAAAATATATTTTCTCAAAATTTATTTTTCGGAGAATAAAAGATAGGTCTACTATTTAACGCCTTATCAAATCTTTAAAATTATTCTTGAAAAAAAAACTTTCCTACTTGAACCAACTAAATAACTCAAAAAACTGAAAAATGTTTTCTATGTTTGTGTTAACATGAATTTCTCAATACTTTTTTACAACAATAATCATATTCATTTTATTAGTTAAAGTACTATTAATTACAGAAAACCTCCCAAAAAATAGCCCCTGAAAAATTAAACTCCCATGAATTCAAAATCGCAATTTCCAAAAAATGTATTACAATATTAAAGCTAGTTATTCAATCCAATAAGTCATGATCCATTGCATGGATTTGTGCCATTCCAATTTCTGTTTTTTTAGTTTATTACTTGTTGTCAACAAACATAATACAATATTATCGATCATTTTGGTTTGTTCATATTTCTACTATCATTTTCTTAACCAATTTTTCATATTCTATGTTTTTCTTTTGTTTTAATTATTTTTATGGGGTTCTATGTGTGTGTTTCCTAGTCATTTAGAGATGTTCTCCATGGTAATTTTTCTCTTGATTGTTTTATGATCGTTTTCTGCTTAATTTTTATCGCAAATCTATACTTATGAACTCTTTTCTACTCATTTTGTATAATTTTGATGCAGTTTTATCTTTGGATTTCTTGCTGATTCAAAATTGAGACTCCAACAATCAATCTGATTTAATTGCAATTTTTCAACCGAAATATATTCGACATAGAAAAATGTTGATACTATTTTGGTTATATTATAAATCTATATAATAAGGTACAGTATCTTCTAATAGTAGAAATTCGTCTTCTACAAAACACTAATCACCCTGAAATTTGTTCTACAGTTTATGTTCATACTATAGTATTATTAATGTTAGTTAGTTGTTATTATTGAATAATTAGCGTTGAATATTGTAATAATTGATTCATGCAATTATATTATAACTATTATTTTTAATTTTTGATCATCTTATTATTTCTTCATCCTCATCCTTTATTTTTAATTTTTCTTCATCGTTGTAGTTGAGTTTTTAGTTACATGTTCATAATTCTTTTCTTTTTTAGAATTTGATTATCATAACGTTTCTGTAGTTCAGTTGCTAAGAAAGAGCTTTGACATATTTGAACACAATAATCAAAGCAAGAAAGCATACAAGCGGATTGCACATGAAAGCAGTCAAATAAATTGTGTTCATAATATTGATGCTTTTCGTTATCTACTGAGCTATAGCAATTATATTTAGAAGGGATACCAAAATAGTACGGTAATTAACTTACAGATTTTAGTGAGGGTGATGGAACATTAGTATATTATCAACTTTTTTGTGTTTTTTTTCAGCTTGTAGATGTATCATCTCATGGTTGGAGTTAGTAATTGATTTCACACCATATTATATTATAAACATCCTAATAACATTATTTGTTTACCCCAAAAATATTGATTTACTGCTTTCAGTAACAAACTATTCAATCAATTCAAGATATAGTTGATGTTTTTACCAATAGTACTTGAAATTTATTTCGCTATTTCTCTGTCTTGAACTTCACTTTCAACATAAATAATGACAGAAAAAGTCAAACTTCTTTTACCAACTACTTACAGTAACTTCAGCTTCATGTTTACCATTCAATTTCCCTGAAAATAATTACAGCTCATTGAATAATATTTATCAAAAGAAATTTTGCTTTGTTCAAAAATGATGAATGAATACGACTAATGTAGCCTAATCAATTTCTCAAGAAATACAGTAATATTCTGAATAAAATTATCTTGATCTACTCTGCTCAATCTGATAATAACTTTTGAGAAACCTTTTAGACGTATTTAAAAGCTTGTATTTAAAGAGGTATTTAAGCTTGTAAATATTTTCTTACTTGAAAATTTGGTTCACATCGTCTTGAAATTGAACCATTGACCAGAGAGTACAATCTCTACAGGTAAGACTTATCCATTATTTGTCCTTATCCTAATTCGATTGAAATATAAGATAAAAAAGAATATAATTATAAAAAGATGAGGAATACTTTTGGTCAGTTGCAAAAAGTTGATTAAAGTTGAATCTTCAATTATTCATCTATGAATAAGCTTTGAAGTTTAAGCTCACCAGACCTTTGTGCAACTGAGGACTTTGAATCAAGTAAGAAGCTAGTCAAAAATACCTATTGAAAAAAATCACTAGCTTGAACATTTCCCCTTTCTCTAATAATTCTAATTTGAAGAAAACTTTAAACTGATTATAAATAACATGGGAAAGTTGAAAGAATGCACTCAAAAACTTAAAAATATGTATTTATTATCAAACAAAACCAATTAAAATTGTAGATTCGATACCAACCACTTGTATTCGATCTAAAACTTGTAACAATATTCTATTCAAACAAATAAACATTTATGCCAGCTGTATTTAGTTGTAAAATATACACATCTATATTAATCAAAACCTTGTAAAATGTTCGCATAGTGAATCAATGTACATAATATTACTGACATGTATATTTAATGGGGATAATATGTAACCAAATTTGTTATACTCTATATTATTATAACTCTGGGAGCAAAAAAGATTGATGTATAATAAATTAATGTGGGTAGTTTAAATAAATTATTTGAACCGATGATACAATTATAAAATTGAAGATGCTTAGGGATGTATTGGGGAAGTTGAGGGATTCGGGGATTGGGATAAAATGAAGGATTAGGGAAACGTTGTTATTCTTTATTGTGATTATTGATTGTTGTAGGACATAGTTGATGACTGTGCTTTCTAGAATAGATAACTAGCCAAATAGTTTAGTTAATGGTATTTAGCACTGCTTATTGGTGTTATTGTTAGGTTACAATTATCAGTCGCTATTGATCAAATTATCAATAGTTAACAGCTATTGTATCCATTTTGATCGCTTCAATTGGGAGTTTTAAATAATTCACTTGACAACACTGATATTTTGTCCCGATTTATAAAAATAATTTATTTCTCTGCAGAAAAAGTGCAATCATTCAAACTTAAATACAGTATAGAGAAAAGCAAAATGATTCCAAAGTACAAGAAAAATAATTGCAAATATACTACTATAAACGTTTATTGTTGAGCTATCTTAATTTTTTCGAGGGTGATGCTCACATGAGCTCTAGGGTTTTACGTAGGTAATAGGAATGAGAGGTGAGTTCAATGACTGCTTTTTAAACAGTCGGGACCGACGGCTTAACTTGTCCTCCGAAAGACGGGAATGGCCGAGGAAAATATCTTGAAGTGGGATCGGACCTTTGGCTTGTCAGACCAGAGATAAACCAACTCGTTCAGTCCAAGATTTTTATATATTCTTAATCAATTTAGAACCGTAATTGAGTTGAAATAATAACTAAAAATCAGTATGGTATTTCGAGTAAAAATACAGGTATGGATGTAGTTAGTGGTCACTTAATTTCCTAGATTTGATTTCAAAACTAATAGTTGTATTCTTGTTGTTGGATGGAAATAAAATTTATTATATTTTGGCATCATTAATTTGAATAATATTTTTTTAAGAATTTGTTATTGTGGTTGTGAAAATATTGAGTTGTCAATTAGGTACACTATCTGGTTTTCTGATCGATTCAGGGTTTAAACTTTCGAAAAATGTGTTGTGTCTTATATGAGAGAACACTAATTCGAGTGTTTTTAACATCTTGTGGATATATTAGAATAGATCAAAAATAAATCTTATAACTGTTATTTATAATGAAGTGATTGATCATGTTTATCTTTCTTGAAAGATGGAGAATGCTTATACTTTACTAGTATAATCTGATCTTTCACTTATTCACAGAACATTTTGTAGCCTTTATTATCCTCAGAAAAAGATTTTATCCGTCATCACATCCCAAATTATACATGAAAAAATCATAAGTAAACTCATAATTGTTTTTTATTTCCTTATATCTCATAATACACGCTCTCTTGAAAAAATTTGTTAATGTCTCGTAAAACTTAAACACAACTAGCCTACTAAAGCTTTGGAAAAATATTCCATTATCCACATCACTTCAGTGTTTAGTGAATTATTTTCAGAAATTGATTTCTTGTAGTTGTGAATCAGAGTTGTCAAGCGAATTTATACCAAAAACAAAGCGAACGAATCTATTCAAATAGCTTATTTTTATAATAGACGTTTATTTTTAAATGATACCTAATAATCAGTGACGCATATTGCTAATAGTACTTGAATTTTGCTTGAATAAAAAACCATTTACTGTGTACAATAAATATGGAGTTGAATATAATAACATTGATATTGGTAGAAGAAAAGATTCCTGGTAGATTGGTTAGTAGCTGAAGAACATAAAAATATTTTCTGTAATTCCCATCATTTTGATAACTTGACAATTATTCGTTGACTCGGTTTTATAACATTGTTGAATTTATCTAATTTTGTAAGATAATATTTTGAATGTTGGGTGTTTGAGATTGTATTCATAAGTTTGTAATGTTGGAGGTTTGGGAAGATTAATTGATTTTGATAAGTTTCCAAGTTGGAATTGATTAGTTTTGATTGGTCAGAAATCAATTTCCTTGTTAATAATAATTGTGGTTGAGTCGGGCTCTGTAATAAGAACGAAATCATCATGATGCTTATTTATTCTAAATTATACATAAAAATTATGTATAACTCTCCATATAAGTTTAGAGTGAGGCATATCTGCAAAACTGCAGTGTTTACGAACGCTAGTCTGCAATTGTGTTGAAGAAGTAGGCCCACTGGGGACTTCTTGATTGATCTAGAATTGCTTTCTATTAGTGTCTTTGTTTGAACACATCATTCGAATACCGGTAACATTTAATTTTTTTAAATCCAAGAATTGAACAGCATCCTTTATCATTAATTGCTAGTATTTCCAATCTCAAATTAATAAAAAAGTAGTTCTTTTTATAAATAAATATCTTTATTGACATAAAAACTCAAGAGTACAGAGTAAGGCTAGGCGTACACCGGTTAGACAAGACGAGATTAGTCACGTTTAGTCACAGTAATTCACATACTTGCTTATGAAGCAGCACACATTGATGTAATGACTAATCGGTGTGTGTTGATTCATAGGCATCTATGTGAAGTACTGTGACTAAACGTGACTAATTTCGTCTTGTCTTGTCTTGACTAACCAGTGTACGTCTAGCCTAAAGCCTGGTTTTCATTAGTAGAGTTAGTGGTTGAGTAACTAGCATACTAACTCTGCCGTACTAACTATGTGACTTAAACAAGTACTCTACCATCTACTCTTGTTTTCATCTCTAACTCTACTAATGAAAACCAGGCTTTAGTGTCAAGGAAGGTGTCATGTTATGAATAATTTGTTAATGCTTGTTTTATTCCCCTTTTATTGACAATATCATTCAAAAAGTTGATAAATTTAGTAGGCCTAAACTCTTGTGAATTCTTGGCTATTGTTGAAGATGTGTAGTAACTGTTAATAACTCTACGTATTGGTATTGTAATGGTATAACTAGTAAATGAGTACCATTGATCATGTAGTTACCGTTGTGAAATATTGTTGGAAATGAGACAATTTCAACAAAATAGAATCTCACTTATGCAGGTATTAAGATGGCTATGAATGTCTGTTATCAGGTAAAAGTAGTTGTACTAAGGTTTAAGTATACTAGACACATTATTCTGATTCGATAAAGCTGCTCATTAGTATTAGAAGATGACGAGTGTGAGTTGAGAATTCGTGAAGAGTTGTGAGAATTCGCTGGAAATTTGTTGTGAATGAGAGTTGAGTATCTAAGATTCATATTATTTGTTCCTCTATAGAATCTAGATGCAGACCGACTATTATCCTAGGATGATTTCCCAAATTGAAAAAAATACTCATAGAAATTTTGAATGGAAGTGAGAAGATGTTTATGTCAAAGCTTTCATGAAACCTTTTTCAGTTCTAGACTGCATCTACGTAAACTTATGTCGCATTTTGTTGACGAGATTCATGTGTATTAGATGAAAAACTATGTACAAGAAATGTTCAATCCAAGATCTAATTGATATTCGATTAATATTAATTCGTGTTGTTAGGAAATAAATGTTTATTAGAATGCAATGTCGAAATCATGATTCAGGAATGGGATTTCAAAATACAACTCAATGATTGCTCTATGATTGAAGGTGATTTGTGGAATGGTATATTATGCGAAATGTTGAAATTGTATTTTGACTATGATTAAAAAAAGATTATTAGATTTTTACTGGTATTTTATTGGATTGTTGCATGAAATATCCTAAACATTTACAGTTTTGTTGGTAGTCTTTGTAGTTGTTGAGTTGCTAGATGTTATGGTGAACATATTAGTTTTTTGTTTTTTATGATTTAAAAAAACTTGTTTAAATGTGTTTTGTTCATGCTCTCTTTTCCTGTTTAAGTTTTGTAATTTCCTAGCTAATATTTGGTTCAGTGGAATCAGTGGCGATAATTTGTTCTTCCCTTCTTTCTACCATAGAATTGTTTACTGTTCTCCATTTCCTCCTTTGTTTCACGTAAGTTAATTCACTTTCTTGAGACCTTTTTTGGTAAGCAAGGTTTGTTTGATAAATCATTAACAACAGACAGTGTAAGTCGTAAGTCATTTATCTACTTGCAACTTCATTAGATGATATGGAGAGCCTTCTTCAAAGAAGCTTGAATTAATTTAAATGGTTAATCCAGCATTGAAATCACATAACTTGGAAATAAACCAATGGGAGTCAGTTCTAGAAGATGCCCTCAGCTCAGTGAGATCATTACTTTGCACAGCCACGAATCAAACTCCTCATGAGCGTAACTATGTTCTTACATCCACGTAGATCTGGGAACAATGGTCTACTGGTTTCAGCTCCTTCTTGGCTTATCAATTCCGGCCTTGTCTACTTGAAGAAATTCAATTGTACGTCCAAGAATGACGAGCCACTTGTTGAAGAGGTCCACCTTCTTCATGGGAATGCCGAGTATACCCATGTAAAGTTACCTGATGGAAGAGAAAATGGCTAAATTGAACAATCAAGGAGTCTTCGTATCTCGGTCAATTTTAAAGATATCGACTCAATTTAGCCGAGAAAATACAGTTTCAACAACCATCTTGCCCCGGTTGAAGAGTACCAAGACAGACACAACACAGAATACAAACCGATTCTGAGAGTGATGAGAATACTCCATTACCCACCTCTCAATTTGAACCTGAACACTCCTATTCTACCATCAACACAGAACCAAGAAAATGAAATTTGTACTACTGCTGAGAATTCTCAACCTAGACAAGAGTCTCCTACTAGAAAAAAGGAGTCACCCAGACAAGAAAACCATAACACTTATCCAATAAGAAGTTTCAGAAGCAGAAAACCTTCTAATTATTTAAATGATTACATACATTCATTAACCTGGGATGAAGAATGTAGTATAAAAACAGGGTTTTTGAATTCTTCATCTCTATGGAAACGAATTCTTTGAACTGTTCTGCTATTTTGTAAACTAATTCATTCTAATTCGAATTATGTAAGTTTGTATCGTTCAAGTTATTAAAAACCTTTCTAAAGGTATTGAAAGTTATCCTGTTCTCATTACAAACATTCATCGCAACAGTTATATAAGAATTAAATTATCTTCTTGTTGAACTTTTCTGATTCCAGGCTCGCTTTCAATATTCCTAGAAAATGCTAAAATCATCTCAAGATACTATTTTTTTCTTGTACCGTAGCTCGTTTTCAACATCACATATTCGTCACACATCCCCTATTAATTTGGAGAAGTATCTTGTTATTCGACTTTTATGAAGTTCATAGTATGATAAAGATGAATATAATAACATGATTCACTTGATAGTAACAGTAATAATCAATTAGTCTTGAGTTAATCATGTAATTAAGTTACAAGACTTTTATAGAAACCCGATAACGTTTTGAATGAACCCGCCATGAACAAGTCAATGGTACTCCTGCTAGGGCAGTGTGATCCACACTTTCCAATTCTTATCAGTTATTGGTTGGATTTACCAAAAAAATATCTCAATAATGATAAAAATATTATTGATCATTATTTTTATTGAATAGAAACAATTTAAAAAGTGTTTTGGATAGCTTTACTGATTGGTTAGAAAACCAGCTGTCAAGATTGTCTAGTGTGTGTCGGCCTTGTAATCTCTCGTCTACTTTGTCAAAATTATATTCTCCATTTAGCTTCACATCTTCTTTATTTTGTGATTTATAAGTCAATTAAATTACATTATGGATTAAAATTGGTGAATTTAAGCTTTCAATTCAAGTAAAATGTTCATAAGATTTGAGATAACCCCCTGAAAATACTTCAATGTTTGACTTCAGCAGTCACCGTGGTGGTGTTCGTAGAAATGTCTGCCGTACAGTGCTGTGTATTTCATGGTAAAAGTTCCGAATTGAAAAGAATTGTTAAATTATTTTATTTATAGTGAACTCATCTCAGTATCTTCCCGAATAAAATGGCATCTGAAAGGTATGTAAATTTCAAAACATCCAATTCAATCTCAGTGTGTATTTCAGTTAGTTTATGGCACTTTGATCAATACACGAAATTTTGGGGCCTGGCCCTGGAAAGATAGCCTATCTGTTTTGACTTGGCCCTAGTCGATTTTATTATTCCATCTGCTATCAATTTTCTCTTTCAAGCGATTAGAAGATCTATTATCAAATTTTAAGATTCTTTGTTGTGTACATTTAACTTAATTAAAGTCTTGCAGCTTGTGAAATACGTTATATTGTTTACAAATATCATATTTTATAGACCAAATAGATCATCAAATTGTATTTATTTGGAACTTTCCATTTCAAAATTTATCTTTAGTGGAAATCCTCACAACTGAAGTTCTTATCAGTAATAACTGATTTCATCGTTTTAAAGAAACTCTTGGCTTGAGTTGAACAAAAAATGAAAGGTCTGAAATTGGCATAATCCATATTTGGTTCTTCATTTGAGATGATTGATAAATTTAATGTTGATGTGACTGTTTACCCAACTAGGTGTGAAGGACTGAGAAAATCTTCATTGATTATTCCTGTTAGCATGACTGAAAAAAAATGTGAAAACCCTTTTGCTGTGCTGATGCCCACATAGCTCGTGGCTTGTGCGTGGGTAATGAGAAAGATGATCATAAATTAATGGACCTACAGCTTTAGGTGGGTTCCGAACCACTAGCGATTTTGGTTTTTATGAATGAATGACATTTAGCGGAAAAGGCTTTAAACTGAAAGCGGTCACCCTTAGGCTACAATGGTAGTAACACAGGGGTGCCCACCCCCATCCCCTAGAGCTTATGGCGCACTAATCCCCCCCAAACCATCCCCCCCCAGCAAAACCCCAATGTAGGATTTCTGAGTCAATTCACGATTGTATATCATTCACAATAGGTGTATCACTAGGTTTGTTGGTTAAATTTGATTTATTGTAGGGAAACTGTTTCTCGATTATTTGAAGGTTGAACATTTTTCAACATTTTGATGATTCCCTATATTTACAGAATGAATACGGTATGTTCAATGATTAATGTTTTAGAATAATGAATAAATAACTAACCAAACAGTCGTTTAGAAGGGCATTGTATGAGTGAAGGACAAAAAAGAGAAAGTTAAGAAGTGAGAAGCATGCATTATAGACGTGATGCTGAATTTTTCTTGGATTCTTGTGTACCTTTTCTGTCTATTTGAAAATAATTAATCTCCGTTCAGAGTTGATCTCCGTTTGAAGTTGAAAAATTTGATTACATGAAGTCATATAAAATCCAATACTATTTTATATGTCATATAAGTACTGAAAAAGCCTCACTTTCTTTTATGTTATTAAAATCTCATTCTCATAATCTATAATAATTATTATTTTATCTTCGTGGAAAAATAATAATGTAATACTGTTTATGAATTATGAAAAAATTACGTTATAAGAAGATTTTTTGTAAGAATCAATGAATCAATGCTTCTTCACAGGCATCGGTCTCAGGAAAAAACGACTTCAACTTATCTTTAAAATTAGAGTACCTTATGGAATATATTGTACTAAGGACCTTTTATAATGATAGAAGAAAAAAGAAATAGTTATTATTAAGAGCAGTGACTAACAATGTAGTTCAATCATAGAACAGAGCTGGAGGCTTCTCTGGACGAATTTAGTATCATAAAGTTAATTTTTAGTTCATGAAAAATAGGAGTAAAATTAATGTTTAGTCCAAGTGTATGGTTTTAATGAAATCATAAAAATAAAACATTCTGTATGAATAATGAATAGTTGTAAGGCCTAATTTCCTACTCAATTCAGACTACAAAAAATCCAAAAGAATGCAGAAGCTAGACTACAAAAAATCCAAAAGAATGCAGAAGTTAGACTACAAAAAATCGAAAAGAATGCAGAAGCAAATTGTTCCATATTAAGAGCAGAAGTCATGCCACACATGCATTTATCTCAACAGAAGGCCAATTGTATTACGACCAGAGTTTTAGTCATATTGCTGCAGTAAATAGAGGCTGTGGTAACCATTCGAAATTATAGCTTTAACGGGAGCTGTGAAGCATCTCTAGTTGAGAATGGAGAGATTACATCATGGCCCATAATAATTAATAATGCTGTCACACTCTTTTTTCCTCTTTTCTAGCTTTAACGGCACAATTTATGCAGCTTCGGTTATGGTAATGAATGCTTCGCTTTTGGCTTAATATTATTTTTGCCAGTTATTTGTTGCTTTCTTGATAATTTTTATCTGTATTTGAAAGTTTAGGGTGACATGTATTGGAATGATTGAAAGTAACTCAATCTACAGATTTTTGATCACTTGCATTAGTGTTATTGGTTAATCGGAGTTTAGTTACAATCAATGTACAATAAAACATCAATGTACGATTTGTGTACCTGTGTGAGTACGAATATAATAAACTATAGCAGGATTCTTTTAACTTGTCAGAAAACAGCTGATTTAACGTTAGTGAACGAGCGTACATCAATCAGCTGTTTTCTGACAATTTAAAAGAATCCTGCTATACTATGCTTCTCTTTCTCATAGGTAGGCTACTCTTCACTTTGATTAGATTATTCTTATTCAAACATTTGATCCTAGAAACTTTCAATACAAATCTTGTTACAAAACTAACTGTTTAAATGGTGATAGGAAGGATGATGATGGTAATGATAAAATATAGAATTTACCTACAGTTTTAGGATTACAGTGTTATAGAATACATTAACAGAATACAGATATAGAACTACCTAAAATTACTGTTGAAATGGTGATAGGAAGGATGACGATGATGATGATGAAAGATAGAACTACCTACAGTTTAGGTGGGTTCCGAACCATCTTGTGTGCGTTTCAATCTCATAAATGATAGATATCATTTAGCGGAGTCGCCCTCAAGTGGTCACCCGTCCATCGAGAATAGCTAACTAACGTCTCTTATCTAAACTGAGCGAATAGATCATGTCTGTTGATGATTTCTATTGTGTAGTTTCTTTTCTGGATTATTCTATCCTGTAATACTATGAATATTCTATTATAATAATAATGCACTTAGTAAGTTCAATGTTATACCGTTTATTTATATATTTATTCAAATTCCAACGGTACACACCACTTTACAAAAAATACAACACATAGATATTCATACAAAATATAAATAAATGTGATAAATTTCAAATAAATAACAGGGCAAAAATACTAAACTATCAGAAATAATATAAAAATATTGTTATAATTGAATCAATTATATTATTGTACTTCAATCATTCTCCACACTCAAGACTTTTTTTGGACCTCTTGGTGAAGAATATTCACTGTACAATCAGGGGCCAGTTTAATAAAACCCACAAGTCGAGAAATACTGGTTTAATGGCGAACTCACACTAAACATCCTAAGTTAGATTATGTTATGTCCAACACTTATCTTATAATTAACAATTGGTTTCATTTTTTTGTAGTTTTTTTTTCGAAACGGCCTTCTGATTAGTGTATTTTAATCCTTCACATTCACGTTTTAAAAGTTTTGTTTGAATTTTGTTTCACTAGGATGGAGTGGATAGAGATTATCGAGCCTCGGACCAAGGAGCACATGTATGCCAACCTTACAACTGGCGAATGTGTATGGGATGCTCCAATTGGTGTACCTGTGTGAGTATAAATATAATTTGTAATTAGCTATTTTAATTATATTTTCCATACTTCACTTTGATTGATTTTATTCGAATATTTGATCTAGAATTTTTCATTCCCTATGTCCACACTTGAACGATTTTTGTGTGCTGCACAATGAGAATTCTACCAATGCTTATGCGTGTGTCCACATTTGAGTGGGCTGCACGGCATGCTGCATATGCTTAAGCATTGCAGCATTGTAGCTCAAGGTGGGTTCCGAACCACCTGATTTTGATTGTCATGAATGAATGACATTCAGCGGAAAAAGGTATTAACCTGAAAGTGGTTACTGGGAGTAACAGGTGCAAGTATGCAACAGTAATGGCTGGGTTTCATGATTCTAGTAGACGTTCTACTTACTGGAGGCAGGTTACCAGAAGCCTGTCTACTTTCCTATAAACCAGTAACCTGCCTCCAGTAACCAGAACGTCTACTAGAATCGTAAAAACCAGCCATAAGATTGTTGAATAAACAAATCCATACATTCATAGATAAAAAATCCATTCATAGTTAATGTTTTATTAATGTTAATTAACTTAGTTAATGTTAATTAACTATCCAAATAGTTTCTGTTACCTTGAACTGAGCAATCAGTTCATGGAGTAAGATCTGTTGTTAGCGAATCATTTAGGCACTACTCAGACCTGGAAACTTCAACAGCGAAAAGCAACTCATCGCTCGGTGACTCATCGACGCAGCATGTGTTTTCAAATGACGACGCTCAGACCAGGGCGATATCGGTGTTTCGTAAGACATCGCCGCGCAACGAAGTTGCTTTTCGATGACTATGCTGGTCGGTTTCGAGCGATGTGCGGTAAGATTCTATGTACAGAAAAGGTGAGGTTAGGTGATATTCTAACCACATAAAAACTGGTAAAAGTAGGATTATTTGTTTATAACTTTAAAAGTAGTATTTCATCATTTTTTGGTCACTTCAACTTATAAAAGATCAAAGATAAGTTATAAAATTCTCAAAATATTTACTTTTTGAGAATATTGTGATAGTAGTCGAACAGCAACTCGGGCAACTAGAGTAGCGGCAGTGAGTATGACAAGCAACTGCTGCATCGCTGAGGAGCCGAGCGATGAGTTGCTTTTCGATGTCAAGTTTCCAGGTGTGAGTAGTGGGTATGCATTTTTCATATTTTCTGATGATGTTTTTTTTCTGTCGATTCAGCAAAAAGACAGACAACAACCAATGGTGGGAGCTGTTCGATCAGAACACTTCCCGGTTCTACTACTACAACGCCACATCGCAGAAAACTGTGTGGCACAGGCCTACCAACTGCGACATAATACCACTGGCCAAACTGCAGACACTCAAACAGAACACGGAGCCGCTGGACTCGGCTACGCAGGCTACACAAACGCCCACCTCTAATGCCAAGGTTGGTAACTATGTTTCTGTAGAAAAAGTTCTGTCAATAATTTCTTCTATGGCTTACTATAGGGCCTACTTAGATGCAATGGTAATTGTGAAGTCAAACGACTACCTCCAAGGCTGGAAGCAATGTTTTAGATAACTCTAATTTTCAAGTTTTTAAATATTTTTAATTTTTTGGGTTGAACACTTTACTTGGTACACGATGAAATCCCACTAGCAGTTCAATTTTATTATTAACAGCATTTCTCATTATTATGAATTATTGATTTCTTTGATCTCAACTTAAATTAGATTATTGTTTTACTTTATTATTTTATTTAGTGATTGCATGTGTTGTTGTATGGAACTCTCCTCCACACGCAGACGACTGGTCTTTGTGGAGAAATTTCTAATTATAATTGATTTGAATTCTGAGTTATTGCAAAATTATGAGAAGGAATAAAGATTATTTGAATTTGAATTTGAATTTGAATATTGTGTCGTGGTCGTCATTATTAGTTGAGGATTCTTGTCCCTCATTTTTCTATGCTTGGAATAGAAATAGAAAAAAAATAGAAATAGAAATTTATTCAGGAAAAAAACAAACAGACAATACAATAATTCGATTTGTTAGGCGTACTGGTTAGTCAAGACAAGATAAGATGGATTAGTCACGTTTAGTCACATCACATAGCTGCTTATGAAGCACACCGATGCAATGACTAATCGGTGTGTGTTGCTTCATAAGCAACTATGTGAAGTACTGTGACTAAACGTGACTAATCTCGTCGTGTCTTGTCTTGACTAACCGGTGTACGCCTAGCCTTACATAGGAAATGAATGAAACAAATTATTAACTAACGTAGTCTTAGAACTATGAAATAATTTTGAATAGCCTATGAATAGGCTACTAACTCTCCCATCTCTCTACATTTATTAAAATTTAGTTCACGTTAGATAAAACTTGAAGAGATTTCCCACAGAAGGCCCAATTCACACAGAAGAGACGGGAGCCGTAAACGTCTCGCGGACATGGATCATATGATTTTCTACTCTATACAATCAAATAGTACAATGCACACCTAAAGCAGCTGTTTTGGTGTGCATTGGACTATTTGATTGTATACAGTAGACGATCATATGATTCATGTCCGCGCCACGTCTCCGCCTCACGTCTCTTCTGTGTGAATTGGGCCTTATGTAGTTGACCATATTACAGTATTATGAAATAATATTTTAATTAATTTGTGGCTGTGACAACTTCGAGTTTTTTTATTCAGTTATCTATTTTTCTTTATAATGTCATCTTACTGTCTTATAGCAATTAAGGTATTTCTAAGTAGTGTATTTCAAGCGTGGTCAGCAAAGCAGAACATTGACATCCCATTTGTAACCAAAAGGCCCCCAGGCTTCGATTTGCCTCGTAAAACATGGTCGGCATTGAATAGGGTACGAACTCGTCATGGTAGATGTGCCTATCTGATGCATAAGTGGGGGAAGGCTGACTCCCCTTTCTGTGAGTGTGGAGCAGTCCAGACTGTGAGACACATCGTGGAGGAGTGCCCCAGATCAGCATATACGGGTGCACAGGAAGATTTCCTGATGGCTAAACCAGAATCAGTAGCCTACTTAAATACCCTGAAAGCATGCCTCTAATTTCCAGGTAAAAAAGGACTAAGATATTTTTATTCGTTTTATCTATGAATTTTCTATTGTTTTCTCGTTTTTTACGAATTTTGTGATTATAAATGTGTTGTGTAAATATGCTGCCATACGCTAAATAAATAAGTAGTGTATTAGTGTAAATTTTATCATAATGTGTAATTCTGATGTTGAGAACTCGGTGTCACGCACAGGTTTTTTAAACCCATGTGACAACAAATTTATTGTATTAGAAAATTTACTGTGTAATTTTTACAATGAAATTTCTGATTTCTTCTTTCAATCTAATCGATTGTCTGGTTCTGTCAGGACGTAGTCAGTGCCACAATGACCGAGCCGCCGTCGCCGATTTCAACGACGAACAGCATTGGCGGCGGCAGCAGCAGTCGCGGCAAAGCGGCGATGGCCAAGGGCGGCGCCATTCAGCGCCTGGCCACCAGCGAAACGCAGACCTCGCCCCTCTCCTCGCCGCGGCCCGGCCGCAGGTCGCATCATCATCACCACCATCATCATCACAAGTCAGTTGTAGTCATTCATTTAACACACATTTCTTTGTTATTGTGAACCAGACTTAGTGGCGTGCTCAAGTAAGACAAGAGTGACCAATCGGTAGGGATTGAAGTTAGGTTAGCATTGAATCCAATGCAAAGTGCCTGTTCTCAAACCAATCATATTCATTCATTCATTCATTTATTGGCAAGATACATTACAATGTGGGAAGAATCAACAGACATTTGTCCAAAACTGTTTCTTTCCCAAATTTTGATAAATAGTCCAGAGGTTATGTTGTTGATTCATCTTACTGAAATTGTGAGTCCAAAAAACTATTAACTAACAAAGTCAAATTAATTAAACAAGAATTGAAACAAGAACATATTAAAACTTCCTAAAATATCACATTTTAATTGAATTTCGCGACCAGGGGGCTGTAATTATTATAATATATTATATAATATTATTTGAAACATATTCATCCAAAATATTAAAATAACTATTCAAATCAAGGCCTTGATGTTTTAGATCACTTTAGTAGTCATTTCAAGAGAAAAGAATGCACAATTGTGCATTACATTTTTGTCTTCATGGTTTAAATTTCTACTATTATCCTCTGTAATAGGAATAATATGAGTATATCTCCTATTGACCAATCATAAGAATGTGAACTTTCAGATGAAACTATCTGTTTTGTTTGCTTTATTTTACTTTTATTTTTTTTATCGTATGGCTTTTATTGGTGGGGAGACCCTTACGGGTAGGTTCCACCTCGCCTCATTGACAATTTTTGTGTGTCAAACGTTTTTTTTGTGTCGGTCACCCATCCGAGAGCGGTCTTGAATGTTTGTTACTTAACCACATGATAACTTAGCAACCGCTCTCACCGAGTGACCACTGATATTACTTATTTTTCAATTAAGAAAATGAAACCTCAGTTGTCGTTTTGTTTGTTTCAATATCAATGCTGCAGAGTAGCACTGGTCTTGTAGTTATTCTTCAAATTATAATGTTTATTTTCAGACATCAGCAGCAACAGCAGCAGCAGCAGTCGACGCAGCAACAACAGAAGCCAGTGCAGCCGGCGTCAGCAAAAGACAAGGAGTCGGAGAAAGCGAGAAGTCAGAGCATAGAGGGTGAACTGGGCAGACCGCGGAGGGGCAGTCAGGGCTCCTGGTACTCACACACCGCTCGCAATCAGGTAAGAAATCAATTTTCAATTCAATTTATTTATTCACACACAAATACAAAAAACAATCACAAATGTGAGATGAAAAAATATACAAACGTGAAAAAACCAAGAAGCTAAGCGGGGTGAAGAGAGGCATAGAAGGAGGGAAAAGGAAAGCTCTTCCAACTATGGTAACCCATGTATTAGGAAGGAAATGGGGAGTGGCCATAGCCGAGTTAAGTGCTGGATTTGTAACCTAGAGGTCCCGGGTTCAAACCCAGGTCAGACCGTGAGATTTTAGCTCGAGCCACTCCTCGTGTTTCGGAGTACACGCTAAGCCGTCGGTCCCGGCTGCCTAAAAAACAGTCGTTAAGTCACGTCAGAGACCCTGAACTGATCAGGAGTGACCTGAAAACTCTGACACCAGACCTGAGCCAGCCAGGTTACACGGAATAATATAATAATAAGGAAGGAAATTGTTGTCTCATTCATAATCTCAAATTGAGAAACTCTTGAGTTAGTTTACTCCTTCGGACGCTATTTTTAAAGCTAGAAAATATGTAAGGATAGTTTTAAATTGAAGATAAAAATTGCTAGAGTTTTTGCTGTACCTTGAAGGTTGAAATGAGTGAATTTTGTTCAATGTTCATCTACTTATACTGTTATTTGAAATTATTAAGGTTATGCAACCATTCTACAGATCTTTCTGAACAATTTGGAACAATTTTGATGATTATAGGTTGTAAAATAGCGTATGAAGGAGTAAACTCGTTTTGACACTTTTCATCCGCTGAAACAATTTTCCATCCGCTATGCACAATGGAGGATTTCGTTTTAGCTACTGACAATGCAGTTTCTGCAGCTACATTCTAGACAAGTATATGACTTGATCACTTCAGACACGAAAGAAGAAGAAGAAGAAATCCGCTGAAAAATTCAGTCAATGGCATTAAGGGCTCTTGAAATTTTTATTGAAGTGGATAATAATCCATAGTATCACCATTACAGCACAAAAAAAGTTTTATCAAGTTTAAATATGATTTTTTCAATATAATTGTATGAAGGACTCTCAACACTGTTTACAAATAAACATTGGATCTCAAACCCCGATAGAATTAGATTTTTTCATTGGAATTGACTGTTTTGTGGTTTGTTTTTGCAGGACAGTCACACAAGCGACTCAGGCTGTGTGTCGATGAGCCGCACCTCTCTGGACTCACCCAATCACGGTGGCCAGCTGCCAGTCGGCCCCTCCCCCTCGGCATCAGCCAATCACAGCGCAGGCCTGTCCACATCCACCTCAACGCCCCAGCTGAAGAAGAAGCCGCTGTCAGATGCCAATCACCAGCTGTCGGTGCCATCAGCTGGCGTGCCGTCAGCTGTCAAGAATTCGCCAGCTGTTCTGGTGCACAGGAGCGCGTCCAATGCTTCGGCGCACCATCCGCCGCCTTCCAAGCAGAAGAGCTTCGATGTTGATATCAGTGAGTGCAAACATTTACCATTCTTATAGAAGAGTAGTATTGAGAAGTAGCTGCCAAACATTAGCGCGCTCAAGTGAGAGACAGAGGAACAACCAGCGGGAATTGTAGATAGGTTAACATTGAATCAAATGTAAAAATGCCTGTTTTCAAACCCATCGTATTTAATAAATATTCAGCCAAAATATTCCAGTAACTTATAAAATCAAAGCTAGGATGTTCAAGAACACTTCAGTTGTCTCTTTGAGGGCCGCTTTCCCCAACGCGGCTTAAATAATAACAGCTGACGCTCAATTTTTTTCTATACTTTTTCTATTCTCCGAATGAGGCTTAAGCTAGATGTATAGGATAAGCAGCGTTGGGGAAAGCGGCCCTAAGAGAAAAGAAACAAAGATAATTTTAATTTGATCCTCTTTCCAAAAGCATTCCTTTCCAAAAGAGAGTGAGATACGTACTGATATAAAATATAATATTGAACGTAAATAGATGAAATATGGAAAATATAAGATGTAAATATAATGTTGTAATTGAATTAAATATTATTTGTGTGAAATAGTTTATGTCTCTGGAATAATAATGTTTATCATACATGCGATACCGATGGTTACACATAGCGGGAAGTTCAAACTTCAAAAATCCTAACCTAGCAAGAAGAGTCTAGCAACAAGATATCGAAAATTCTGATAAAAGTACTTTAATCCAATTAATACATTCATTAAAACACATGGAAACCACTAAATAATAGATAGCAATAAAGTATCGATGATACCTTAATGATTTAATTGAATTCTATCCCAAAATCGTGTTTTGTTCCTATCTCACAATGGTTAAAATCCCCCAGGTTGTTAACTCTCTCTCACTAGAGCTCGCTGATCAGGTCTATCAGCTATTCCTCAATACTAGAGGAATTCCATGTAACTTGGACTTAGCATGAAAAATTCGCTTGGTTCAAAATTATTTCCCGCAATGAGCTCTTTTTGTATTCAATGACTGGTCTAATAATTAGACCAGTAATAAGTGGTCTAATAATTGTAATAAATTTACAATTATTGTAAATTTTATCCCAGTTAAACTGTCTTCAAAAGTAGAGGCCACCTTGCATGAAATGAGGTTGTTGGGATAAGAGACAGCCTTGTCTTTATATGACTTGCCTATTGCTCTTGTAGCCTAAAGCCTGGTTTTCATTAGTAGAGTTAGTGGTAGAGTTCCCTGGGCGAGTACTAACTATCTTATGAACTCTCCCAATGAAAACGTTCATAGTAGAGTAGAGTGATGGTAATAATAATAATTCCGTGTAACCTGGCTGGCTCAGGTCTGGTGTCAGAGTTTTCAGGTCACTCCTGATCAGTTCAGGGTCTCTGACGTGACTTAACGACTGTTTTATGACTTCTTTTAATTGTAGAGTACTTGTTTTTGGTAGAGTAGAGTGGGATAGTACTCTACCACTTGCCTTCCCCCACCACCGCTTCTCACTCTACTCTACCACCACTATCCTAATGAAAACAGTCTCGAGCTAGTAGAGTAGAGTCTGCTAGTAGAGTAGAGCTAGTAGAGTAGAGTCATTTTAAGGTTAGATCTGTTCACTAGACAACACACTTTACCTACTATTCTCAATTGTAGTGAAAACAGCTACTCGACCAAGTAAGTAGAGGCCAAAAGAGACGGTGTAGCCTAAAGCCTGGTTTTCATTAGTAGAGTTAGTGGTAGAGTTCCCTGGGCGAGTACTAACTATCTTGTGAACTCTCCCAATGAAAACGTTCATAGTAGAGTCCAACAATTAGAGTTAGTACGGTAGAGTTATGCCCGGTTTTTTCAGTCGTTCAATAAACTTATTGAATCAATAACTTTTTTGCATTTGAAAACACATGGTTATTGATTCAATAGTGCTATTGGATCCATAAACTGTCTATTGAGCGACTGAAAAACCGGGCATTAGTATGCTAGTTACTCGACCACTAACTCTACTAATGAAAACCAGGCTTTATGGTTGATAAATGAACCTTGAATGTACATAGTTATTGTTAATAATTAATTAAAATTCTATTCTATTATTGGTAATAAAATTCGTGTTGAATTTTGCCCTAGGCGTTGGAGGCGGCTACAGCCTAGGCCACGAGAACCGGAGCAGCGGAGGGGGCGGTGGCGGCGGGGGGAGGGGGGGTCGCTCTCTCCTCCCCTCCTCCCTGTCCAACAATCAGCTGTCGTTGTCGCGCAGTCAGAGTTTTGCGCAGCGCACGGCGAACAGCGCAGCCAGTCAGCCGCAGTTGCAGCAGCCGCAGCCGCAGCCGACGGCGGCTAGCGAACCGACGACGACCGCCTCCACTGTGAGTTTTTGCTAATAATTATTGGCTTTGATGCACGGTTAGTTCGTTAGCGACTGAAAACTTTAACTTTAACTAAGTTTTCCTTGAAGAGACATACGTGCAATGATTAGCTTGCTACAGTATCAGTCAAGGTAATTAGTTTCATTCTTTTCCTTGTTTTTCTTCTTCTTCCTTCTTCTTCTTCTTCTTTTTTTGTTTTTTTTTGTTGGTATCACTCTCTAGCTCCCTCTTTACCTGTCTCTGCACAAACGCCCTCACCAGTGCAATGAACAATGAAATGAACTGAGTGCAATCAACAATGAAAAATAAATTTTTCATTTCAAATCAGCTGATCATTTTAAAACATAGCAGGATCCAATTAACTTGTCATAAATCAGCTGATCGACGAGCATATGATCACAATACTTAACCTACAAATGCTGAATCTCCCAGATCATTGAAAAGGTCTTTTAAAAAGTTATTCTTTGAAGGGTCTTCTTTAAAAAGGGCTATTAAAGACTTTAAAGGTCTTTAAGACTTTTAAGCCTTTTGATTATTGTGCCGAAATCTCTGTTTAATTATTACCGCTGTAATTATAACAGCTGATTTCTGACAAGTTAAAGGGATCCTGCTATAGCTTTCTCTATGTTGAAGCAATGGCAAAAATTTAAACTTTGATCGTTCATTCCTCATGTCCATGATGACCTTATCAAACATCTACTCAATGAGATCTTTCAAATGAGACATGAACGAACAAAATCGGTGGAGAAACCGCAGAGGAGTTCTTGTCACAAAAAAATGTTCGCCTATTTTATGTAAAAAATAAATTGTAAAAAATTGATACTGAGATTCGTGTGAACATTACCATGTATTCTAATTATAATCAGATTCATTCAATTTGATGCTTGGCATTAGATAGATAGATATTATTTCTTTGCCATCGCACTCTACGGTTATCAGCAACGTCAAGAAATGAATCTGATTATACCTTGGTTGAAGTTTATGCTCTGTTCGATCAATCTAATAGTGTAATTAATTTTATTTTTCAACTATCATAATCTAGAATTCAAGTCGATTATCTGGTAATCTACTGAATAATGTAAATACTGAATCAATCGAATAGTGTAATTATTAATTTTATTCAAGTTATCAACTGTAATAATCTAGAATTCAAGTCGATTATCTGGTAATCTAAATCTACTGAATAATGTAAATACTGAATCAATCGAATAGTGTAGTTATTAATTTTATTCAAGTTATCAACTGTAATAATCTAGAATTCAATTCGATTATCTGGTAATCTACTGAATAATGTAAAATGTCCAATCTAATCTCCGTCGACCTAATTCAGGGTTTTGCCTCTGTTTTTCTCCGATAGATGCCGCTTACGTCGACCCTCTCGCTAGACCAGGACGAGGAGGACTCGATGCACGAGAAGTACTTTGCGCCGGGCGGCCACCTCGCCTCCTCCTCGTCAACGGGCCGTCGCTCGGTCGAGTCCACTCCGCAGGCGCGCCGTAAACACCATCACCACCATCATCATCATCACCTTCATCACAGGTGCGTGCTGCTGCTGCTATTCCTTCGAGTGATTGTGTTTGGGTCACTGTTGTATTATCCTGACTCAACCCAACAGACGGTGTCATTTCTATTTTTGCTTATAATATGTTAGGGTTGAGCTGGATTTCAAGTCCTAGACTAAAACGGTGGCTGCCGCAGCATCGACAAACGTTTGTCTCGGAAAGGTTAGTGGGTTAGCAGCATAGAGAGCCCTTAGCACATAGTGTCGAGGCTAACGTTTGTCGATCAACTGTGGCCATGTTTTAGTCTAGGACTTTAGCTAAATCCCGAGCTCATGAACAGTAGCTCATTCCTGTATAATAAGCCCATTCCTGGATTAATAAGCCTTGGAGATGTAATATAGTTATTAAGAGAGCGAAGTTGATTGGTTATAAAAGTAATAAGGTAGAAATGTTACTACGCATACATGATTCTAGTGTAAAATCAGTTTGTTCAGTACTGCATAGCTTACACTAAACGTGATAATTCTGAAGTTGTTTTTTGAGGTTAGGTCATAGCCAGTTTAGTTTTTTTTCTATATCTCACTTGAGTAACATTATTTGAAATTATGTTTCGCAAGTTTACTATTCGCTGTAATATTCGTAGTCATATTTACATAACTAGGAAGTTCTATTCGGAATGTTGGCAGCATTGTATCAGTCTCCAATTTAGATGTCTGTCCATTCTCGGCCAACTTTATTCTCATCGCGGGTTGATTTTATCATTTATGTTGGAACAATTTTTCAACGTGTGGTAGGGCTCTTTAAATTAATTTCAAGAGGAATTCATTGATCAGTACATCACCTTTCAAATTAATCATGTCATCTGCTTTGTACAAAATGTCAACAACATTATCCTACCCTAATCCTATCCTAAGGTTTGTCTGTCATCCTTTTTGGACGTCTGAGGCGAAACCCGATCGATGAGAAAGATACATAGAAGAAGAAACTTTACCTAAATAAATACTTGGTGTTTTATTGACTATTTATTCATTATTCAATTATGTATAATTCATTATTCGCTTGTTTTTCTCTCTTAGCCCAACCAAGCGCCCACTGAGGTGGAGTGGCGATGGCCTGGCAACAAGCTAAATATAAACATATGAATTTAAATGAAACAGTGCACATCGAGGTGATGTGCGGTGTTTACTTAGGCGCTGCGTATGGGTGCTTGGACTTAGTTGTACTATTTTGAACTCTGCTGCCAAACAAGCATACTTATTTACTTCTTCTCTGTCATGTAACCCTTGTCTACACGACAAGAGAATACAATATGAGAGTGAGTTTTATTCTTGGACTATTCTGCTCAAACTATCATGTAGCATCCCACTATAGAGTGTATGCATATTTGCCACTTTCCCACTTATACCAATATTTCTGTGGTATATAATTAATACTGTGAATTAGTACACTAAATAATTTATTCAATTTTCTCGTAGGTGTCCCAAACTGAGTCCCGATTACGCCAATCTGGTTCCCCCGCCCCCCACACGATCATCATCGTCCAACTCGTCGACCCTGGCTCCAAGGGAGGGCGGACGAGAGGCGGAGAGGAGGAGGGGACCGGGAAGTGGTGGGGGGAGTAGTAGTGGAAGAGAGCAGCGTGTCATCAGTAAAGCTGGTAGTAGGTGAGTACTCTTATTACAGTACTCGATAACTTTTCGATTTTTTATTTGGTGTTTTTGTTTGCAACTTTAAGGCTAGGCGTACACCGGTTAGTCAAGACAAGACAAGACGAGATTAGTCACGTTTGGTCACAGTACTTCACATAGTTGCTTATGAAGCAACACACACCGATTAGTCATTGCATCTGTGTGTGCTGCTTCATAAGCAACTATGTGAATTACTGTGACTAATCTCGTCTTGTCTTGTCTTGACTAACCAGTGTACGCCTAGCCTAATATGAACTCATTTGTAAATTCTAAAATATTACTCTGCTTTTGTTTTCGATGACGAAATTGGTGATTTATTAAGATGATACGACATAATTTTAATATGGACTGATTGTCCTACTTTACCTACCATATAACTTGCGAGACTTTGTACTGGATTGTTGAACATTGTTCTATATTGTATGAACTTGTATCAACTTGTAATATTTGAAGAAAATTCTTTTGGCAATAAATAAATTTCAAAATTTAAAAAAATGTAAATTGGAAAAGGAACAAAGTGTCGGGATTAGGTACGAGTATATTGTACTCTCCTTTGTAAATGATTTATTGATTATTAATTTGTATAAAATAACAATTTATTGATAGCTGTTGTAATTTTGTTGAATTTAGATTGAAGGCTAAAACACATGTATTAAACTATTGTTCAAATCTGAAATGATGGTGCTTAATCATTAACTGGTGATTTTATTGGATGGAATTCGATGAAAAATTTTATCGTGTTCATAGAGGCATATGTAAGGAAATCTACTTGAGTACATTCATGAAAACTTTTTTTGTGTAGTTGTGAAGGTGATACAGTGGTAATTATCCATTTTGAATAAAAAGCCGAAGTTGTCATAACCACAAATTTATTAAAATATCGAAATACCGGTTTCGTTTGTTACACCAATATCAATGTCTAGTAAACTAGTTTGATAAAACATTCATTAAAAGTAATAGAATAATTGGTACTTATATCAGTAATAAAGTGATCATGAGGTTAAGTCATGAACTCTCAAGATTGCTCTTGGATGGGCGAACGACACAAAAATAAGGCGAGTTGGAACTTACTTGTAAGGGTCTTCCCACCGATAAAAAACCATACGAACATAATATTATCACAAATATAAAAGAGACATCTTATCAATATTGAATAAAATTTTGAATTAAATTCACTTTAATGTCTATGTTTGTTTATTCCTTTGCAGAGACGACGGTTTGTCGAGCAGTGAAAACGAGCCAGCTGCTGATGACGATGATGATGTGAGCTCAAGTTTGTCTTCCTCCCCGCCAGTGAACACCAATCCCCCCGCACCCCTGCCACCGTTACCACTGCCGCTAGACAATTCCACTTGCAACGAATCAGGTTAGTAGAATGTAGAATCATGAGAGAGTCAAATATAGAGAAAGTTTTCTCGAATATTATTACGATACAGTACTAATAATATGAATATAGAGAAATTCTTAAATATAGAATTAGAATATAGAATTTTGTTTAGCTTTCCTGCGCTCAGGCTTATATGCCTTTGCAGGTTTTTTCCTGATTTTGTTTAAAATGTTAGTAAGTAAGATTTAATTTATTTTGTATTTTGTATTGTGGCAAAAAGGAAATAAATTTGAATTTGAATAGAGAATATAGAGATATTATAAGAGTTGAGGTCGATAAATTATTTTTTGAAGCAAATAATAATTTGTTATCAAAATATCGGATGTTTTGGAAACTGGTCGTAAACTATTGCCTATGGTGCTTTTATCATTTAAGACCCCGAGCGCAGAAACTATGTCTTGGGCACCTTCTTTTTATTTTATATACATGCAGTTTTGAAGTTAGACAGAAATTGAATGTACAGAAAATTAATGCTATTTCACTATTTATAACTTGTTTTAAGATTATGTGAATATATAAATGTATTTCGCTTAGCTTACTTTGAATATTTTTCATGTAGAAAAATAATGTATTTCATGTTGGAGCCTAAAAAACAGTCGTTAAGTCTCGTCAGAGACCCTGAACTGATCAGGAGTGACCTGAAAACTCTGACACCAGACCTGAGCCAGCCAGGTTACACGGAATTATTATTATTTATGTTGGAGATGAAGAATAGTGTTTGATTTTTCAGGAGCAGTGGTGTCAAAAAGAATAGCGAACCATCACCAGCAGAAGAGTGTACCAGCCTCGTCTCCCATCTACTCGAATCAACCTGCATTCATACCAGAATCTCACATATTACCATTACAGCAATACATACTGGAGCAGGCCAAACTATCAGGTAAGTCTGTTATTCAATTTTCGCTACACTTCACGGTGAGAAGCTGTTTCTTGTTCACTATGTAGATTGGAAAGTCATAATTTACAGGCGAGTTTTGGCTAGGGACCGATAAAGACAGCTGGAGATCGGTAAAATCAGCTAGTTCTGAAAAATAGAATTTGGAACAGGAATGGAATTTAGCAGTAGTAGGCTAAAACCTATAATGGTTAGGCCTATTATAATGGTTATAATTATAAATGAATAAATATAATACTTCATTATAAAATATAATCAATTGCCGAGAGCCTCTGCACATCGAGGGATTTCAAATGAAGGAATGAAACGGTAACCCTACATTGTCCATACTTTTTTTAGTAGGGTTGGATTGCAGTTAGACAGAAATTGAATGTACAGAAAATTAGTGGTATTACACTATTTATAAATGTTTTTAAAATTATGTGAAAAAGCTGTCGAACTTCGTATCCTCTTCCAAATGTCCCTCTTCATACCATCAAAAAATGTCATCCCCAAATGACCCCCGTTCATTCCCCCCAAATGTCAAATATCCTCTTCATGTCAACCCCTCTTCCCACCATTTTTTTTAATTTCTCTATTTTGTATTTTTTTTCATTTATTTATTTCTTTTTATTTTTAATTTCTTCTATTTTTTTTTATTTAGGGTATTTAATTTTAATTTAACATTTTTTTAAATTTACTTTTTATTTTTCCGTTCTTCAATTTTATTATTTGAAACAAAAACATATATGATACGAACGATAACTCATTCTTAATTTATGATTCTAGCGTAAAAAATAATTAGAGTAGAAAACCTAGTGCAAAAGAAATGGTTCGGAGGGAATTGAACCGCGGACCTCTTGTTTTCAAAGCAGACGCTCAATGCACTGCGCCACGGCAGCATGGGATCTGTGAGCAGATTTTCCGATCTCAAATACACGATCATCTTCCAGTTGACAGCAAGTTTTGAACATAAGTCAATATGTTTGATAGGTTAGGTCATCAATTTACTAATTATTTATTAATTATAAAGAGATTTTCTTATATTTTAATACATATTATGTTAACCAGTGCTTTAAAAATTCAAACGAATCCAAAATCATCTAAATCGGTTCAGCCGTTCTCGAGTTATAAGCGAGCGTACAGACACCAACTCTCTTTTATTAATATAGAAGATAATTATAGTCTATGCAATGGTTGTATTATGAGAGCCTTTGAATAATAGAACAGAATTTATGGAATAGATAAAAAATAAAAAGTATTTAATAAAAAAAATGTAAAAGTAATAAAAAAATGTTCTATTCTATTTGAACGACGAGTGAGAGATACCGAGGTTAAAATACGAGAGGCAACGCAGCGAGTTATTTTAAGGTATCTCAAGAGTCGTTTAAAGGCTAAAATACAACCATTGCATACATCATTTTATCTACGACCAACAAAAAACAATAATTTCTACATTATCAATCTAAACTAACCTTGATTCAAACGACCATTGTTGTATTTCAATGTTCACCTTATAGGTTAGGAAGCTGCTAGCATAGAGTAACTATACTATTGTTATCTATAACTATAACTATATAACTATAACTATTGTTATCTGTGCTGCTAGATAAACATGTACTTCAACATCCATGACACAATTTCTGTCGCGAAATTGTCTGTTTCATTTTCTGTCGAGTGAAAATGTGATATTTTAGGAAGTTTTAATATTATTCTTGTTTAATTAATTTGAATTTGTCATGTAGTAATCTTAGAAATTCAAAATTATTGTTAGTTAATAGTTTTTTGGACTCACAATTTCAGCAAGATGAATCAACAACATAACCTCTGGACTATTTATCAAAATTCAGGAAAGAAACAGTTTTGGACGAATGTCTGTTGATTCTTCCCACATTGTAATGTATCTTGCCAATACATAATTAATAAATAATGAATAATGAATTTGAATTTGTCTATGTCAGTAATTTTCTCTGTTTGAAGTTTTATCTATTTTGAGTCTGTTGTACAGTGTTTTTTAATGTGACGGCTCGTAGTGTGGCGAAAAGTATCGTACGCAAAGTAACTCACCCAGGAAGGTGTTAACGGTACTCGCATAACTTCCCGGCCTCAGCAGTTTTTTTTATTCAACTCTACATTCAATTTGAAACTAATCTATCTATCTATCTAGCGTATGGCTTTGGTTGGTGGGGAGACCCGAAGGTAGTTCCACCTCGCCGTTTATAACCTAATTCCATTAGGTTGAAGTTCTATTTCACTTTGCAAACTAATATTTTCAAATTACTAATAGTTTTCACCATGTTCCCTATCAAGGGATAATTGGTGAAGTGGAACAACCCTACTTGTGTCTCCCCACTATTAAAAGCCATACGCTAAATAAAAACTAATAGTTTTGTTTTTCTCAGGCTGCTACAGGTTCGGCGACAGCCTCGCGGAGGAAGCCGACAGCTCTTTGCAGTCAGACGATGAGGGTGATGGGGGAACGAACGGTGGCGGCCGAGGAGGGGGAGGGGGAGGTAGAGGAGGAGGAGGTCTGGAGTATGACAGTGACGAGTTCGCCGACGATGAAGCCATGTCCAACCAGGACGACAGCAGTTCGCAGGAGTACCTGCACGACGAGCCCTCCTATCTGGATACGCTCGAAGAACATTACTCGCAGGCGCAGGCTCGCTTGACTTATATACCAGGTGAGGGGTGGTTGGTGTTTGCGAGGGGAGGGGGTAAAGTAATGGAGTTACGAAGAATAGGGGTGGTTGTTGTTTGCGAGGGGAGGGGGTAAAGTAATGGAGTTAGGGGAAGAAAAAGAGTTGCTAAGAAAAAGGGAAGAGAGAAAGAAAGATTTATTCCAAAATCAGTAACAAAAGTTTACAAACATGAAATCAAAATGCAGTTTCATAAATAGAAATCATTTACAGTGAAACATTTTTATTGCAGGATCCTTTTAACTTGTCAGAAAACATATGTTTTACTGACCAGTTACAATACTTAACCTACAAATGCTGAATCTCAGATTAACCTACAAATGCTGAATTTCGCAGATTATTGAAGAGCTCTTTTAAAAAGTTATTCTTTGGAAGGTCTTCTTTAAAAAGGTCTTTTAAAGACTATGAAGGTTTTTAAGATTTTTAAGCCTTTTGATTATAGTGTCAAAATCACTGTTTAATTATTACCGAAACAGCTGATTTCTGGCAAGTTGAAAGGATCGTGCTATAGCTTTTACTAAATAATATTAGATTATTTGGTAGCTAAATATTACAAGTAAAATGAGGTTCGTCATCTTGAGTGCCTACTTTGGAGTTGAAAGAATAGTTGAATATTTCGGGGAGACTTGTTTCATAACAAACTAGTAGACAGTTTCATAAATAGAAATCATTTACAGTGAAAAATGTTGAGCTTCTACTCAATAAAATTATATTATCTATTTATAAATTATTAATAATTTATAATTATAAATTTATTCATTTACTAAATAGCTAAATAACAAGTAGAATGAGGCATACTGTTGACTCACTATGTATTTTTCTGTTCAGTTAATGTGTTGAGAATTCTACAAAGGATTATTTTTGTTTGACTCATTCTCTGCCTGATTACCAGATGTTCTAGGATAGGATATAATTGAAATTGACATGAAAGCCAGTTGAAAATATGTAACTACAGAAGTTTCTGTAATACGGAAAAATGTCTAGAAAACGTGAATTTTTTAATATGCTGCATCTTTACTTGACACTATCATCCATTTATCAATATTATCAGAAATGAGAACAACTTGTTTCTAAATCAACTATGTCAACACTATTTATAATCATGGTTAGACCAATATAAAAATATTTCTTATCTTAATTGTGTGGACTGATGTGATGAGTTTTGTCCCCTTCAACTTTCAGTTATCGATTTCTATGCATTGGAGATGTGTTTTTAAAGCCGCATTGATATATACATTTTCCTCAGGCTGTTCATTATTTTTCATGTTTATTTTTCTGTCCACGTATGACAAATTATGTACACTATGTAATGTATATTGTTTATCATTAATGATTGATAATAATGTATTACTTCTCTTTTTTATGCCTATTTCTGATGCACTTAATCTTAATTTTGAAGGCCTAATTCTCTTTTTTCTAACATTATAACACTCAAACATTTCATATTTTTTGAAATCTATTCAATCACAAAAATATCGCACACAATATTATGGCTGCTTGTAAATAACACGATCTAACAACATCCCTTTATGTAAATAAATTTACAAAAATTTAAATCACTATTTTTGTTTATATTTTAAGACGTTAATGCTTTCCACACTCTAAACTAACTTAGCAAGTCTTCATACTAATTATTTTATCTATATTCTTTCAAATCTCATTTCCATCATTATTGCTAACTTTTCTACGCTCCTCAGCAACTCAGCATTATCATTTCTAATGAATAAGAAGACTTAAAACCACAAATTTATTAAAATATCGAGGGAGACGGCAACAGTTGTGTTGTTTTAGCCAATACAACACCACCAATCTAGATATATCATAAATTCAAGTTTTTTGTTTGTGTAGTAAATTCAAGTTTTTTTATTTAAATTTATGTTTTTCGTAGGCATTTCTATTTCTTTTAAATTTTACATTATAAATATTTATTATTTTTCATTTCTACATTCATCTTGATAAATCATTCAACTACCAATCACAGCTCTCAATCACTAGTATATATTCTACTTCTGGTCCGCTTCTCTTTACTTCTCTTTATATTAAGTTAAAGTTTACCAAAGTTTGATAATGGTGTAACAAAAGAAACCGGTAAATATGGATGGTTTAATAAATTTGTGGTTTTGGCAACTTCAAGAAGTCTTTTTATTCAATATGAATAATTAGCACAATATCACCCTCACTACTAAACAAAGAAATTATCGTTCTTCATCATTACTGATATGTCAAAACGATCATTGATACCTAAACTTAGCATTTATTTATTATTTAGTACTATTGCTAATTTAATAAGTTGCTAGTACTATAAGTTAACTTTTTTGGCAATGAATTTAAATTTCAATTTCAATTGCCTTCTCGAAAAGATCACAGTTATCGATTCATGTAATATTAGTACTATTACCTTCTCAAAACGTTCTTTGTTGCCTATATGTAAAATTTATGAATTATACATTACTATTTTCCTTTTCTGCTACTGTGCTTGCTTGATAACTAACAATAAACGATAACAATTATTGGTGAGCGCGCATGCATTGCTTAAACTGTGGGTGCTTTGATCTGTTTGACGCGGACGCTAGACGGCAGAGTAAGCGATTATGTGGTTGATTCTCTAGAATCGCGGATGGCGGCATCTAGCGGCTACAACAGCAACCTCGCCTCGCTCACCTCCCATCATCGCACCACCAACAACCATCTGCCGCCCACTCCAGGTAAATGAAGTACAACTACCATCTGCTAAACACAGTACAAGTGAATTTGTTGTATTTAAGTAGTGATGACTTTTTAAAATCAGTCTAGATGTCGAATAGCAGGATATCAATCAATTTATTTAGCCAAAAAACAACAATACAAAATCAGAAAAGGAGCGTTTGTATAGCACGATCCTTTTAACTTGTCAAAAATCAGCTGTTTTTGGTAATAATTAAACAGTGATTTCGACAGCAAAATCAAAGCCCTTGAAAGTCTTAAAGGCTCAAAGTCTTTAAAGACCTTTTAAAGAGACCTTTCAAAGAATAACTTTAAAAGACCTTTTCAATAAACCGAGATTTAGCATTTGTAGGTTAAGTAAGATACCTTTCTGTACAAAACAATACAGTAAAAAAGGAGCGTTTATACTTGCAATGATTCACTTGCAACAGTATCAGCTGTCGCCAATGAGCTTAGTGGTTAGGCACTACTCACACCTGGAAACTTCAAATCGCAAAGCAACTCATCGCTCGGCAACTCTGCGACGCAGCATGTGTTTTCAAATGATGACGCTCAGACTAGGCGATTCCAGAATCGGAAACTCGATCGCAGCGCAACTGAGTTGCTCTGCGATCCGACATGCTGGTTGCCGAGTGATCGATTGCCAAGCAATTGTAGGCTATGTTGATATTCTAACCAAAACAAACTGAAAAAGTAGGATTATTTGCTTTAAAAAGTAGTATTTCATCGTTTTTTGGTTACTTCAACTTATAAAATTATCGAAGATATAAAACTCTAAAAATATGAACTCTAAAATATAATATAAACTCTAAAATATTATAAAACTCAAAATATTTACTTTTTGAGAATAATGTGATAGTAGTCGATCGGCAACTGGCAACTAGGAGTAGCGGCTGTGAGTATGACAAGCAACTGAAGTCACCCGCTGCATCGCTGAGTTGCCGAGCGATGAGTTGCTTTGCGACTCGAAGTTTCTAGATGTGAGTAGTTCCTTAGTCTTTTTTCACATCCTGGAACGTGAGACGGCACAGGCTGTCTAATTTAAATATTTTCAAATTTTTGTATTTATATTAGTTAACTCTACTATGAACGTTTTCATTGGGAGCCACTAACTCTACTAATGAAAACCAGGCTTTATCTATTGATGATTATATGGCATCGGAATAATTTCGACTGTTACTAACTCGGATTACTGATCAATTTTAGGATCTCACTGTCTGGGAGGCTCGACTGTACCACTTGAAACACAGCACGCATCACTGAAACGGAAAAAAGATCCACCGGCTATACCCCCAGTCCTCTATTCACCTATCATGGAAAGAGCTGAGGTGATTTCAAAATATTCAATTTTTATTTTTCTAATCTTGATTAAATTCTTACTATGAATCTCTTCAATTACTGTTCATAATTGAACTCTACTGTAGGTACTTTATTACTGTACTTTTTTGAACAGAACATACCTAGAGAGTTTTGGTTTTTTATCGTTGATTTTATTTTGAATTTGAGGTCAACTGATTTTTAAATGAAGTAGATGAAGTAAAATGTAAGAGAAACAGCCAAGAGTTTGGTTTAAGCAGATTCTCTATTGCTTTCAATTTCTCTATTTTCTGGCACTACAACAATATCTATAAATTAAAACAGAAACGCTTTATCCAACTTAATCGTATAAATCTAGCTAATTTTTATACTGTATAGAGTACAGACTCATTTTTTAATCTCGATTTTGAATTTCATATCAATCCCTTAATTGCTTACGTAGACTATTTACATTCTTACTTAACAATATTATTATATTATCAATAACCAATAAATTATATTACTACAGTAATAACTATATTACCAACACAAAGATCCATGTTCAAATCTTCTGTTCTTTTCTTCATGTTGAGATCTTCACTATCACAATATACTTTTTATTATATTACTTTTATTACTACTTTACTTTTCATTACTATCATTTTATTTATTTCTACTCATTGGTTTTACCTTATTTATTTTTAATGATGTATTAACCTTTCTACATTAACTTTTGAACATAAATTTTCTTCTTCAATTCACCGTCTTTTTAACCACCATTAACCTGTTTACCACTTTTTAACCTTTACCATCACTTTTTCTATGCCTAACATTTTCCCATTCACCATCCAACTACTTATATATTATCCTATTATTATTTCCTGTTGCTACATTAATTGATTCATTTTTATTTTTTCAGTTTTATTTATTTGTCCTATTTTTCATTTTTATTTTCGTTTTGTTTGACAGAGATTTCTGGGTCTATCTTCTCGTCGCACTACACCCTCCCCACCCCTTATCTATCGTACCCCCTCCAACCCCCATTCACTTCCCTCCTCGCCCTCCCCTCTATCAGCCACTGTTCAATTAGATCAGGTATGTTTTTGTTTTATTTTATTTCTGTTTTTTGTACTGTACTTTATTTTTATAATACGAATTTTGCAAATTTTGTTATATCTGGATCGTCCTCCCTTGGTATTTATTCAACTTTTTGTCTAGTAGTGAAGGTGATATTGTGGTAGTTATCCATAATGAATAAAAAGACTGTATGTTGTAAAAATCTCATATTTGTGGTTGTGACAACAAAGAGTCTTTTTATTCATTCTTGATATTTTTTATCAAACCTCTCTGATCTTTTCTATTGGTTATTGTTCTAACTTCATATTATTTTGTCCAAGTTATTTTTGTTAATCATGATCATTTTATCGCAGCCCATCATACAGAAATTTAGCATTGGACAGGTTATTAAAGATAAATAAATACAACTCTACAGTAGACATTTTAGATATAATTTACTAAAATTAATAATAAAAAAGTAGGATGACGACTTGAGAATAAATTAAAATTAACAATATTATTACACTAGCAAAATGAAGTCAAAATATCACAATCATTTTGACAGTGATTGTAATGTATTGATTGTCAGATCGATCGATCTTCTAAATTCAAAGGATCAACTATAAATCTAACGTAGAATTGCTCATGATTCAGGTGAAATTTGGGTAGAGAGCTTTTTGTTTTAATCTATGTTGTGGCATTTTCAAATCAATGGTAAATGAATTTTATTGAGGATTATCCTAACATTCATTGATTTACACCAACCCTGTATTACAGTGTGATGCAGATATTGTCAAAGCAAGATACAATTTGTCATTTCATTTCATTTTAATTCACCACCTAACATCACAGGGATGAGGGGCACGTCAGTCAGTAAGTAAAACAAATACTAAATGTTATTCGACAATCACACTCTTCACTGGAAATTCCTTTAGTGAATAGAGTGGATTGTCTAATAGTATTAGACAGTCTAGAGTGGATATTGACAGTCTAGAGTGGACAGTATTAGTGGATAGTCTAATGTATACTATTAGATTGTCTAATGTCAAGTATTATTCTCTGATTAATATATTCTCTTTTTAATAACTCTTCTAATTTTTTAAATTCATTGTTGTTGTATTGTTTTGCAGCTTTCCCGTGTGGTACTGAACAGAGAGAAGAAACTACCTTCGGAGAGCGATATCGAGAAATATGCTCAAGACAATCTCAACATACATAAAAAGGGCATTTTTAGGAAAAAGTTCTCCGTTCGAGACATGCTGTCGTGGTCAAAGGTGAATTACTCACTCATTATCAATTTATCTCTCTTTCTTAAGTCAAAATTCAATGTATAATCTATAGTCTATTCCTCATTCAGAATGCTAGTGTTCTAGCTATTTTCAAACTGTTGAAAAGTAGGTCAACAAAGAAGTATAATTCTAGCGGAACTGCATATTATCTCCGATGCTGTTAAACGGTGTATATTAGAGGCGGAGAAGTTCAACTACAATTCACAAGAATTATATGAATAACTTATAGAAATTTTAGAGTTTCAAAAGTAAAATTTAGAGTAAAATTTTAGAAAACTCTAAAAACTCTAACCTTGAAAACTAGTCAACTGGCAACGTCTGACCGCTACCTTGAGCCGTCTAATTACTCGAACTTTGCCTCTAAGAAGCACACTGTATTAGTCTCAAACTATTCATATTTCCCCCCAATCTTATTATACTATTGTGTTTTAATTATATTTAAGACCGTATTTATGGACTTTCCTAACAAAAGAATCTTACTTGAGTAACTTACGCAAATACAAAGCAAAAGGAGAAGACAGCCTTATTTGATTTTCATCTTATTCTAAACATGAATTAACGCACAATTCACTAGTGATTTCAATAAATATAAAATGATTGTGACTTCTACAATAGTTATAATTTAAAAACCAATCAAATTTTAGTTATAATTATTATTGATTGTTTATGACCTCTATTGCCCGGTTTTTTAGTCGCTCAATAAACAGTTTATTGATCCAATAGCACTATTGAATCAATAACCATGTGTTTTCAAATGCAAAAAAAGTTATTGATTCAATAAGTTTATTGAACGACTGAAAAACCGGGCATATATGAGTTGAATTTTGAGTCAGCTTATAGAAAAAAATAGTTTTAAACTGTAAAAATCATCTCAAGCTGACTTGAAATCTAATTTCAAATAGTAGCTCGGTCATAAACAATAATAATGATTCAAAATCTACAAATTCACTTTATTCACAAACAGAAATGTATACTGTATTCAAATTAGGTACGGAACGGACGACTTATTATTTCCCTTTTTACCACATAATTTTTGGTGTACAGAGAGACACTCATACTCTTTGTACATTTATCACTTATACTCTTTCATTAATTTTTCTGTTATTAAATGCATTTTCAATCCCTTTTATCTTCATTTAAGAATTTCTACATTAATTTCTTTTAGATATTTCCTTTATTTTGTAGTAGATTACACAAAATTTCATTTATACATTATACGACTTTCGTTTTGTTGCACATGTATTTCGTTCATATTATTATATTCTTGTTAATCTTAGTAAACTTACAGTTGTATAATCCATTGATGGCAACTCCCATATGGATGTTTCTCGGGAGTGCCTAATTTCTCTTTAAATGTAAGGATGAACTTTGTGCTTTGATTATATTGATTTGTATCGTATTTATTGAGAAATAAACATTTCGTTTTGATTTGAACAGGATCCAATCCGCAAGCCGATGTTGGTGCACCTGGACAAGGCGCTAAAGAAGGACGCGACGGAGCTGTTCAAACTGGTTCAGACCTACATGAGCGATCGCATGGCCAAGAAAGGCATGACACTGAATTCGGTCGCACTGGAAATCTGCTCGTTCGGCTACGCTAAGCCCGCGCTGCGCGACGAGATCTACATTCAAATTTGCCGCCAAACCACCGAGAATCCGCGCCGGGAGAGTTTAAGACGCGGCTGGGAGCTGCTGGCTATTTGCCTGTCGTTTTTCCCGCCGTCGCCAAAGTTTCAGGCCTATCTGGACGGCTATATGAATAGGTGAGTTGCGAATTTGGTTTCTCAAATTAAAATAATCCAAAATGAGTCATTCAACATAATCCATGAAAGGTTTAACATCCAGCCAAGTGAAATGAAATTTATTAGATACGAGACTGTATATATACAGATATACAGAGTTTTAGATTTAGATTTATCACTTTATTCATGTAGATTACAATGTCAGCTTAAATTCTAGACTATATAGTTTAGCAATGAATCTCGTCAAAAATGAAAGTACCATAATTACAATCTTCAATAATTCACTTAACAAAGCTTATACTATGGAAGCTAATCAAATAATATGAATAAGAGCTTTACTTCTAGATAATTTCATACAGCTATTTTATTTATCAAATATATGGCTAGGTTCTAAAGCATGACGATGGTTTAGTTTTGAAACTAAAAGCAATTACAATAATCCATTCAATAAACAGAGCAGAAGAGAACTATGGAACCTCATTATTATACTCTACAGCTGTAATAAACAATATACGAGTAGATATGGGATTCAATACGCTAACAGTAAAATGATCGTTCTGTATCCACATGAAACGGCGGAGTTTGAACATATAAATGTCCATTCTTGAAAAGGATATGCAAGGACATCCTTCCCATAAACACTCAACCGTGTGTTTTACAGAGATATACAGAGACTGTATAATAACAGTGTGGTCATTGGATGTCACACTTTTGATTGGTTAGCTCGGTCGAATCCAGCCATACTTTTGCCAATTCCCATAAGATTAACATTGAAAACATATTCGAATCATTTGTTATGTTGAGTTATACATTTTCAGCATACAATTTGCCTTTGCCAGTATTAGTTTTTCATCATTTAAAGCAATACCAAGAGTAGGGAGATTAATTTTAATGTCAGAAGCGTTATTTTTTATGTTGTTTCTCTTACAATAAGTTTGAGTGAAATAGGTGAATATAGCAGGATACTTTTAAATTGTCATAAACCAGCTGATTGATGTACGCTCGTTTACTAACGTTAAATCAGCTGTTTTCTGAGAAGTTGAAAGAATCCGGCTATAGGTGCATGATTGTCTGTAATCCCATATCAACATTTTTAAAAAATTGACAAAACTATGGCGGTGGCGGGAATAAAAAATATTCTAACACAATGTTATGGACCTTTTCACACCAATGACAATTCTGGTATTATACAGTCTCTGTAGAAAGATAAGTAGATTAAATTGCATTCACTGCCCACCTAATCAGGGGGATCTGGAACTTGTCAAAAATTTCGATAGGTCAAAAGTGAGGTTATACACAAAAACAAGACATGAGACAAGATAAAAAAGGCTCCACATTAATAATAATAATTCCGTGTAATCTGGCTGGCTCAGGTCTGGTGTTAGAGTAACTCTTTTTTGTATAGAAAGCATTCTCAGAGAAATCTATTTTCAATTTAGATCTAAACTCGCGTTCATTCATATTCTTTATGGAGTCAGGTAAAACATTGTACAATTGGACACCTGAACTCCTGACGCCTCGCTTGTAGAAAGTGGAGCGATGGATCTCATCTCTCAGCATGTGATTATTCCTAGTACTGGGTGATTCAAAAGAATACCACAACTTTAAAAATTTGTATGTTATGAAAGAAGCATCATAGAACCTTCTGTCATACATCTTTACAAAGGGTATTTAAAGAAGTTTTTTCACTCACAAACAAGTTCAGAGGTGTTCCATATGACCCCTCCAGACACTCGAGCAATATCAATCCAAAACCTCCCTCAAACTTGTTCCACACTATCTGTAGAATGTCAGGCATAACATTTTGTATGGCTGCTGTTATTTCTTGTTTTAAATCATCAATGGTGGATGGATATTGATGATTTGAAACAAGAAATAACAGCAGATTATCAAACTGTCACGCCTGATATGCTACAGTGAGTGGAAAGAGTTTGAGGAGGTTGATGATATTTCTCGAGTGTCTGGGGGTCATATTCAACATCTCTGAACTTCTTTGAGTGAAAAAACTCTTAATTACTCTTTGAAATGATGTAGAACAGGTTCTATTATTTCTTTCATTAAATACAAAGTTTTAAAGTTGTGTTCTTTTGAATCACTCTATATGAAAGTGTATCTCATCACCTCTCTAAAAAACATTGATTCCTCTTACAGAACAAGTAGGCCGTGATCATGCTTCATCGTTATATTATTAAATATATTGTGTGTTCTATATATGAACCATCTACCATCCAGCAGTGCTGCCTCAGCTATAGATCCAGAATGTTTTAGTTGTACTTTCGATTGTATGAAATCGACATTACTTTGATAGCGATATGTATTGTTTGCAGGCATCGAGATCCGAGCTTTGATTTTCCGGAGATAGGCAAGTGGCCGATTCACGTACAGGTCAGTCACTATGCCAGCGTCGCCTGCAAGCGGCTGGAGCGGGGAGGCGTTGGCGGCAAGCGGCCCCCCAGAAAACCCACGTTGGACGAGATCGATCAGGCCAGGGTCAGTCATTCATTTATCTGTTTATTTTTCATTAATTCATTTATCCAGCAGCGAACAATATTGTTACTTAAGGGAAGGTCCAACAGACTTACGCTCAAAGCTAAGCGATTAGTCATTGCATCTGTGTGTGCTGCTTCATAAGCAACTATGTGAATTACTGTGATTGAACGTGACTAATCTCGTCTTGTCTTGTCTTGTCTTAACTAACCGGTGTACGCCTAGCCTAAGCGGTCTCAGCTCCCGGTCACTCTTAGGCTAAACGTACACCAGTTAGTCAAGACAAGATAAGACGAGATTAGTTACGTTTGGTCATAGTACTTCACATAGTTGCATATGAAGCAGCACACACTGATGCAATGACTAATCGGTGTGTGTTGCTTCATAAGAAACTATATGAATTACTGTTACTAAACGTGACTAATCTCGTCTTGTCTTGACTAACCGGTGTACGCCTAGCCTTACGGTCCATGTCTAATGTAGGGGCTCCTTACCTAATCAGCTGTTAGTTCAAGGTCATCTATTGAATGGAATTGGATGAAAAATTTGATCATAGACTTTCGACAGCTTTCATAAAAGACATTTATTTTTTAACCGGCCAGTCATTTATGAATGATTTATAAGAATATTGCTCGGTGTCTCAGTCGTTCAATAAACAGTTTATGGATCCAATAGCAGTATATAAACAATAAACAATTGTTTTCAAATGCAAAAAAAATTGATACAATAGTTTATTGAACAACTGAGAAACCGGGCATCACTGTCATTTCCAATATAATAATATTCTACTTGAATATCTACTATCATAATATTCTACTATCATAATATTCTCTTGAAATAACATTATAAGAATGAATTACTGTTTCCGTACCCAAAAATTTAGAAATTCCAACCCAATAGTTACCAGTCGACTACATAATTACAATATATAAGAATTCATGAAAAGTTTATGTTTATAATATTAAATGTCATTTATTCCATAGCCGTGTCATTTTATTACACCATAGTAATCTGGGATTTGTCTAGAAGTTCAAAATCAAAATCATTTCATTTTTATTTTTCATTTTTCATAATTATGTATTTGACTACAGTGTAATTTTTTTCTCTTTATTTGACTACTTTGTAACTTTTTATTTTTTTCTTATTTCTCTTGTACTATAAATCATTATATTCTATTGTCAATTTGTTATGTAAAGGAGACAGATTTGGGGTGACCCGTTGTCTCCATTGCTAAATAAATAAATAATTCATCATTTATTGTCATTACCAAAATAAAATTTGTATAACGGACTGTGATGCTGCTACCGCATCCGCATAGTTTTCACTATTCCATTATGTAATGTCTGTTGTTTTTTTTAAATTTCAGATTCAGATATTCAGGCCGAGCATGTTTGGCTCGACTCTGGAGGAAGTGATGGCGATGCAACGCGAGAGGTTTCCCCACTGCAAACTGCCCTGGATTCAGACCACTCTGTCCGAGGAGGTGTTGAGGCTGCAGGGAGCACAGACTGAGGGCATATTTCGGTTAGTCATCCATATCATTTCAGGGAAATTCATGATATTTTATGATTGATGGCAATAATTATATTCTTCTTCTTCTTCTTCTTCTTCTTCTTCTTCTTCTTCTTCTTCTTCTTCTTCTTCTTCTTCTTCTTCTTCTTCTTCTTCTTCTTCGCGTCGGGTGGTTTTCAAGCCTCGGTTCATCTCCTCCACACCACTCTATCCTCCCACATATTCCTCATTTCCTGCCTTTAATTGGTAACTTGGGGTCTTTTGAGAGCCCATCACTACAATTAGGCTAAGGCCGCACTACTATAGTCTGGCAACAGACAAAAGAGCCTTCAAAATAAGAACTCTTCTGCGCAGAGAGAGCGCACGTTATGCAATGCAGCAGTTTATCTCACTCGCTCATTAGAGTAGTGGTACTATGTGATACTGTATCACTTCAGTGATACGATGCGCGAAGGTTCTTTTGTCTGTTGCCAGACTATAGCTTTGACAATTATAATGGCAATAAATAGCTAATGGCATAAATTGCTTTGGCATAAAATAGCTCTGGCAATAAGTAGCTAATTGCAATTGGTTTGGTTTAGGCTACAAAGTCGTCTGTATAAAGTTGAATTGAATGACTGCCTTTATTTTTTTACCTGGAAGGGCGAAGTTAGGGCGCAGTCGGCCCTATCTTACACTACTTAACCTTCTAGTTTGAAGTTTCCGTTTGGAGTGGTCCATAGCCGAGGGCGAAATGAATTCTACTGTATTTGATTTTAATTTAAACTAGCTGTCCCGGCGAACTTCGTATCGCCCTCTCCCCCCCCCCCCCCAAATGTCCCCCCTCTTCTCCCCTCAAATGTCCCAACCTTCATGCCACCCCACAAAAAATGTCATCCCCCCAAATCCCTCTTCATGTCACCTCCCCCCTTCATGTCACCCATTCTTTCCCACCAAATGTCACCCCCTTTCGCCCCCAATTGGCCCCTCTTCATGTCAATCCTCCCAAAATGTCATCCCCAAATGTCCCCTTCATATCACCCCCTTCATGTCAATCCCCCCGCAAAAATGTCACGAAGTAAAAATATATTTAATACGGTATAATCAATCTAGATGATTTATAATTTATTTCTGTCACATGAAAAACCGTAGCCTACATCACAAAAGCAATATTAATCAATGCTGAAAGTTGTCAAAAAAATTTCACCCGTCTCGGATTCGAACTGGCGAACCTTTGCGTGGTAGGCAAGCTCTCTATCCATCAGTCCAATTAGCTCATCTATTCGAAGACCTATATTTTAGCTTGTTCAACTACACATCGATTTTATAGGAGCATTATTGTTTGGACTGGATCAGAATGGATGTCATGTTTGATAGGTTTGGTCATTGATTTACTAATTATTTATTAATTATAAAGGGATTTTCTTATATCTTAATACATACCAGTATTACCAGTGCTTAACAATTCAAACTAATCCAAAATCATCTAAATCGGTTCAGCCGTTCTCGAGTTATAAGCGAGCGTACAGACACCAACTCTCTTTTATTAATATAGATGATGCTAATAACTTTGTTTGTTTTATTGTAGGGTATCAGCCGACGTAGACGAGGTAGTTAGCCTGAAACAAGCCGTGGACCGGTGGGAACGACCGACCGAGTGCACGGACGCGCACACACCGGCATCGCTGCTCAAGCTGTGGTACCGCGAGCTGTACGAGCCGCTCATTCCCGACTCGGTCTACGCCGACTGCATCCAGTTCCACGACGATCCGCAGAGGGTGTTGCTCATAGTCGATACACTGCCCGAGATTAATCGACTTGTGCTGTCCTATTTGGTGCGGTTTCTACAGGTGAGCGAGTGTCACAGTATTTCTACCCTATGTCCACACTTGGTCGATTTTTGTGTGCTGCATATGCGTGATTAAGCATTAGTTTTTCTGATTTATCTGAATAGGATGCGTGAAGCTCAAGACGAAAAGCATGAAGAAACAAAAATCGAAAAAAGTGTGGACATAGCTGTAGGTTCAGATTGTGAAGTCCTATCTGGTGCGGTTTTCACAGTTAGCAAGTATAACAGTATTTATATGTTTAGATTATTGAGACTGTCTGGCAACTGGATGTCATACTTGAGCAGCGTCCGAACTCAATTAACAAGTCAAGGTGGGTTTTCGTTACTGCGACCGAGTGCCGCAGCGGAGCCCGTAGTAACGCAGTAATAACGTAGTAACGTAGTCGCAGTAACGAAAACCCACCTTTAATTGTATCAACTTATTGCAGATTAGCCATCCATTGTAAACGTTTTTGTGAGAAAGCGTTCAATGTTCGAATAGCTGGCATTTGATTCAATGCTCGAGCCACTCCTCGTGTTTCGGAGGACACGCTAAGCCGTTGGTCCCGGCTGCCTAGAAAACAGTCGTTAAGTCACGTCAGAGACCCTGAACTGATCAGGAATGACCTGAAAACTCTGATACACCAGACCTGAGCCAGCTAGGTTACAAGGAATTATTATTATTCAATGTTAACATTTCGTGTGATCGGTCGCTTTCTGACAAAACCGGTTCCAATGGATGGTTAGTATGCGATAAGTTGATACAATTTATCGCAGCGTTTGGACTGCTTTATATTTACTATGTCATGCCATTTCGCTACTTTACAAGCTAATTATTCCATGAAATTCAATTATTCAGTGGCATGCACTGATTTGAAAAACACATGATCCAGAGTATTTTAATTCCAATGTGATGTGCATGCCTTTGAATAATTGTATGCCTCAAGTCTAAGATAATTAGCTGTCTGATGCCCGGTTTTTCAGTCGCTCAATAGACAGTTCATGGATCCAATAGCACTATTGAATCAATAACCATGTGTTTTCAAATGCAAAAAAATTATTGATTTAATAAGTTTATTGAACGACTGAAAAACCGGGCATGATAGTAATAAAACTAGAAATAATTTTAGATAAATATACAACGAAGCCTAGGAAAGCTTGTAGTGGTTGTAAAAGCATGCAGATTTTGAGAAAAATACTTATAAAATTACTGAGTTTGACATGTGAAAGATAGGGAAAATCTAAGGCTCTACTCACACTTGAAAACTGAAATCGCGTCGCTCGGCGACTGGAATAACAAAACATGTGTTTTCAAATGATGACGCTCAGACGATCCTGCAACCGCGTTGTCTGAACGTCATCATTTTGAAACACATGTTTTGTTATTCCAGTTGCCGAGCGACGCGATTTGAGTTTCCTAGCGTGAGTAGAGGTTAAGTTTTGATCACCAGTGACATCACACTGATCAGCTTAAAACTGATTTTTCGCCACACTTGGACGTAATGAACTGTTTTTCACACCTCAAACGGAGGCCGAAAGCGTTTTGTTTCCGACGAGGTCTGTAAACGTTTACGGCCCTAGGGCGGAAAAGAAAATGACCTTGAATGACAGCTGATCGTGTCCGATCACACAAATCATGAAGAGATAATCACATAATTTTTACGGAAATAAGCTGTATATTTATAATATATTATATAAATAATTATTGTTCCATAACTTAATATGTATTATCCTGATTTTTTTAATAGTTTTCCTTGAACCAATAGAATACGATGATATTTCCTTAACCTCAACAATTATTGTGTTGGCTGCATTGTGTAACACAGAGTTATGAATTTTGAATATTGAAAAGTGTTTTTTTTTTTTTAATAATTAAATATGTAGGCTATGTAGTATTTAAAGCATCAATAAATTAATTTTTCTATAACTTAATTCATGAATTATTTTCAGTTTTGATATCAAACAATAGAATGCGATTATCGCATCATAGTATTTTCATAGGCCTAACCTCAAAACATTGAATTCTTCCAAGAAGAATTTTAAAAACTTTCAAAATTGCCACTTTTTCATTTTTTATTTTTTGGTGTGGCGAAAAATAGCGTTCGCACCGCGGGCAAAAATGTTTTGCCGGCTCTCGATCGCTTCAAGTTCTCGACATTCGTCTCGAACTTGAAAACCGCGATCTCAAGCCGGCAAACACACATTTTCCGCCCTAGGTGCGAAATATACTATTCAAAATCTGTCAAGCACTTAGGACGTTAATGAACTGTGTCAGGCTGTAGGCCTGTAAACGCTTTACGGCCCTAGGGCGGAAAAAGAAATGACCTTTGAATGACAGCTTTTTCTATCTCATCAACAGCATTTGTATAGCAGGATAAATTAACTTGTCATAAATCAGCGGTTTCCAGTACACTAAACAGTGATTTCGACACAATAATCAAAAAGGCTTTGAAACTCTAAAGAACAACTTTAAAGTCTTTAAAAGACCTTTTAAAGAAGACCTTTCAAAAGAATAACTTTTTAAAGACCTTTTCAAAAATCTGCGAGATTCAGTATTTATAGGTTAAGTATTGATGATATTGCTCTGTGAAACAGCTGATTTATGAGAAGTTGAATTGGATTCTGCTATATATATAAAGTGTCTTGCAGGACGGAAAAAGAAAATGACCTTGAATGACAGCTGTTTTCTATCCGATCAACAGCATTGTGTATGTGTTCTTGCCGAGGTTAACCCTAACCTCAGAGTTTTGTTGGTCATGGCTGAAAGTTGATATTATCATTGTTTGTTTTACATTATTTTTTGTTGTTTTGTTTGTTTTTTTTGTGTTGTGGCGAAAGAAATACTCCGGGTTTCGCAACGCAGGCAATGAGGGTTTGCCGGCTCTCCTGATCGCTTCAAGTTCTCAACATTCGTCTCGAATTTGAAAACCGCGATCTCAAGCCGGCAAACACCCATTTTCCGCCCTAGGTGCGAAATATACTATTACAGTATTACTAAAACACAATATGAAGAAACTAAGATAAAATAAAATAACTTTAGATTTCTGTAGTTACAAAGTATCTATAAAAATTCACTTTCACAATGACTTGTTGTAGATCTTTGCGCGGCCGGAAGTGGTGGCACAGACAAAGATGGACGCGTCGAACCTGGCAATGGTGATGGCGCCGAACTGCTTGCGGTGCACGTCGCACGACCCGCGCGTCATATTCGACAACGCGCGCAAGGAGATGGCCTTCATGCACACGCTCATTCAGTGCCTAGACACCTCCTTCATGGACAACATGGTCAGTAGCCTACTATTCACTTCAAATCAATTATGTACTCTATTCACTTCCTAGTACAAACTTGTTTGTTTGTCAATGGCTCAACAGCCCTATGTGGGCTTAGGCCTACCAGCTGGTTGCCAGTTTCACATCCACTTGACTGAATCAGCAGAGGTGAATGATCATTAACCAGAAAAGGTGTAACGTGTGGTTAGCACATTGACATCTCAACCATAAGCTAGTCTTCGCAACCCAATGATACTGGGAACAAAGCACTGCTGCATAACATTGTGTTAAGCAGCTATATAGTTTGTCAATGGCTCAACAGCCCTATGTGAGCTTAGGCCTACCAGCAGGTTGCCAGTTTCACATCCACTTGACTGAATCAGCAGAGGTGAATGATCATTAACCAGAAAGGTGTAACGTGTGGTTAGCACATTGACATCTCAACCATAAGCTAGTCTTCGCAACCCAGTGATACTGGGAACAAAGCACTGCTGCATAACATTGTGTTAAGCAGCTATATAGTTTGTCAATGGCTCAACAGCCCTATGTGGGCTTAGGCCTACCAGCTGGTTGCCAGTTTCACATCCACTTGACTGAATCAGCAGAGGTGAATGATCATTAACCAGAAAAGGTGTAACGTGTGGTTAGCACATTGACATCTCAACCATAAGCTAGTCTTCGCAACCCAGTGATGGGAACAAAGCACTGCTGGATAACATTGTGTTAAGCAGCTATATAGTTTGTCAATGGCTCAACAGCCCTATGTGGGCTTAGGCCTACCAGCTGGTTGCCAGTTTCACATCCACTTGACTGAATCAGCAGAGGTGAATGATCATTAACCAGAAAAGGTGTAACGTGTGGTTGGCACATTGACATCTCAACCATAAGCTAGTCTTCGCAACCCAGTGATGGGAACAAAGCACTGCTGGATAACATTGTGTTAAGCAGCTATATAGTTTGTCAATGGCTCAACAGCCTATGTGGGCTTAGGCCTACCAGCTGGTTGCCAGTTTCACATCCACTTGACTGAATCAGCAGAGGTGAATGATCATTAACCAGAAAAGATGTAACGTGTGGTTAGCACATTGACATCTCAACCATAAGCTAGTCTTCGCAACCCAGTGATACTGGGAACAAAGCACTGCTGGATAACATTGTGTTAAGCAGCTATATAGTACAATGCAACAATTTAATATGCCTCCAAAATATAGGGAGTGACTGACTAGCCTTACTAACGATTAGCCAGGCTCCCAATGGAGGGAGTCCTAGTACAATTCGTACAAAAAATATATAGAAAGAAAATTTCAAATTCATTCCTCATTAGGCTAAGCCTGTGTGGAGGAATGTCTCGTCCTATCATTAATAATTTATTCGGCTTTGACAACAAAGATATGTAAAATGAAATTAATGTAAAGAAGTATATCTGAATAATAATAATACTATTTAGATGGTGGCGCGCTCAAGTGAGATTGAAGCTGTTATTGGAGCTAGGTCTTATCATTAATACATTAATAATTTATTTACCTTTGATAACAAAGGTTTGTAACTTGAAATTAATATAAGTATATCTGAAAAAAATAATAATACTATTTAAATGGTGGCGCGCTCAAGTGAGAGGAGGGTGACCAAACGGCAGGGATTGAAGCTAGGTTACAACTGAATCCAATGCAAAAATTGTAAAATTCCTGTTTTCAAACAAATCATATTTGAAAAATATTCATCCAAAATATCACAATAAGTTCTGCGATCAAGGCTATGATGTTCAAGATCATTCCAGTAGTCATTTTAAGAGAAAAGACTCGCTTTCGCTCGGCAGGGGGCTATGCCCCCTGCACCCCCTTTTGATACCCTCTTCGTTAGTAAGTTATTTTGTTGGTTGTGCCCCTTATTTGGCTGGTTAGTTGCTTTGATGAAGTAAGTACTTCACACTCACCAGGGGAGTACACCTTCAATGATTCAGTGGAAAAAATGAATTTACAAATGTTCTTTACAAATCGAACCCCATAGGTGATGTGATCTGCTCTCTCCTAGAGGACTTTGCTAACAATTGATGGAAAAAACACTTCATGGTCTCAATATCTTCGCTTCGCCATCAATATTTGTGAGGAAAATAATTATTAACCACCTGAGCCACCCTGGATTTCCAAGAGGATCAAAATGCATGATAATGGGGTCTATGAAGCCCAGCAACAAAATCCCACACTCAATAATATCAAAATACATTCCGAAATGGCCTACCAAAATTTGGCAAAAATGAAAATATGCACCTCCTCTTCAGCGCCACCCTGTGAGTCCAAAAGCCATTTTTCATTGAATCTAACTACTTGTGCAAGCTGAACAAAAATAAACATTGATTTAACATTTAATTTCATTAAATCAACACTGATTTAGTTGGCTACTTATTTTCAATAATTACAACAAAGCATGTAACACTCAACAATCAAACCAGGATGCTGTGCATCCTGGGGAGGCAATGGCTCCGCCCTTGCAATATTGTTATGGAGGGGGGTGGTGCTGTGCATCCTGGGAGGCAAGGGCTCCACTATTGCAATATTGATGGGAGGGGGGAGGTGATGCTGTGCATCCTGGGGAGGCAAGGGCTCCACCCTTGCAATATTGTTGGGAGGGGTTGGTGGTGCTGTGCATCCTGGGAAGGCAAGCTTGCAATTTTGTGGGGGTGGGGAAACCATGCAAAACATAATTATTGAGTATCCAAGAGGGTCAAAATGCATGATAATGGGGTGTAAAAGCCCAGCAGCACAATCTCGTACTCAAATATCAAAAACAAAAAAAGCCCATGACAATTTGGCAAACTGTCAAAAATAAGAAAATTTTAAAATGTACCCCCCAGGGCCCCCCTGTGAAAACAAAAAAAAATTGTTTTTGAAATCGAGCTACTTTTGCAAGCTGAAAACAAAAATATCATCGAAATTCCCAAAAAGAGTCAAAATCAAAAGTTGAATAATTTCGGGGGAAATAACCCCCCTTGAGGGGGGCCTTTTTCAACTTTTCAGATTTTTCTGTTCATGTGCTCAACTTCATCTGCCCTGTTCAGCACAATTAACCCACCCTTGTACAGACAACAACAGCACACAGTAACATATTACATGTTTCCCATATGTTTTGTATAGGGAAAAAGATCCTTAACGAATATGAGTATAATTTTTTTCTTCAAATCATGAAATGAACCACCAATTCAGGTTCTCGGTGTCATTCCAAGCTCTATGATGTGCCACATGACATATTTAAACCAAAAACTCTCCCAGAAACACTCAATCTAAAAGTTGCAAAAAAATGTATATCACATTTTTTCGCCCAATCCCATTAAATCACACATGGCTGCTTCCGCCTTGTCGAGCTGATTACAATGATGTACAACATCATACAGTTTTGTTGAAAAATAAACACACCAGAGCAAGAAAACGGAAAAACAGAAAAAGTCATTTTTCCCTTTATTTTCAAAGATAGGGGGTCGAAAAACCGGAAGCCTGTATCCAAAGGATACAGACTTATCTAGACCAACGTTTTGAGCTGAATTCAATGGTGTAGGTGTCGACATTTTCCGGGTGCCAAAAAAAAGATAAAGGCCATTTCATGAGTGGCCAAATTTGGCCAAATTCGACCTACCCCCCCAGGGTTTTCGAGAGGGTCGCGAATCATGACAATCGAGTCTCTGGCGGCCAGCGACACAATCCCGCACCCGAAAACCGCACTAAAATATCAACAACCATTCAAAAATGACCCTTCAAAATTTGGCAGAAAAGCTAAAAATGCCCCCGCAGGGCCCACCTGTTGACCCGGTTGGAATTTTATTTTTGAAATCGAGCTATCTCGGTGAGCTGAACAAAAAAGGTCTCTTGCACTTTTGCTCTAAATAGTCAAATAAAAAAGTTGAAAAATTTCGAGGGGGCATAACACCCCTTAGAGGGTGACATTTTCAACTTTTCAGATTTTTCTGGTTATATGCTAGCTTTCCTCTTTCCAAAGATGTTTAATAATATCCTCTACGATGTCGGCAAGTGGGAAATAATTTTGATGATCAATCAGAGAGTCATTTTGTGGCTATAGAGATATAGGACGTTGTCAGAAACAATGATATCTTCAATAATTGATCCTCCTGCCAAAAGACTTCCAGAGGATGAGAGAGTGAGAGAGATAACGATATGTGACATTTAATATTGAACGTAAATAGTTGAATTATAGAAAGTATGAGATGTAGATATGATTTCGTGATAGAGTTTGCCATACAAAAAAAATACTATTTCAGATAACAAAATTAAAACGTATTTGTGTGAAACAGTTGATGTCTTTGAAATAATAATACTTTTCATATGCGATATAGATTTTTCAAAAAGCAGGTAGTTCAAACTTCAAACATCATAACAAAGACTAGCAAGAGTATGACTAAAGATTTGGAATAGTATTAAAGCCTATCAGAATCTCGTTTCATAAACTATTTTCTATCGAAAATATCTTATTATTGGATAAGTCTATTGGAAAAATGATTGATTCTTGTTTTTGTTTTGTATGCAATCTAATAGAAGAGGATACACGAGCGGGATTAACGAGAACTGGACGCAAATCATAAGAATAGAATGAAGTTGGCGCGCTCTCCAGCGTGAAACATACGTCACAAGTCATTTGATACCAAAGCTAATAGTTTCTATTTATTTACTGTGTAAACATTGTTAATATAGTAGTTAAGAAGTAGAAGTAATATTAGATAGAGAGTACTTGGTACTGCCTAATTATGTATACATGTGCGCTTATGTATATAATGTAAGCTCAGGTATGAGTGGTTTCATTTTGTTCGTTTTTACGCATATTTTTACATGCTTTGTGTGTGTGATAATAACTATACATAGACTATGATTCCTTGTCTACATGTTGCCAATGGTATATGCCAGTTGACTGGCAACATAAGCAACGTGTGAACGACATTAGCTCAATTTAAGATGCTAGTCGACTGATGAAAAGTGATTTGGACGTTTTCCTTGTCGACTGGTGCCTTAAATTAGGCTAGTGCCGTCCACATGTTGCATATGCTAGTCGCAGTTGACTGGTGAATGCCATTTGCATCGTGTGAACAAGGCATTAGTCGCTTGACAAAGATGTATATTGTCAAAATGCATTTTCTCAAGTGACTCCAGTTACATCCGGTATTTACAACTATGTAAATATTGTAGGCAGCTTTCAATTCTATCGAAAAGTACGGAATATTTAGGTTTGTAATTTGAATTTACAAAATTTTCCAATCAATGGTTTGAGCTCGCGAACTGTTTGTTTGAAGTTTCAGTTGAGAGTTTGTTGGGTTGAATTTACTAAGCAGTTTTTGTTTTGAATTTTAGTTTGTTTTCTAAAACCGTATCTATGTACGCGATCAAATTTTTCATACAATAAAATTGAAGAAAAGAGCTCCAAATCTTGTTCAATACTTGACAAAACTCCAACAGACTTTCAAAGTGTTGTTGATTATTTTAAAGTTTTGTCAAGTATTGAAAATGTTTGGAGCTGTTTCGTTTTATGTGGATAAAACATTTGATCGCGTACATAGGCCTCGGAGAAACTTAGTGTCAATTTGTAACTCGTTACAAGACGGGTTTTTTTAAAGTTTAGATGTTGAAAAACAATAGATTTTCAGCTTTAAGTTGCAATTAAACCAAATTTGTTGAATTTCTTATCTGTATTTCAGTTACAGATCTGCGTTTTAAAAACTCATATGACCTTTTTCTCCCTGATACATTTTGTCAGGTATTAGAAGTTTGTACGATTTTCAATCACTAGATGAAATTCAAGAAATATTCATGTTACGCCTCAATAATATAGAGGAGAATAATAATTAATGAGAATCAAAAAGTATTTCCCGTTTTTTATATATTTTTTCATTAATATGGATCGCATCTCTACTATACAATAAATATTATGAAAAATATAATATAGTCTGTAAATTTCAATATTTTATTTGAAGAATTAGGTAATTCTGCCTTGGCCTAACTTGCCAAAAATTAAGCATTCTTTGAAAAGGCTTGTAATGGTCGTGATAAGTGACTTATTATGTTGTGTGTATGATTTGAATGTGAAAATGCAAATCTTTGATTTTCATGTAAAAGGTCATGAGTCTACTTTAGTAGTCTATACTAAATACGAAGTAATAAATTTTTTTACTATCTTCGTTTAAATTGTTCAAAATCTGTAATTGATTTGAATCTATGGTTGCTGTAAAATTGAATGGAATTTCGCAATTCCAATAATAATTAAGGTTCATAATGTTCCTGATCTGAAATATTCGTGAATTTGATTTTTCTAGCGATTTACAACATAGGTAGAGTACACTAGCCGTCAATTGTTTTATATTTTTTATTGTTATTTGTGCTAAATTTCAATTAACATATTATTTTTATGTTTGATCGAGAAAATTAATATCGAACAGTTCAGAAAATTGAAATTACTGTTCCTTTTTCCATTATTCTCTTATGTGACTTACATCATTAAATGCAGCCGTCGGTCCCGGCTGCCTAAAAACAGTCGTTAAGTCGCGTCAGAGACCCTGAACTGATCAGGAGTGACCTGAAAACTCTGACACCAGACCTGAGCCAGCCAGGTTACACGGAATTATTATTATTATCATTAAATGTAAAGGAAAGTTTAGAGTTTCCCTTAAATTCAGAATTTAATTTAAAATGTTTGCCAAAACGTGTCTATTTCAATTATTTCAATGTCGAATTTGTACAAAATATTTTTGAATGAAACGTTCACGATTTTTCATTTCCTTGACGTTGTACAAATCTTGAAAACAATAGCCAGAAAACTAAAGTATTTTCAATGTTCAATCTCACTACTAATTATTGTTAATAGGTAGATCTATATTTGTAAAATTTCCTATAATAGAAAATTCTGATACCAATATATCATTGATGATTTTCATAGAGTTGGAAATGGTAGACTTGTCAATCAATAATGAATAAAACTACTGAAGAATCTTTACAAACAATAATAATTCTATAAATTAGTGCAGCATTTAGGATTATTATAAAATAATTATTATATTTTTTGTCTATTTTTTGTGATTGTAATAGTTGAAAGTAAGCAGCTGAAAATTGTATGGTGAATATTTCACTCAGGGCTGAGTCATACTTGAAAGATACAATCAGAAATACATTTTTTAATTATAAAAGTTTATGTTATCGCCTGTTGAATAGTGAATCAAAGTTACGGCTTTCAGAATTGTCAAAATTGACCAAGTTATGTGATAAAAGGGCGACCATACGATGACAAGAATGCATGCACCCAATGGCATAGGCCTAATGGGAACTAAATTCTTATTTAATCGTATTGCAAAGGCCATCCATGCATATTTGTCATCGTGTTGTTGAGCCCTCATAAACCAATCATTGCAAAGTGGGTAGAAGCGATGAGGTTAGAACTCCATAATTATTTCCTCTCTATTTATTAATCACTATTATTTAGGTGGGACAGCAATAATTATGTACAGTCCAACACACATAAAAGCTGTTGAGAAAGTATAATCAGATTCATTTAATTTGACGCTTGGCATTAGATAGAGAGATATTTTTTCTTTGCCATCGTACTCTACGGTCATTAGCAGTCAAGAAATAATATCAATATCTAATGCCAAGCGTCAAATTAAATGAATCTGATTATAAATAAATAATGGAATTCAAACCCGAATCCTACCACCCAGAGGTATGGCTGTACCAGAAATGAATGCATAACTTTTTTCATATAATTACTGAAAGTTCACAAATTTTAAATTGTAATATGGTAGCGTATGGAATCAATCGTATATAAAAATATAGGGTTCTTCTGTATAATATTTTGAAACAATTTTTACCATAAGAGTAAAGTTTAGGAGCTGTTAGGAGCATTTCATGTTAGGAGCATGAAATATCAGGAGTCCTGAAAAAGGCTGATGCACACTAGACTTTATTTGTATTGTAAGCCATCCTATTAATGTCCACTGTGTGTCCGCCTTTGTCCTTTTTTACATGGTATCTAAACGCCTGCTGCATGAAATTTAGAGGTCCTGTATTACTGGAAAAAGGAGGACACACACTAGACTTGGATAGCACGGCTTATTATGCAATAAACTCTGAAGAATCTAGTGTGAGTTTGTTTTTTCCGTTTTACAGGACTTTAAAATGTTGTGTAACATACCCTAGACCTAATTTCGAGTTTTCTACAGATAAAATGATTATTTATGAAAACCTAATAAGAGGCCTAATTTAATGTGTTATTAATTGATCTCAACAATCGATTGTGAAAACCCCTTTCAGCTGAGCATATTTTACCAGTTTGAATTGATTGATAATATTGTATTTAAGTTTCTGTAGCATAATCAAGGCGAAAATTTGTTCAACTTATAAATACTTCAAAGGGAACTGATATTTTGAGTAGTACAATACTGTTATACAACAGAACACCAATATATTGTTAGGTAAGATAAAATACGTAACCACTGAATCTCAACTTAATTGTGTAATTCAATTTGAAGGATTCACTTGAAATCTATTTTATCCCTATATTACTTGAATATTCTTTGTCGATCTATGAAAAACTACTTTCGAACTTCTTGTAACGTTATTTCCTTAGGTTATTATTCAATACATTCATATCAAAATCAGCCCTGGGAAGAAATGAATGGTAAAAAATATTATTGACTGAAGTCTCATGATATACGAGTCATCATAATGTAAATTATGTAAATATTATCAGCTAGACTATTGCGAATGAGAGTTAACAATGAATAAAATTATCAATATTAATCGAGAAAGCATTGTAAATTGAGAAGCGCTAAACGATTTTTGTAAAAGGGCTTTTTTGTTGGACAATATCACGAATTATTATCTCTTACTTGTACTCAAAGTTTCATTTATTGATTTCTCAAACACGCAAAGTAAGCGTCTAATTGTTTGTTTTTTTGTTAATCTTAAAGAAACACTCATTCAATTTTATATTTTTTCGAGTGAATGCAAAGAAACCTATTATTTGAAAGCAATACCTGAATCAATCTAACGATTTTTTTTTAAATCCTGCTTAGCTTTATCGTTGATATGAAATAATAATTAACAAACTGATACTGAGAAAATTTTTAACATTATAATATGTGATTGTTAGTCCCATGAAAAAGTCCAGCTCAAAATGCTATGTAAATTATGCAATCAGGTTGAATTTGTTTACTAATATTTTTGCGTTTTACCTACTAATATTATTCGTATAATATGAAGAGCGAAATTAATTATTTTGTCAGTCGCTAATAATTCTATTCATCCTAGGCCAAACTAAATCCTGTTTTTGTTGTATTTTTAATGGCAGTGCAGCTTTACTTGGTAACTCTTAGTTGATAATAATAAACCAGTCTGTATTTTTCTATTTTTGAATACCATAGTCGTAGTGTGTAATTTGAACTGAATTAGTATTTCTGCCGATCAAGCAGTAGTTTTAGTAAACATGAGTTACTTATGTGAATGGACTGAAATTGTTTGAAATGTAGCCTGATTTAATTTGGGTTGAAAATATTTTTCAATCACAAGGTAATTGATTATGGAACAATATTTTTCTCAATTCCTCTCGAAGACTGGTTTATATTTTTCCTTATTTTCATAAAACTTTTGATGTGACAAAGGTATTTAAAAGTCTTCCTTTATTCTAATATAGTATCAATTATTGAAAATAATATTAGTGTGGAATTTTCTACTAAAGACTAAACATTTGAAAGGCAGCTTCGAGATTTAGTTTAGCTATTTTCAAGTTTTTTATATAGTGATGACTTCAAATTTGTTTTTATAATTTTCTATTGTTAACTGTTGCTTTACTGAAACCTTTATACCAATGAGGAGAATATGTGTTCAATTTCGCCTCTATGTTATCTTGATTTTCTTGTCATCAACAGTTGCTGTTGAATCAATTGTAGTAGTAAGAAGTTACCAGAAATTGTTTTTAAACAATGTAAAAGATTAATTAAAATCCTCCTTCTGGCATCAATGAGCTGATATTTTATCATGCACTTCTATTTAATAAACGATGACATTTTTTTCAAATCAATCATATACTTCTTCCAAAGTTTTTCTTCAATATTTGTGTATAACTGATCGCTTTCTCTCTTTACAGAATATGACTTACCTCTCGCATATATAT